>JAHREE010000379.1:6971981-7015088 GCA_033628505.1 Tringa tobata | reverse complement strand
GAAATAAAGATAAAAGCTTGCGCACTTTATTAAACTTATAAAGTTAATCGGCTCGATATTTTGGCAAGTCCCCGATGTGCAATGGGACGCGAGACAGGGATTTGCAACCAACACCTGGCCAAGCTCCTGTGTCTGCAGAGCAGCACTCTACAGAGAAGTGCTGGCACCTTGCTGGCGCCTCGGTGCCTGAGCCCCAAACGCTGCCCCTGCCATCCAGGCTGTGCGGGCTCCCGGGGAGCTGCTGCCTTGCACTGCTCTGCTCGGAACTGGAACTGGCATCGCTGGCACGGCGCTCCTTCCACTTGGAAAGGCATACTCGCATCCCGCCCAGAGGGTGGTGCCGAGACGCCGAAAATGTTTGTCTTTGCTGGATATACGGTGTGAGATAATTGAATTAACGGAGGAGAAGTTATCAAGAAAGATAATCTACTAAAGGTTGGAGGCTGATTGTTAAAAAACCCTGCCTCTAAGCGTGAAAACCTCACTCGACTCTATGTCCAACAGGCTTTTCTTTTTCCTGCTCCCTCAAATTTAATCTACTGAAATGCTAGTGTGCCATCAAAAAAAAGTAACTATGGAGGGAAATTTCAGCCTTACCTTTAATTAATTATTTTCCTGTACCCACTACCTTTGTTAACATAATAGGTCTGCATTCATCCACTTTTTAAAGTAAATAGAATGATGGTTATGTTCCAGTTGCAGAAATTAGTCCTATTTACTGTAGTAGCAAGGTACTTTTGGGAAAATTTGGAGAAGTCAGTGAAGCAATGAAAGGAACACAGAAATTAATATATAATAGTTGCAACCAATAGATGTTATTCTCGTGCTTTTCAGTTTTACAAAAGAAATAATTACTACTTTCCCTGCATTAGCATGGAGTTCAAGGCAGAAGCAAGGTTAATCAGAGACTGCTATAAGGTTTGGAATTTGGCATCTTAAAACAATTCAGAGCTGTGCAAAACAAGCAGGATTTTCTTTCATTTTGTAAGTCTAGGTAAGTAAACCCAGGCCAGTGAGAAGTCTGTCAGAAAATGGAGGCCAGCACTTTGAGATATGACTTATTTGGTAGGAAAATGTCACACTCTTACTTTTCTGTGATGCCTGTTGTGCCATCTTGTGTCACAAGCTACTTGTGCTGAGCCTCTGTCAAGATGGTCTTTGTAGCTAAAGAGCAAATGAGCTAGTAAAGAGGTCAATGATACTACTGTTTCATTTTAATAAGTTTCTCATATATTTTACAGGAAAATTTGAGACTGTTTTACTTTCATAGGAATGGAATTGAACCATTGCCTTTCAGTTCTGGGGACTGTATCTCTGGAATACAATAAAACCAACTAATGAAAAGTTTTGCATAATATATATGCATATATTAAAGCCTTATATTGCAACACAGGCCATCTACCATTCTTTAAAGAGAATTTAAAGAAGGAAATTTATTACCTTTTATTACTATGGCAAAGATGTTTCTGGTAGCCCACAAATATTTATGTCTGCTTTGTGAATACAGGAAATGGCAACAAAGACAAAGGAGCCCCACAAAACTGAAGAACTGTAATTGTTAACTTTTCCTTCTGCTTTCTTCAGGGTATTCTAGAGCGCTTAGACGCTGGAGAAATTGTGATTGGAGATGGAGGATTTGTCTTTGCTCTTGAGAAGAGGGGATATGTTAAAGCTGGGCCTTGGACTCCTGAAGCAACAGTAGAACACGCAGAAGCAGGTCAGTTTTACTGGGAAATGGTAACCTTGTAGTAAATGTAAATATGCTTGGCTAAACAACAATTATATAGGAACTTGCAGTAGGTTTTAAAATAGAATAGTTCATTTGAATAGTTCATTGACACTGTAGAATTACACTGTTAAGAACAGCCTAAGAATCTATAGACTAAATGCTTGTTTTACCATAGATTATCTATGCTCTAACACTGGCCAAAACCAGTTCTAAGAATATGAGTAGTGCAAATATACAGTGATACCTCTCCAGAATGCTGCCCTAGCCTTTAATAATATGCGGCCCAGGGGCTTTTTGACTCACATGTGGTATATTTGTATTTAATAATACTCACTGATTTCTCTCTCATGGATTTGTCCAGTCTGTTCCTAAGCTGATATAAAGCTTATAATTTAAAACTTCTTGTGAAAAAAGAATTCTGTAGTTAACTGTTTTGTTGTGTTCTAGTAATTCTAGGACTGTTATAAATTAATATAGTTTGTTTATTAATTGTTTCAGGAAAATAGCAGCTTTTAATAAACAAGGGAATTGAAGAGGAGTATTTAATGTATCTCACTCCACTGTGAAATGTGGAATGATGAACCTCCTAAGAAGCTAAGAATTGCAATAAGCATTTCATGGAGTAACTCTCTTAAAGCGGATGGAGACAAAATAAGGAATCATTCCATGCCTTACAGCATAAAGATTATCATGTTTAGCATAAATAGTGCAAGAGCAGAAGCTATTATCTATTTATGTATGCTTCATTATGAGAAAGCATTTCCCCGAGTAATATGATGTGCAGTTAATCCCACGAGCCAATTCAGAATATCCCCGGGGAAAAAAAAAATATGTCTTTGTTCTAAGTGTTTGCCCTTCTAAATTAGTCTATACAGAGAAAGAAGAAAGAGGAGGGGAGGAAGGAGAGAGATCTTAGCCCTCTGTATTGCATGGCTTTATACACCTTGCCTATTTATTCACCCTAATCCTCAGCCTTCAGGTGTCACTTTATGTGTAGCATGCCTGACTTAGGGTCACAGACAGCCTTAGATAGTGCAGAGCTCCAGCAAAGATTTAAAGGGTGATGACCCAATCTGCTCTCATCTCCCCAAAAGACATCCCATCACCTCTCTCTCTCTCTGTTTCCCTACCTTTGTCTGTCCCTACACATTCCATCTTAGCCATAGCACTTACCCCAAGGTCTTTATTTCCCCTTTCCTTACCCATTTTGCATCTCAGAAGCCTGTGACCCTCTCCACATGTCCTTTCAGAAAGTGCAGGTCTCAGTCCATGGACATTGCCTTACATAGAGACAGATGACTTAAACTGGCTAAATTGGCACACAGATTTGCTTTAAATTAGTGATCAGCAGTCATAGGTTAGAATCCAGCCTTATAAGAATTGCTACCGATTTGCGAGAACATACTGTTTGTGTCTGTAACACAGCTGTAACATGTTTATAAGCCCCTTATAGGCTACTTGTATACACCCTTCACTAGAAATGCGTTCATTTCTTTTTGTGCAGGGCACGGCCTCCCCTCCATCACTGCTTTTTGCTCCAGCATTCTCAAGGGTCATGTTACTTTGAAAGCAGGTGTAAAGAGCAGAAGGAGCAACTGGCTGAGCCAGCTGCTGTAAAAACCATACAACCACCAGACTTTCTTGCCTTTTTAAGGAAGGAGGGAAAAGGAAGGAGGTTCTAAGAATGCACCGAGGAAGGCAGGGGTATGGGGGAGGAGTCATTGTCTCCATTACAAGAGAGAAGTTTTGCCAGACTGACAAGCTTAGAAATAAGATCTAAATATTTTTTTCTGAGCCAGATCAGGTATTGCTCTATAGTGAGCAACAGGCATAGGCACTTACTGCCCCCATCTCCTGTTAGTTTAAGTCTGTGTCTCTTGTGAAATGCGGATTGAAATGAGAATTCAGTGTTATGCATCTGACTCCTAAAATGCATTAAATTTTTAATAACTGTTTAGCCTCTTATGTGGCTGTTACCTCCATTTCTCAAATGCTGGAGGTAAACACAGCGTCAGTAACGTGCTGGAAGTCACACAAGAAGTAAATTACAGAGAGGTTTGGGTTTTCGATAGTGCAGACTGCCTCCTGCTGGATAATAGAAACACTGCAGTCTACTGGTAAAAACAATTTGCCTGGGGTTGAATGAGATTCAGGCTGATACTTGTAACACTATTCTTTCCCTCAAAATATCAAATAAGACATTCAAGAGTCTCCTATTCACATACCTGATAGTTTGGGATATGGCGTTCCT
Organism: Tringa tobata; assembly: GCA_033628505.1. Lineage (NCBI taxonomy): Eukaryota > Metazoa > Chordata > Aves > Charadriiformes > Scolopacidae > Tringa > Tringa tobata. The sequence continues at coordinate 7,011,108 of JAHREE010000379.1, read as the reverse complement.
CAATCATATGTGTTAGGTTGTGTCTCATTTGCCTACCTATGTGACCATCCTTACCCAGAAAAATTCCAGGCATTCTTCTAGGAATGCAAGAAGCTTATCTAAAGGGCACTAACCATGGGGATAATCAGATCTGATTTATTATGGAAATGTCATAGAGCATTTGCGAAAAACTTTGTGGATTCTTTTTTCCTTTTTCCATTTCCTAATTAGTTTTCATAAATGATTTCTCCTGGGAGACACTAGAGAAACAAACTACAGGACACTGGAAACATACAGACAGCTGTTTTAGTTGGGATCGCTAGCCTATTTTAATGCTGTAGGAAGAAGATACTCCCTGCGCTAGGAAGGTTTTGATCCTCCGTAAAGTTTGTAAGGTTGAAATCTGTTCCTGGCAGTTCTGGCACGTTCCAGGGACTGTTTGGCCCGTAGCTCTGCTATAATCCATGCTCCTGGATGGGTCTTTGTAACTGCTGGGAAAAGAAGCATTGTGTTAATTCACAGTGTGGTTACCCAAGGCTGCAATTAGAAATTAAATACCCTACTAGTAGAGAAAAGCAAGGGACACTACACTGTTCCTTCAACGAAAGCAGACGTGCTTGCATCTATGCAGATTGACTCTAGCAACTCAAGCTGCTATTTGAGCTCCTCTGGCATAAAAGGCTGTATTTGTTGCATCTGAAGGGAGTAATTTTATTCTCATGACACATTAACACATTTCCATAATGACACAGATTGTCTGTAGACAATGAGATATGATAAACCAGGACTTCAGGAAAACTTTTCCAAACATTTGCCACAGAAGCGGTAGTGTTCTTCTGTCTGTGTATGGTATCTGGGAAATAAATTATTCCTGTATTTGCTATAATCTGTTGAGCATTTTAACTCTGTTTTATATAATCAATAGTGTTCTAGAAATTATTATAATTATTGTTCTGTGGGTATACATATAAAATCAATTGACAGCTCCTGTTCCGTTCCCGCCGCGGTGATTGCAGTATACTGCTTACAGTGACGAAGGCAGAACTACCATTACAGAGCCTGCTCCCAAAGTCCTAATGTAGGCAATCTGTCCATTAAAAGTAATGCCAACCCTTTGTTCAAAAGAAGTGTTGGCTCTGTAGTAAAATCATCATGTTGACTTATGGGAAGAATTAAGTCTGTGTTGCGAGTCACTTTTCTAGAGCAACAAATCGTTTTCTAATTAAGGGTATATTTAGCAAAATAGAGCATTGGTTTTGGCTGACTAGACTCAGCTAGAGTGTCGTAGGGGGAAAAAAACAAAACATGCAAAATAGAGGAGGTAATGGAACACTGTATTCTTCCATATAGGCATTCTCTTGCCCCTTAGTTTGTTGCCATGATACTTTCTTCTGTTTCCATCTTCATAGTCTAGAAGCTAAGAAAATACATCTTTTTCATGTGATGATTTTTTTTGTCTCGTATTCCTTGTTATGCTTTCATGTTCTTTTGTCAGATGTCTGCTTTGCCTTCCTAAACCACTATGCAGTTCTATAAAATCAAATTGGGAGGTCTGAAGGACTGCAGAAAGTAGAAGATAGGCAAGGTGCATGCAAAACTGAATCTACTGAAAAACTAAACAGAAATCTTCAGTCACTCTTAGCAGAGAATAACTAAGGAAAAAAGTTTTCTATGTAATGTTCTGAGAGTGAGAAAAAAGAAATTCTACACAAATTGGGGTACTGCTTCTACTCTCTCAAAGTGGCTCTGCAAGTAAACACAGTATAACTTATTTTATAGTAATATTACTTCAATAAACATTTAATTTTAAGATAACAACAGTAATAAGTGTACCAAAAATCTCTTCTTTGTCTCTTTTAATTCTTTGCAGTTCGCCAGCTTCATCGGGAATTTCTCAGAGCTGGAGCCAATGTCCTGCAGACATTCACCTTTTATGCCAGTGAGGACAAACTAGAGAACAGGGGCAATTATGTAGCTGAGAAAATAAGTGTGAGTAAAGCTCTGTTTTGATGGTCATATGATATAAGTGGATTAATTTCAAAGTATCAAGTACTTTCAACAGTTTGTCATAACAGTTTTGGCTATATTTGAGGACCAAAGAATGAGATGATGCATATTCAGAGTTTGGAATAGCAAGAAAGATGAGCTTAAAGGACAAAAAATTAACAAAAATAACAAGGATTAACAAAAATATAAGGATTAAGAGAAGAAAGAGGATGCCCACACCCTATTTTTCCGATTTGAGGACATTAGTTTACTGGAATTTTGATACAAAAAGTGTAGGGAGGACGAAGAGTAAAATCAGTTAAAAAAAGAAATGCTTTAACATTCAGAGAAACAAACCAACTGCAAAAATGGTGAAGAATATTAGACAGTAATGAGAACAGAATGTTATTAGAACCATGTCTTCAATAACGTAACAACTAACTTCTGGCACACACGTTTCTGGATAATTCCTTTGGGACGAGGTTTGCAATTGAGTGTTTTCTCTGATCCTTTCCCCTTTCGTCCTATTGTCTCTTTCAACCTCTGCAAAGTAGAGAAGATTCTCCAGGGGACAGGGAGGAAGGAACATCTTTGTCAGAAATTAGAACACTTAAGGCTTAATTAAGAAATCAAAGCAAAATGTCATATGACCAAATTTATCTGAAATGCTGTACCTTTACATTCAAGAGAGGCAACATTGAAATGTCTGAATTGGCAGTCCCAGAATCACAGGGCCTCTGGAACAAGCCATGCTGCAACTCTTGCTGCCATGCAAAATCATAAGAAGGGCTGGGAGAGAGACTGGTATTTGGAATGCATTGCAGCAAAGCTTTCACGATTGATTTGTTGCCAGTTCTACAAGCAGGTTTCCTCCAGGCTTTAACTGGTTTATGGCTCCACCTCCTGGAGTTCCCAAACATGTACCTGAGCACAAGCGCAAGCAGAAGACAATCTGTTAGCAATAGCCTTAAAAATCAGCTGGGTCTTTTGAGGCAGCCGTGGAAAAATTCAGCTCAGAGAAAACTATGTAGAATCTAAGTAGTCCATGGGCTGCAGAGAAACATGCTCTAATCTGTATGTGTTCTCTGTCCCAAATAATGATTCTTTTCCCAAAATATTTTTTCCTAGCTGAACCTCTTTTTTTTCACAAGCTGTTCCAATCATTCCGATTTAGGTATAGAGGGAATGTATCTTTCAGTCTAGGTGATTAATTAGTCATATATAGTGATAAGTTTCCCTTGACTATACCTAAATTGGTAACTTTAACATCAGATAATTGAAGATATCTTTTTAAAAATGCCTCAGATAACTCTATATGGATATTATATCTTAAGGTTTTAAAATTATCAAAATACTGATATAAATTTTAAAAACATCAACTGAAATCACTACATATTTTGTTTCCACCCAAAAATGTGAGAATAAAAGCATACGCTTAAGTGGCAAAGAAAATTCCATTACACAACAAATACTTGCTTTTTATAGACTATCTCTGTAAGATTATTAAAGGTAATATGTTTCTGTAGAATTTGATAATATGATAACTTAGAGGTGTCAAGAAATGTGTTTCCTATTGTTTATTACTTTTTTTAAAGACACTGACTTCCTAATCAATATTATTTTAAGATCCATTTGAATTATAAAATAATATGAATAAGCCATTTGGCTTTTGACTCTTTTTGTCCTTTTCGTGCTCTGAAATTACATGCCTATCTCTGACGAGGTAAAACTGACATAATCTGTGCTCGTACAGTGCCAGAAAGTGAATGAAGCTGCTTGTGACATTGCAAGAGAAGTGGCTAATGAAGGCGATGCCTTAGTGGCTGGAGGAGTCAGTCAAACACCATCATACTTGAGCTGCAAGGATAAATCAGAGGTTAAAGCTTGCTTTCGAAAGCAACTAGATGTCTTTATGAAGAAGAATGTGGACTTCCTAATTGCAGAGGTAAATCTGTAAAAAAAAAAAGGACATGCCTTCAACTGGCACAGTGTTAACTTTAAGATGTCTGGTCTTCTTCAGGGGCTAGAAGTATATATATTTTTCCTCCTTTAAAAATTTCTCTTACGCTTTTATTCCAGTAGTATCAGGTATTTTTCTAAAGGCACGGCAGCATCTGCAAGCATCCTAGAATAGGACCTTGCAACCTAACTGCCTACCTCAGTCAGGTAAATTTCTATACTAGTACAAAGAGGATGGATTCATGTAATCTTGACAAGTTCCTATTTCCTCCTATATATCGTAAGCAATCAACCTAAGGTGACTCTTCTAGATAAAAATAGTTCTTTGGGGATAAATGCCTGATTAACCTCCTGTATGGGCACTTTTATTCTGAGACCAATATTTTTTATTTAGTTTTACTTACTGACTTTTTATAACCCTTTTCTAACTGTGTGGTCAGTAAACTGGATTGAATTCTGTTAGTGTAAATCAGAAAATAATCAAATCACTGTATTGCTGGTGAATTTGTGGTCTGGATTAAGGTGTTTATGCTTATTCTCCAAGAAACAGAAGTAGTCCAGTTTAAATTTCTTTCAGTATTTTGAACATGTTGAAGAGGCTGTTTGGGCAGTTGAAGTTCTGAAAGAATCTGGAAAGCCAGTTGCAGCTACGATGTGCATTGGTCCAGAAGGAGACATGCATGGTGTGTCCCCTGGACAATGTGCTGTCCAACTGGTAAAGGCCGGTAAGAATTTGTTTTAATATGCCATTTAAAAGTATGGTACCAAGTCAAGTCCTTAAGTATTGAGATAAATGGATGTGTATCTCAAGTAGGTAGCTTCCCAATTATATTTGAAACAAGTTTTGACCCTGTAGAAAAGTTTCTATGTGTACTTTACTAGGGCAGCCTTTTTAACAAACATAGAAAAATGCAGCTATGAAATCGTTGTTAACCAGGATGGTATTGGGAGCAATAGCCACAGGCAGCTGATACTGAATAGAGCAAAATCCTAAAGCTACTTAAATTTGGTTAGAGAGGCAACCTCAAATTCTGGAAACATAAGCAGAATCCAAGCCACCTTTGATTCTCTGCTCATGTTTTTAGAAATGTATGGAGCACAGTTCAAACCCAGGATGAGATAATAAGAGGATGAAAAAAATTAATCTTTTTGCCTATCAAATATTGTGTTTTCTGCAGGACAAGGGGAAGGGCAGAAGAAATTAATCAGGGGCATAATGAATGATGGTCCAGGGATTTATTACATCGATTCTGAACTACTCTTTTGCTTTGGAGTTAGCGTTGAAATCCAAAAGCAGAACCTGTGTTAGGAACTTGCTAGCTATTTGCATACATGGGCTGTACATAACCAGTATTCATTGATTAATCAGTGATAAAAAAAGCAACTGTAAAAGGATGGGAGATGTGATTCATCACCAGGAAGGTAAAGAGGCTGGCTCATGCCCAACTGCCTTGTTTTCATAATGCTGGTGTAAAGATGGACTGCTCTGCTTTTGGAGTGCTGTGGCTAAGAACTTTCACCTCCCGTTTCCTAGGGAGATATGACTTGGAGTTCTTTTCCTCCTCCTAGGTGCTACTATTATTGGAGTCAACTGCCATTTTGATCCAGATACTTCCCTGGAAACCGTGAGACTGATGAAAGAGGGCTTGCAGGCTGCTAAACTGAAAGCCCACCTGATGTGCCAACCACTTGCTTTCCACACACCTGATTGTGGAAAGCAGGGTTTTATTGATCTTCCAGAATTTCCATTTGGTAAGACAAGGGTATCTTTTTTTCTAGGTTTTGGGTTTGGGTTTGGTTTTGGGGGTTTTTTTATTTTGTTTTTGGGTTTTTTTTGTCTGTTCCTTTTTTTTCCTAGCTTTTAGTAAAGCTGAAGCTGCAAGGTGTCCTTCTATACAATAGGATGAGTCCCAATTATGCTGTCTGGCATTTTCCTTAGAGGGATTACAGTGTAATATTGGATCAAAGATCATCCACATAGTGAGAGTACTTCAGTAGTATCACAGCATGTGACTGAAAGTGAAATTATGACGAAAACAGTTAAAGTGCCACAACCTAAACTCAGTTTAAAAATCCGTAGTTTTTCCTTGTGCTATACAATCTTCTTCGGGACAGCTAAAAAAAAGTCCAAAGAAATGAACATGAGGAAATAGCCTAAAAAAAACCCCCAGAGTTAAATGCTTTTGCATTGGAGTTCCCCAATGTTCTGTGTTGACATCTGTCCGACAATTCCCATAACGTTTACCTGCAAAGGGATTTAATGTACAACGCATATGCAGAACTGGATATAGGTGCATGATTATTGCACTCGTAACGGTTGAGTCTTGCAAGTGCAACTATTTAATACAAGTGACATTAGAGAGAAACCAGAAGAGGGAATATGTTCTTTGATGTTGCTAATAAATGGATTAGCAGTTTGGAGATGGGTTCATCACATGTAGGCTCAGGAGAAATTCTACAAAGACTGAAAGATTCAGCTACTTTATGTGCATGTAAAGGCTTGTGTTTTTAGGCCATATTTCCACCTTTAAGATGAGGACAAAATCAGCCTAAACATTTTAAAATTTAGTAGAAAAATGCTTTCATTTTCAGGTGTCATACACTCTTATTTTCAAGATCAGACTATAAAATAAGGTATTAAAACATTTGAAACTTGAATTTGTAGCAAAAAAAAAAATGAGAGATTGAGGTGATTTTCAGGAAGATTTTTTTTAATTCCTCTCTTTATGTTCTTTACATAAATGAAGGAAAGAGAATAAAGTATGAGCCTGAGGCATTCATTAAATGATAATAACATGTCTGAGTTCTGAAAATATTCTGGGATATTTAAAAGTGTTAGGAACTCATTTATCCTATTCATTCCTTCATATAACTTCTCTGATTGCAAGCAAAAAAAGACAGAACAGATGCGGTAAGTAATCAAGTGAATTGAAGGACTGACTCTTAGGCTTGTTATGGTTCTTGGCTTGTATGTTATAAGCAATCTGTATGAGACCTCAGCTTTCAGAAATTTCATGAGTCAGGCAGGGATGCCTTCCACTAGACCAGGTCGCTCAAAGCCCGATCCAACCCGTCCTTGAACACCTCCAGGAAGGGGACATCCACAACTAGGCTGGGCAACCAGTTCCAGTGTCTCACCACCCTCACAGTAAAGAATTTCTTCCTAAAATCTAATCTAAATCTACCCTCTTTCAGTTTAAAACTGTTACCCTCTCTCCTATCACTACACTCCCCCTCCCTATCTTTCCCGTATGCCTCCTTTAGGTACTGGAAGGCTTCTGTAAGGTCCCCCCAGAGCTGCCTTCTCCAGGCTAAACAACCCCAACTCTCGCAGCCTGTCCTGACAGGAGAGGTGCTCCAGCCCTCTGATCATCTTTGAGGCCCTCTTCTGGACCCACTCGAGCAGGTCCACGTCTTTCCTCTGAGCTGAAGGCTGCAGAGCTGGACGCGGTATTCCAGGTGGAGTGTCGCAAGAGCAGAGTAGAGGGGCAGAATCACCTCCCTCAACCTGCTGACCACACTTCTTTTGATGCAGCCCAGGATATGGTTGGCTTTCTGGGCTGCAAGTGCACATTGCCAGCTCATACTTAGTTTTTCATCCACCAGTACCCCCATGTCCTTCTCCACACAGCTGCTCTCAATCCAGCCATTCTCCAGCCTGCATCCATGTTTGGGATTGACCTAATCTTGCCCTTGGCGTTGTTGAATTTCGTGAGGTTTGCATAGGGCCACCTGTGCAGGTCCTTCTGGTTGGCATCCTGTCCCTCTAGAGTATGAACCACGCCACTAAGCTTGATTCATTGCAAACTTGCTGAAGGTGCACTCAATCCCACCGTCCATGTTCCCAGCAAAGAAGTTGAATAATACTGGTCCCAGTATGGACTCCTGAAGGACACCACTCATCACTACAACTCTTTGAGTGAGGCCATCCAGCCAATTCCTTATTCACCGAGTGCTCCACCCATCAAATCCATGTCTGTCTACAAATTTGTGCTTCTGATGCTTTCTCTCACATCTGCAGGACTGTACACAAAGTTAGTTTTATTTAAATAGCTCCCTAAGATAGCTTCATGTGGTTTTCTTTCTGATATTAGGCCATCTACTTTTCCTTTGTCAAGTCTTTCCCTCTGAGACCAATAATTTTCTGTTTAAGAATATTTCATTTTTTTCCTTCTGCTTTTGTTTTTCTGAACCTGTCTTTTAAATACCCATTGGACTTAGAACAGATCTGCCTTGTATCACCTTCTTTTATGTTAGGTGTTTTGGGGAAAGGGCATAGGGAGAAGAATCCTACCTCTCTGCTGTGTTGCTGGAACCTTACTACCTCACCACAGCTTCTTTGCCCAGCGGGGTGTTCAGCACACAGGCACCATGCTGAACTCACTGGATAACCATGCTGGTTCATCTCCTGCATATGTGCATAAAGAAGTGGGAGACTTCTTATTCCTTTATTCCTGCATTTTCATTCCTTAAGGTTTCTTCTTCAGTCCCTGGTCTTTTCTTTCCGTTTTGCCACTCTCGTGCCTCCTTCTTCTTGAGGTGTTCTTTTCCTTGTTCTTTTCACTTTCCGTTCCTTTCCTTCCACAAATCCTTCCTCTCCGCTCTGTTATCCCTTCACTCTGCTCACCGCAGCCTGCAACAGGGAGAAGGATTCAAAATGAAGATTGCATCTGAACTTATCCACACACAGTACTTTCCATAAGGAACGAAGTAGGAGGCAGCAAGCTGGTTAGGGCTGGGATTATAACTAAATAAGGGATGGGCTAAGAAACAGCTAAAGATCCCAGCTGTGAGTGAAACAACTGGCTGCCACTAGCTGATCATGGAAAAAAGTGTAGTAAGCATTCCTGAGGAATAACAAGCAGGCTTATTCCTGTTGCAGGTAGGTTGATACCTTCTCCTTTCACGGATTAGATAAAATCTGTAATCAGATTTTCCGGATATTGTTTATTAGGAACTCCTTGGAAATGCAGATGTAACGTTGAAAGTACTCTAATACTCCAGTTAGGAATTCTGGCAGGATTGCAAGCATGTGACTTAGGGCTTGATCAATCTCAGAAGATAATAGGTGCTGTTTTGCAAGGCCAAAAAAGCTTAAAACAAGCATAGCTCAGCAGAGCACAGCAGAATCTGAAAGGTAGACTTATGAAAGTTTGCATCATTAAATCTAGCTCAGACAGTTCAAACATGTACATCTACATCTATAACCAGTTTTGCAAATAGTGTGCAAGTGTTTCAACAATGTGATTTTTTTACAAAAAAACATACTGAAATGGAACATGGTGGAAATGTAAGATATTAATGTCTTTGCAGGTCTGGAGCCAAGAATTGCAACCAGATGGGATATTCAAAAATATGCAAGAAAGGCCTATGACTTAGGGATTCGTTACATTGGAGGTTGCTGTGGATTTGAGCCATATCACGTCCGAGCAATAGCTGAGGAGCTGGCTCATGAAAGAGGATTTTTGCCAGAAGCTTCTGAGAAACATGGAAGCTGGGGTGATAACCTGAGCATGCACACCAAACCCTGGGTCAGAGCAAGGTACGTATATCTGACCTGGAAAGCACACCAACATACTCATTGCAAAGGCTTATATTGATCTGTGCAGCTGACTGACTTAACTGATATGGAGGTCTAAATACTACTGTAAACATTCTATGTGTTATATTAACACATAGAAGAATTGAATCACATTTTGAAGAATTGAATCTGATCTGGGAGCAGGGAAAGAGGTGAAGGGGCAGTAGGAGAGCTCCAGAAATTCTCATCCCTCTTTAGAATGAAGATTTGGTCTGAATTAATGGGAAGGTAAATCATGAAAGTTAAGATCAAAAATTGACAGACTGCTGTAAAACAGCTCCTAATGGTGTTCCAGTATCCAAAGATACTTTTAAAGCATGTAGGATTTCATTGCATGCTTTCATTCATACTTCTGTATCTAATTATAAAGTCAGTCTGTGCAAGTTGGATGACCCTTTGCAATGGTCATTTAAGCCTTATTTCGTTTAGTATTGTGAGGTGCTTGAAAAAAACCCTGAATTTCCTTTTCTTTCTTTAGGGCAAGAAAAGAATACTGGGAAAACCTGAAGCCTGCTTCAGGCAGGCCTTATTGTCCTTCAATGTCAAAGCCAGACGGCTGGGGAGTGACCAAAGGAGCCAAGGAGCTGATGCAACAGAAAGAAGCAACAACTGAGCAGCAGCTGAAAGAGCTGTTCCAGAAAAAGTTCTAATCCACTGCAATTGTGTAAACGTTAGAATGATTTATCTATAGGCCATCTCATGCTTCACAAGAAAATCTGTGAAGATGAGTATCCTGTTGATTTATCAGTTAACATACGATGAAAGAGACAAAATGCAAAAAGAATTTGATTACAGATTGAATTCTCTGGACAAATAGTTTGGACAACAGGCAGTCAGAATCAGGTTTGGATTCTCATAATCATTGAGCTTCTGTTAGCTAGGTGCCATTAATTGGGTAGACACAGAAATGCATGGAAAGTAATAATTGGCTCAAATTACCTGTGAAAAGAAAAAAAAAGCTATCTATAAATACAGTATCAATGGACTTCCATTCCTGAGTGTGTTTTCAGATTAGGATTATGTAGGAACGTCCACAGATCTCAAGATTTTTTGAGGACTATTTCAAGGACACACAAGCTGCCAATGCTTCAGATAGAGTTACTTATAGTCACTTTCTTAATTTCAAGAGAAAAAAAGTATACTAGAAAATATATCTTTTAATTGGCATTAAAAAATAAGTAGAATGAGATCTTGCAAAAATTTCTTATATGCAGGAGAAAGGTTCAGAGAACTTTTAGGAAAGAAAAATGACAGGTAAATAACTGACTTTTTTTTTTCTCAATGTACCATGCACACAAAATTAACTTCTCTGGAGACTAAAAGGCTTAAAAGATTATTCTGAAATTTAAAAAAAAAATAAATAAATTAAAAGTAATATGATGGAATAGTATTGTATTATCTTCACACCTTAAATCATAAGAGCTCAAACAGAACAACATATCTCCAGTAAACAACTAATTTTCAAATGATCCAGCTGATTTCTGGATGTCTCTTTGGAAACACATGGTTATCTCAAAATACCACTTAAAAATTTCCATGATTTTTTTTTAAGCTGATTGATTCACTCTAGGATGTTAGCTATGAGAAGACATGAAAAACCATATTAGGAAATAGATCAATCCACCTAAGTTGGATTGATCTCCACAAGCTCAGTATGAGCGAACAGTGTGCTGCCACAGCAAAGAAAGCCAACGGGATGCTGGGTTGCATCAACAAGGGCATCACCAGCAGAGATAAAGAAGTCATTATCCCACTCTACTCAGCCCTTCTCAGGCCGCACCTGGAATATTGCGTTCAATTTTGGTCCCTGCTATGAGAAAAGATGTGGACAGGCTGGAGAGGGCTCAGAGAAGGGCCACAGAGATGATCAAAGGACTGGGAAGCCTGCCATATGAGGAAAGGCTGAGAGAACTGGCTTTGTTCAGCCTTGAGAAAAGAAGGCTTAGGGGAGGCCTTATCACCATGTTCCAGTGTTTAAGGGGTGGCTACAAAGAAGATGGAGACTCCCTTTTTACAAGGAGTCACATGGGAAAGATGAGGGGTAATGGCTACAGGTTACTTCTGGGGAGATTCTGATTGGACATGAAAATTTTCCCCAATGAGAACAATCAGCTGTTGGAATAATCTCTCCAGGGAAGTGGTGGATTCCTCAACATTGGACACTGTTAAGATTCAGCTGGACAGAGTGCTGGGCCATCTTGTCCAGGCTGTGCTTTTGCCAAGAGAAGTTGAATCAGATGATCCTTGAGATCCCTTCCAACCTGGTATTCTGTGATTCTATGAAGTTAAGAAAACCCCTGGGCATTTGTACACTTAATTTATTGAGAAGAGTTTTCTTAGGAAGGGTATTACTACACTTGGAACCCATAAGGGACACATTTCCACAGTTCATTTTTGTGAAATACCACACAACTTTCTAGAACCTCATTCCGTGTTAATGCCACTGCCTTTATGAATATATCATTCTCAAAGTTAGTGTTGAAAGCCTTTTATGTATAAGCTTATTTTGTTATTTCTATCCATGCTGATATTCTAATGTTCAGGAAACATTTGAGTATGCAACACTTTAATGGGACACTTCAGGTATCCTTTTCAGGCTGTTATTGGCAGACAAATTTTAGAAAAAGCCATCTGCCTTCACCAAGCTTACAACAGACTGAAATAGTTACTAGCTGGAAATTTTGCCTGAAAGCCCAAAGTAGACAAATCAAGAAAGTAGTTTTTTTAAAATGTAGATTATTTGGGAAGCATCCATGTAAGTATATATGCACTCCGTTACACTGCTTTCCTTCCTAAACCCTTCTGCATGTTTGCCCCTGCAGAAAGTGGAATAATGCAAAATCTGTGAAACAGAAAAGCCAGATCTTCAATCATCACCAAAATGCATGCAGTATTAAAGACATATGCATGATAAAGTGGCTTAAAATGCAAGCTACCATTGATAAAGAAGCAGTGATTGAACAGTGATTACCAGTTTAGGCACTTCCTGTGGCAAAAGATGCAGCTTGACCTTCATACTCTCATTTGGACTGATTTTTTTTGAAACTGTCCAAACATGCAAAAATTTGTTTTGAAGTGAATGAGTTCAAAACACAGAATATTCAAAAACTGTGGTATTTAAGAAGATTTAAGCATTTATTTTTAGAAACTCAGTTTAAAAGGGATTATTTTTAACAGATACTAACAATGACAAATATTTGGAAGACTCTTTGGAGCCATTCAAAATGAGAGCTGGCCTGGGAGGAAGCTATACAATCCCTGTTCGATTCATATCACAGGCTGGGTTTAGAAAGGAATTGACAGTAGGAGGAAAGCAATTGATAGGGTGCTTTATTGGTCACTACAGAACGCCAGACTATCAAAAAAAACCCAACACACACCCTGCTCAAAAAACCCCCAAAAATCCCTGGGCAGCAAAGCCAACAAATCTTTATTTCCCATTTCCTTCTGTGTAACACCTTAGTCAGGGGTAAGCGAACTGTTGTATTTGTTAAAGCTTTCTAATGGCTTATTACCTGACTTGTTAAGGAAATAACTCAGGCTAACAGCACAATCCTGGGAAATTTGTTTCCTTAGAAAGCCTTTTGGGAAACTTAGATAGGAAGTAAAAGGGGCTTCAGAAGGTCAACTCCTGTATTTAGCACCCTAAGGCAGGATCCGCTGTTCATAGGGGAAGACATTTGTTTAACCTGTTTGGAAACACATCTAGAACGGAGATTCCATGCCAGCTCCAGACAACTGGTTACTTCACTCTTAACAATTTTTGCCTAATTTGAATATTCCTTAATAGAATTTAAATCCATTCTTTCTTTCCAGCTCATAACAGATATGAAGAATGTATTCCCTTTGTCTTTGCTGAGTTCTTTCATGCTTTTGAAGATTTACATACATTCCTTGTTTCTCTCTCAATTGAACATACCCTGTTCATTCATGCTTTCCCTGTGGCCTCTGAGTCTGTGATTCATCACAAACCCAGAGATCACTTCCATCAGATCTTTCCTACAGCTTCCTACTTCTATGTTGTTGTTGTAGTTTGGTTGTTTTTTTTTTTAACCTGGAAGCAGAAGTGAAGCAGGAAGCAGATCTGAACCTTGGAAGTTCAGATCCAGAGGAGAAAATCCAAAGTCTTTGCTATCTAAAGAATAAACCTTTACTCATGAGACTGACTGTCAGGACAGGAGGGATATGAACAAACCATAAACTTCAGAATTACAAGCTCACTCTCTGTACTGCTCATGAAGATGGTGACATTTTTAGTCAGCTCCAAAGTTTTCCAGAACCCCATGCAAAAAAAGGCCTAAAAACCTGCTGTTTAATGGTCAGGTGTTGTCCTGGTTTATCTGTAAACTGCAGGAAAGCAAGGAGGGTTCATTTGTAAAGGAGGAAATTTTTGAGTAAGGTACAAAATCACAGACAATCTAGGTTTTTTCCCTGTACTTTTGAAAAGAAAGTTTTCTAGGAATCCTAGAAAATCTGAAATCTTCATGTACCACAATTTTTTTCCTAAAGCAGTTTGTAGCTCATGCCTTCACTTTCAGCTCTATACACAAGTGACATTTTTTAACCTAAGCATTAAAGGAAGTGGATTCATGTGTGTGTCTTGTTCTATTCCACTGACTTTATAAATATTGAACATAGACTAATCTCATTTTGTCCTACAATGTGTTAAATTAAGTATAGAGACCATTGAAATAGGATGGGCAGAATATGATCATAAAATGCATTATTTCAGCATCTTGCTTTATTACAAAAATTCTTCATTACCTTTTATGTTTGACTTTATTGAGAGAGATGGTATCTGGTGTAAGTTTTATATGAGATATCAGCCTCCACCACATACCTCCACTACATTCCATTTCATGTATGTATGACGTATGTATAACACTAAATTTGGTCAACAGTGTATAACTCACTCTGTATATACAGAACTCCTGGGACAGATGGCAATCAATTACATCCCAACTTTAGGAATCTATAGATGGCCTTTCCATACATTTTGGTCAACTTCGCCTTGGAGCTTCCGTGTCCAGAAAAGTTGTAAATCTGAAAACAAAAGCAAATTTGAGTAACAAGACTTGATGCACTCAGAGTGGAGGGTAGTTGCTAAGAAATTAATTTCAAAACAGAATGAATAAACATATGTCTGGAATAGGGAGAAGAAGCAAGATTCTATATCATGATTAACAAAGCAACAGCAAACATGCATCAATCAAAAAATGCTTTACAAACTTTACCAGTTACTGATGGGTGGTTCAAGAGTGGTTTGCAACATTCATTTGCCAACATTTGCATGTCATTGTATCAGTGCAACTGACGAAAGAGATCAAGTGACAACTGAAACATGGGAGGGAAATGGTCAAAAGCAAATAAGCCCTGCTTTGCAATTTACCTGTTTGCAAATCAAGAGTGCTAGAAAGAGACCAAACTGGTTCAGCTCAGTAGGCTAGTCTTTGCCCTTTGGCAGACAGGGTAGCAAACTTTACAGTAGGTGTTACTCAAAATCCCTTGATCAATTTTTATTTCTAATCAATCAATCAATCAAACAACAACAACAAAAAAACAGGGCAGTTCCATCCAAGAAAAACAAGAATTAAAAGACTGAACTGTTCTTTGGGTAAAGCAGCAGTGTTCTTCTGCCACATTTGGAAGGGGAGTCTTTCCCTGTAAAAGGAATGTATGCAGGGAAGTTTGCATATTCTTTCAAATTATGTCAGCTGGTTCTTCCTACACACCCTTCTGTGAAAAGGCATTTCTCAGTAGTAGTACAGTACTACAGCTTCATGAAAAATCAAAAATGTGTCCTCTTAAGGTCAAAGCTTTTTAAAAATCTTGTTTCTCACTATGTAATTTCTGCTCAGACTTTTTCTGTGTGATGAAATCTCACCAAATTGTACTTGAACTAGGCAGGCTCGGAGGAACCTGTGCAAATACTGGCTCCTGGCGACTCTTTGTATGGCTGCAGGATGGGGGAAGGAACCTCAAATGGCTTCTCAGGTTTGTATACACAGAACAGAAACCAGAAGAGCAATAAATTTCTATTTAATTTCAGAACAGACTTACTTAGACCTGTATTTTTTATTTAACAAGGAAGTGTTTTCTGTACAAGAACTGTCAAAGCTAACTAAGTCTTCAACTGTGCAATGTTTCATTCTTACTTTACTGCCAGAATAAAAAGGTTGAAATGAAGTTTTCTTTGAATACGGCCGGGTCAGCTCTTATTTTAAAAAAATATTATGGCATACAATGTAGACAAATTTTAAATTACAAGGCACAGGACTGTGGAGAGAAAAGTTGGAAGGTATTTAACAAATGTAAAACATATCTATACACTGCCTTCTCCTTGGCTCCCCTCCAACACTACTCCGAAGTCCCAACATTATTAGAATGCAAACTTCCAAAGTTTAAAGTACTTAAGAAATTTAACCAGGCTTCCTTAAATCTGCCTACTTGTGTGCTTGTCCTACACATTGAGTAATACAGAGGCAAAGAGACACTGTGTGTAATACTAAATGTCACACGACTCTGCATCTACCACACAATAGGGCAGAATTTAGCTGATCTGACAGGCATGCAGTGCTGCATCCACTGTAGCCACTGCTTCTGCAGGGCTAGACCTTGCCAGGTTTCTGTCTGCTAGCCTTGGCAAGACTGCTCCATAACTGAACAACAAATTTGGGCCGTATTCTTTAAACTTTCTGCTGCCTTTCTGCATCTCATTATATGAGAATTCTTGTCTCAGACAAATCATTGTTATTCCACCCTGCTTTCATACTGCTACACCTATGTCTAATGTGACTGGTTCTGCTGGTTCTGCTAGGCAGACAGGACTCTTAAAGATAATTACTATTTGCACCATTGACCTGAAAGATGATTTGCTTTTTTTTTGTTTGTTTGTTTTTTTTAGTCCTGAAGCCGTATGTGCTCCATTCTATTCACACTGATAGAGCCGCACAAAGGGACAGAAATTGGATTAGCTGTGTTTGCCTGGAAGTGAAGCAATCCTTGGGTGGCAATCCATAAGCTCATAAGTTTGATTCTTCCCCACCAGCTTCTTCCTGTATGTGGCAATATGGAACATCGCAAAGGTGTAGCAGCGTGGCCAGGACAGCTCACACTCCAGTTGCCTTTGGCTGGAAAATTAAAATAGTTCATCAGTTTTGTCATGTAGGTCTGTGGAAGGAAGGCTGCAAAGGACTATGAAAGTGAAGAACTATGATCTATTCATGCCTCACATTTATGCTAGCCAGAAATGTTATGAACTGCCCAAGGTGTAACAGTGTAGCAGCTCAGACCTTTGAATTTTACTTGGAATTTTTACCAGGATATTTAGCTTACAGTACCCTCAAGTGTTACTGACAAGCTGTGCCGGGAAGTTGTCCTCAACTGAGGATACAAAGGAGACTGGAGTATATCCAAATGGTAACTGCCAGCACTTTTCAAATTGTATGCAGAAAATTGTTTGGCCAAACAAGGATTTGGTCCTTGGTTCACAGCTTTGTGCGTAAACCATTCAGAAACCCTCTGCAAACCTGATTAGCTATTCTGTTCCCAGTAATATATGCAGAAAATCATGGATCTAAATCAGTATTCCCTTGGGTTATTAATAATCGGGAATGTCACACAGGTGAGCAGTTAATGCTGGCAAACCAAAGCGCCCCACTCCAGACCTCTGGGAGACTCTGCTTTCCTGCGGTGGAGCTGAGTAGCCAGGATGAAGGCAAATAGATGGTCACACAATGTAGCTAACTACAGCAGAGGCACTAAAAGCAAGGATAAACTGCATTCGCTATTAGGTATGTCTGTACTGTTCATGTCTCGGTTTAATCATCTGGCTAGAACAGGATGTGTTTTAATAGGGTGTCTGGTTAACAGTTATTTACCTGAAGCAGAGATTTCTGAGTAAGATAGCCCATTCCTTTACTCGGCTAGCTAGTTGTAGCTAATAAATCAAAGCTCTTCTCATTCTTTTGTCCTAATATCCTGGCCTCATTTCTAAAAGTAGTGCCTAAATGTGTGTTGCGCATGTGATAAAGTTACTTAGGAGTCCAATCCTTTGGGCGCCCTACAGCTTCAATAGGTGCTTTGCAGACACATCTGGTAGGACATTCTTCAGTTTTTTTCTGCTCATAAAGAACATATACATCAAGCTTCCTTAAATCAGCAAAAATCACATTCATTTACAGGAGCACACAGTGACATTTTTGTTATAATTTTCAGTGACCTGACACACGGAATTCATTAAAATAATAAAATATGTGATACTCACAGCTCAAGACTTCCTTACACATGAAAGACAGTAATAGTTTCCATGTGAAAACCTGCTGCCCCTCAGTGGTTTCTAAAGGAAACAAAAGAACAGTGCTATCAATCACTCAGACAAAAAGAACCTGCTTAGAATCTAATGCCTTTGGTTAATAATGAAATTGTTAATTATTACAGTTACTTATTTGGCTAATAACTAAAGAGCAGCATGGTGTCAAGGAATAGCTTGTAAACAGTGAACTGATGATGATGCCAAGTTGGTCTACGTATTTCCTGAGCCTACTACATGTCCCTCCTTCTGTCCAAAAAGCGTTTGTTGTAATTTCCCATAGGGTCACAACAAACTTTGAGTTAGATGGCAGGTATAGATCATAGTGGAACTGGCAAGGAGGGAGATGCTATAGAAAAGAAATTCTGAAATTCTTCAGAAAACTGGCTCTGATGGTTAGAAGCATTCAGTGTTTGCAACTACGGATGGAGCCAATGTGACCTGCAAGCAGTTTGCATGACCAAAACAAAATTCTTCACTGAGTAAAGAAAATAAGACTGGGATTCCTCATCTGAAATAACATCTAGTCTCTGCAACCACTAATAGCATGAATAAACAACAAGGACGTTGCAGAAGGTTATGGTAATGGAAGTGCAATTCATCTGAAGAAGCTTATATAATTGGATTACACTTATATAACCTCCCTCCTTGCAAAATTTCAGACCTTCGTAGTCTTTTAAAGTGTTTAACTTTACAGGAACCCAGTGAGGTAATTAACTACTGACCATATATTTTACAGCTGGGAAGCCAAAGCAAAAGAATGAACAGGGACTACATTCAGACTAATTCAAGTTAACTTCACTGTCATAAATGCCTCCTCTAGCTGGGTCTTCCAGTCTTCTGTAAAGAGTGCTCTGAATTGCTGAGTGGCCTAAAAGTTTGTACTGATAGCAAGGGGTCTGAATATGGCCCTAAAGAGTTTGTCCATGTTCATGCTGAGTTTGAAGTAGAACAGAAAGTTGACGTTGGATGCTTCCCAAGTCCCACAGGTCAGGCAGAAAAAAAATGGGGAAAGCAGCATTTCTGAAAGTAGTCCTTTAATGTAATGTCATTTTTAGGTGAGCCCGAGGAAAGCACAGTCCCCTTACCTAGCTTCATAAGGTCCTGTAGGAGCTTTGGACATATGTTCAAAAACTCACTTTGCCTTGGGATTCCTTTCTTCCCAACAGAGAGTTAGCTCCCTCTGCTCTCCGTGACTTTTTTTCCATTTAAGAGACCAAGAGCCTCATTTCCAATTCAACTGAAGATTATTATAATTGATGTGAATTATGCAAAGCCTTTTGTCGCATTTTCCATTCTGGCTCGTTTAAAGCCCTGGATCTGAAACCCCACTCTTTACTGTTGTTCCAGGTCTAAATCTGTAGAGCAATCCCATTTCTAGTTTCAGAAACCTTTGTATGGTTGATCATTTTAGAAATTATGATTTGTATGAACATAAGTCACTACATTTAAATTTGAGTTAGTGAACGAATAGCATCAGATGAAACTGTCCTTTAGTAAGTCCTTTGCAATCCATAAATAACTCTGCTGAGAGCATAACAAAAGCCCTTTGTGTTATTCCACAGCGGAGCCAAAAATGTTCTCTAAGCAAAGTTTGTTTTCAATATAATTACATACAGCTCATACATAAAACAGCTTGTTGTGCTTTAGCCAAAAATGTAGTTCTTTAGATTCCATGAACATCTTCATCTATCTATATTAACAATAGAAACAAATGTATGGTAAGACTATTTCTATTTCACTGGTTCATTTCTTTTATTCTATTTGATATATTACTTCTTCTCTAAGGACAGAGTCCTGCAAGAATCTTACTGCTGGCACAAATATCTGCCTGTACAAACGGTCTTGCAGCATTGGGATTTCAGTCAGTGAGTTCAGGACTGTTTCAGTATCTTTTTGGGATACTGCTTGTTACTGACTCTGACTGGAGGCTTAAAAATCTGCAGGAAATGTAGCAAATATATTTTCAAATACTGTAGAAAAGACTGAAAGTAAAGAATTATTTTATTTTATTTTAATTTAATTGGGTGTGCTAAGACCAGGAGGATCTATTCAAACTTTCCAGTGAAAGCTTAGATGGCTAAGATTTTATTTTAGGAAACTGAATATATCCTCAGCCATCTCTATCATCTAAAGCATCCTGTCAGGATGATATGTTTGGAGACTTCTTAACAATTAAATAATCATTCTGTACTTGAAATGATGGAATCAATTTTGGATCTCCCAGTGTTGGTGAGAGAACAAAATAATACTCCCTATGAGAAAGTACCATAATTCAGCTAGGAATTTGTGTTGCTTAGTCATTTGTCTTCACATCCCTGCATCCTTCCATTCCATAGTATAATAACTGTAGAGCCAGATGTTGATAATATTCTAATCCTCTATTGTGTTCTCTCTTGTATTTCAGCATTTAATATCTTTCTTTTCGAGAGCACTAGTGGGAAAGCGAATTTTGATAAGCTACAGTGCCACCTCATTACTCAGTAGTGTATCTTTCTCTGCTGATACAACATTAGGTGTGTATGGTTCCAGGAAGATTCACCTTTTACAGAAATAATATTTCCTGTCTAGAAATCTAAGTCTGTAAAGGCTGCTATAGGGACCCATCTCACCCTCATCTTTACTCCTAATGAAAGGACAGAATGGACACGATGGTTATGCCACAGTGAGAGGTGGAACAGACTGAAGGACAGCTGTTAGCTGTAATACTTCAGAAATATATAAATGCTGCTTTTCTCTGTTGGGGATGGGTCAGATCCCTAAAGGGGTTCAAAATAGCCAAAATTTCTGTAGGGCACAGTTTCCTTTGCTAAGAAAGCATGAATCAGACACCACCATTGGAAAATTTCTCTTACTGTTAGGAAAAGTCCCTTTTCATCTCAGTTTCTAATTTATTTTTTTTTCCAAGGAGCAAAAGAGAGTTCTGACTGTGACACAACCTCTACAATTGGAGCAGTATGTCGCTATTATTCCCACCAATAGGCTGGGAACCACATCATCAGAGATCCGTAGTCCTCTTGCCTTTCACTTCCTGGCACTACTCTGGGAAAGAAAAAGTATCATTGCAAGTATGCCACTTTACTGCTACATAGTCTGGCACCTAATCAGGGTAGAGATAATGCTTGAGGACCACCTGGCCCACCTCTGTCAGGAGAAGAGCAGCTTGTACTAGAAAGCAGTGACTATACAAGAGCTCTGCAGTAGGTAATAGTAGTAGCTTTGTCCCCTCTACTACTATCATCTACATCTGCTTATGCTCCATGATCTCACTCTACTGGTAGCAACAACTGGGAGCAAGGAACGCATCAAAAACCCTTTTGCATTTCCCACACACACAAGTAGGCCAGACCAGTCTTGTCCTAAATCATGATCTATATAAGCACAGCCTGGAAATCATAGAATCATTTAGGTTGGAAAAGATCTTTCAGATGATTGACTTCAACTGTAAACCTAATGCTGCCAAGTATGCCACTAAACCATGTCCCCAAGTGCCACATTTGCACGTCTTTTAAATACCTCCAGGGATGGCGACTCCCCTGCCTCCCTTGGCAGCCTGTTCCTGTGACAACCCTTTCAGTGAATAAATTTTTCCTAATATGCAATATAAACCTCATATTGTCATGTTGTCATATTAACTATGACAACATAAAATTGTGACACAAGGCGTGAAACAAATCCCTCAAATGGCTCAGAGGCTGCTGGCTTTGATAGCAATAAGCAAAACTCCGGAATACCTTTTTTAGTGGCATTCTAATACAGAACCTAGAAAGAAAATAGTTAAAGAACATGTATTACGAAGACACATTCAACCTAAAATCTAAAAATTGTCTGTTTGTTACTTTGCAGAAAGCTAAACTATAAATTCTATAAAACCAAGTGAATTAGTACATAGCATACAAAGTCCCTAAGCATGATAGATAATATCATTGCATGGAAAGTATGACTTTGCCCATTTCATGCTAAGGAACATCTCAAGGGAACAGATGATTTTACTGGTATAAATTTAATAGGGCTCTTCATCAAAAGGAAGTAAGACTTGCTCCAAGGATCAAAATGCATTTTATATTTATTGCTAAACCTCTGGAAACAAAATTGTTTAAATGACTGCTTTTCTAATCATTTTCAAGGGAGTTGATAAGTTCAACTGACAAAAATACTCCACCTGAGAGCTAGAGAGAAAGGTAAACTAGCCATGAGGAGTGTTCTCTGCTAGGGAAGGAAAACTCTACATACATTTCAAAAGTGTGTCATAAACAAAGACTGGCAGATTAAGGATCCAGCAGAGAAGAATCTACAGGACACCCCATTTTAAAGTTAAAATTGCAGCAGAAAACAAAATTTAAAAATTAACATAGGTATTTTGGACTTGAGAAACTTTAAACAATGGGAAGAGTCTGCCAAAGTAGGACTACCTGTAGCAAACCTCAAGGCAATGCTGCACTTCAGTTTCAACACACCATAACCATCTGTCTGTCTCTGGAAACCAGTAACACATGGGCAGTCTGGGCCCTAAATTCTATCTTTCAGCACTATCTGCCTACACTTCAATAAAAACTTCAGGCTTCAACAATGAAAGTAATGATCACATTCACTAGATACTCAATGTGAAAAGAAAAACTAGAAAAGTTGACCTGAAATTTTTACTAAAAAATGTCATTAAAATATGTGGCATTTATACAACTCAGTGCTCACTGAAGAGCAATTCCAGAAATAGAACTTCATCCCTGTGTTTCACTCAGTTTCCTACGATAGAGCCAGGAGGAATATTCTGTAGCTCTCCATCAACTAAGTTCCCAGTGAAGGAGTCTTTGATCCATGAGCAATTGCAGCACGTCGATGAAGTTGCTGGAATGGTAAAGATCTCCCTCTCAGCCTATTTCAGGAAACAATTTTGAGGCACCCCTTTGCTCAGCAATGGCTAAAATAGCAGCAAATCAGTCACATAAGGCACACTGAGGGTGGGGAAACAGCTGAGCTGTAGGGTCCTGTGGCTTCTCCACAAGTGTGGGAAGTAGCACAGATGTCTGGGATTGATTTGAATGCAGAATAGCGTGTGTGTGAGTGTGTGTTTAGGCATTCCTATGCATACATGTCTTTACCAAACAGAGCAGTGAAGCTCTGCAGATGCAGACAAACAAGTTGGCAAAAAAAGCAAGACACAGCCAGCGAAATAGCAGCACGAACATGACTGCGAACAAAACCAAAGCAGCTTTTGCGCTGTCTGTGCTGAAAAAGGCTTAGAACTGAGCACAGAGAAACTTGTTCCTGTTGCTTGAATTCAAATATACTCAAAGAAATACACTTAGCCTCTCTAAAAGCCCTGGACTGCATTATAAAATACCTAGCTGCATCTTCATTTTCTTCTTTTACTGGAAATACCCTGCGATTCCTTCCAAAATGATGAATTATTAATGCCAAAATGAAGAAACAATATTAAGGTAGAAAATTTGGGAAGCTGTACTGGAACTGGAACTAAAATCTAAAATCAGAAGTTTATCTGGAATGTATCTGCAAGTAGTTTAATTTCTGGGCTTTGGGTGTATGCTTTTGAAATTGCTTTTGAAATGTCTTCCACTACTTGATTTATGAAAGTTGCACAAAGCTATGTCTGTACTTTATGTCTATATAAAACTGTTGACTAAAAAAAATCCTAGACTGGAATTCAATTTTGATGCACAAGGACCTCCTTAGTGTCTTCTCTAGCAGCCAAACTGCTACCTCCAGAATGCAGACAGTTGTCTTAGTCTCATCTGCTTCTTCCTTGTCTTGCCTGTCTATCAGGAAGCAAACTGAATATACATAACAACAGCATTAGTGAGAACAGCAGAAGTTACTGTCTGAAATCACTATATTGGAAAAAACATCACACATATCTC
Organism: Tringa tobata; assembly: GCA_033628505.1. NCBI lineage: Eukaryota > Metazoa > Chordata > Aves > Charadriiformes > Scolopacidae > Tringa > Tringa tobata. The sequence continues at coordinate 6,987,416 of JAHREE010000379.1, read as the reverse complement.
ATAAATTAATTACATAATTTGCTTGATTGCCTTTAACACGTGCACCCTCCCCCCCAAAAAAAAATTAAAAAGAAGAAAAAATGCAGTGATTTAACCAGACCCATGTACTACATTGTACTTCAGGGTATCCTTACTGCTCCTAACACTACTTCTGTTTGAGGTACAAACCTGTGTACTTGCTGAACACTGGAATTTACTCAGAATGTTATTTTCCTCCCTGTTGTTACTGCAAGAGATTAGAAGAGGTTGTAAATTATGTCCCTTTTATAGAGATAACTCCATACTGGACTCAAAAGGCTACAAAATGTCTTACAGGAACTGGGAGTTGTAGCTAGAAATCAGAAATAACCTCTGCAATTGACAGTGCCAATTACAAAATGAAAGAAAATGGAAGTTAAAAGTACGCAGGGTTAAAGACGAAGGCACAAAGACTATTGCCTCGATTAAAATTTTAGTGATTTTTAAGGAAGACTATAAGAAAATAAAATAACTTTATCTCTGTAATGTATATACTCATGAACTGGGGAGAAAATAATTTGGAACCTTAAAAAATATTATAGGGTCAAAATTTCAATTCAATTTTGTCATACACCAAAACCATTTTAAGTCAAGTTTTGTGTTTGAAGGAAAATGTTGTAGAGAAAAACCTCTTTTTAATCCAAAAGTGTAGTTAGATTTTAATTGGGGCACCCAAAGAAGGCCAAGCAACAAGAATACAATTGATGGAATTAGAGAGGAAAGAGGCAAACAACAGCCAAATTAGGAAGAAAACAAAAGCAGGGAAAGTAGAACAGGAGGAAAGAGTGAAGCAAACTGCTTACGTCTTGCTGCAGTGCTCTGAAAGCTTTTCTGTTTCACTTCTCTTTCACACTTACCATGTTCTCCCCAAGGATTCCATGTTTCACAACCGTAGAGATGCATCATTATGAAAATGCATTTCCATCACAGCATATCTTGCAGTTTCTCAACCTTCCTTTCTCTTGACTTACTTCACAGCTCCATCACGGACTACAGTCCATTAAAATTACTTACGAGTGCATTTCTGAGCCATCAGCCTGTCTCCCACAAACTCATCACCGCAGATTCCCACCCAGCAGTTTACTGCCCCTCTGCAGCCACACCTTTCATTTCCCTCCAGGCTGCAGCTCATCTCGTTGACAGAGTTCATAGATGGTAAACTGTATTCATGTGGCTAAATTGGAGAAAATGCTTCTGTCAGGGCAGTGGAAGATCTAATTACAAAACAGTCCTTAGCCCTAATTCCGAAACACCAATTAGCTCCTCCTGGGTCCCAAAGCCCTTTTGTCTTGTAGGTTGAAGGCACAATAGCTCCCATTGCTTCTTTGCCCATTACAAGCCACAGTATTCCAGCAAAATAAATTTGAAGCTGTTCAGTATTTCACAAGGAAAATGGTTATATTATTTTAAAAATTCCCAAAGTTTCATTTTCATAATGAAATAAAAATGTTTCCCTCTGACCTTTGAGGAGGAAAAAAAGAAAAATTTCCTTGAAATAACTGTTTCCACTGAAACAGTTTCTATTTTCAGTGAAAGTGAAGAAGAAATTTGAACAAAATTGAAAAATGTCTTCGGTTTTCTTCAAATCTTTTCATACAAAACCCGCTGGTTTTCCCTACAAGCCCAAAAGAGTGAAGAGGCTTGGCCTCCTGCCAAGGCCCTGGCCTGAGGGGCAGAAACTGAGGTCCCAAGTTGTACAATGTACAAAAGTCCAGCTCAGTTGGTATGAAGAAGATACATGTTAATCTGAAATTGTGAGGTAAAGATGGGAACTACTAAGTAGACTGTAGGAAGGGAAATATCATTAAATGTAGCTTAAGAGAACATTTGCCGCTGGCTGGCTTGGGCTCCTCTGTGTAAACCCAGCCACACCAACTATTCTGAACACCAGCGAACAAAGAAAGGTAGAAAAGTAATTTTTCCTAAAAGAGATGCAGCTAAAATAAACATGAAATAAATTTTCATGAATTTTTTTATGATGAAGGTGGTGACACTGGAACAGGGTGCCCCAAAAAGCTGTGGATGCCCCATCATTGGAAGTGTTCAAAGTCAGGTTGGACAGGGCTTTGAGCAACCTGGTCTAGTGAAAGGCATGGCAGGGGGGTTGGACTAGATGATCTTTAGAGGTCCTCTCCAGCCCAAATCATTCTGTGATTGTCTTCTAAAATTAGGCTTTCCTCCCAAGGTAAGGAAGAAAATGGTTAATGAGGAGTAGTCGATGTTTACCCTGTATCCCTTCCAGCTCAAATAAAAGTGTAATTGTTCTTTAAAGAAAACACAGTCAGTAGCACGGTAAATCATGGTATTTGAAGAGTTATGCATGGTGCTCAAACTATAATAGCAGCTCAGATTATCTGATTTTCTGATATTCAAGGACACGTGCCCTGAGAGAAGCTCAAACAGGGAAAAGACAGCCACGAAACATCAGTGGTGAGCAGAGGTAGCAGTCTGTAAAACAGTATTATCTATAAAAGTCAGAAAAGATTAAAGCTAGAAAAGTCTCCAGGTACCCATCTGAGAACCATGAAAAGATTGTGTGGCAAACAGGTAGATCCACTATGACCTCTCTGGGTCTCCTCAGTCTGAAGAAACACCCCGACCAGAGCAGCGCCAAGAGGGCTGTGTGCATGATGCTGCCTCTTCCTCCAGCTTCAGCAAATGTGGCTGTGGGGAGACAATTTGCATTCCTGCCATCCCATCTTTTCACTTGTGCCCCTTTTCTTCCCCAGCATCTTCTTCTTTTTGCTCCTCTTCCTATGCCTTCATCTTATGCCTTAGCTGGCTAAATCACTCTTTTTGGCAGCACTGATGCCAAGTCTAAAACAGGGAGGCAGAGTAAAGCAATGCCTTTAAATAGCTCAATGCTCATACAAGCCAGATCTAGGAGTCACCATGTGCTATGCTCAGTCTCCTCTAGCAACAATGCTGTAAATTAAAGTCAGGAGCAGAAACAGAAGGTGCATTTTCTAACTTGGCTTTTTTCTTTTTCCCTTCCCCTTTTGTGTGCACTTGTCTTAATTTATCATTCAGGAGGCAGATTCAGGTTTTTACCACAATGGTAATAACAGCAGCTCTGGCTCATCATGTTAATTTCTTCTTCATCCAAAAAGAACATTTATTACCATCTTTAATACCACCTAAAACATTGCCAAATACAACAGCTTCCCTTATTATAAGATACAAAACAAAGCCAACAACCACCACCACAGCTATGGAGAAAGGAAGTAAGAGACGTGGTTAAAATCTCCCTCAACTGCTTTCCCTGCTTTTTTCTTTTCTTTGTGGCTAATAAAGATTTCAACTTCTGGGTTTGGGGGTTTGTTTTGTTTTATTTTGTTTTGGTTTTTAGATGTGGGTGTTTGTTGAAGGAGACTTCTGAATGGCGAGACTTTAACTATTCAGTACTGTACAGTGGGTCATATAAATAAATACCTTTGACCCTCCTGACTCATTTGTTCCAGTAAAACAGGCTTAAAGCTTCTAATTAATACAGGATGCTACTATTGTCTCTCCATCCCCCACATATGACTCTATAAACACTGTGCCATTGTTTCTTCATTATTTTCTTCTTCCCTCTTCCTCTCACTGCTTAGCTGCCATTACTTGGGTTACCTCCCCATGATTACTGACTTAGGAGCCCAAACCATCTCTGGAAAGAGCTGTTTCTTACCCTGATACTGATTTCTTCACCACTTTACTGAAGTGAAAGGCAGTCCTTTGTGCTAAAACTCAGAGTCTTTACTTTTGGTTAGATAAACCTGAGAAAACACAGTTCTTCTGATGATGACGAGTTAAGGCCTGAGTGCCTTTTTATAGTTCAGATCATTCATATCTTTGCCTTCAAGGTTCTGGCCTACAGCAATGGTATAATTTGTTACCCCACTGCACACTCCCTTCTGGCCTTGGCAGCCACTGCAGCATCTCCATTTCTTCCCACAGTGTCATTCTGCACTGTATTCTGTGTAGCCACTTTCCTTGGAAAGACTCTATGCGTGCCAGGCTCCTAAGCATCCATCCTCTCCCAATTTATTATGCCCTGCTAATATCACTGATTCTAGCCAATATAGAGCAAAAGGACTTCACTGATATTGAAACTGCAGAAGGTAAAAAAGTTAGACACAAGGAAACATCTTCCCATCACAAAGAAAACTTGGTGGTTTGCCTAACAAGACTGAGGAGTCTGTGTTGTTGGACACATGAGAAAAGAGACGGCAGAGACATCTGGCAGGAATGGGTTACCTGCAGTGGATTATATTCTGGCAGAATGCATGTTCTGCCTGATCTGTTGAGGTCCTTCTCAGACATAGTTCCTGATTCCGAAATAAAAATAGCGATATCTGACTTCACCTACGCCAGGTAAGCCTACCCTGAGTTCTGTTCAAGCAGCCTCTTATAAGTTGCGGTCAAATTACACAGGAGCCAGGCTCTTGGTAATTGTCTAACAAAAGAAGTCTGTTGCCACCACCTATGGCCCCATTGCAGGTTGCCCTTTTTACTCCAGCCTTTTCCCAGAACTCTTCCCCTGCTTCTTAGTGCCTTCTCTGACTGTAAATATGTCAAGAGAAATAGCTTATGTGAAATATCTGCTGTACTACTTGGAATGGAAAATGGCCCTTTCAAGTCAGTGCGACAATTCAGGGTAGTAAAATTAAGCACATACATATCTGTAAATTATTAGTGTAATAACAACGCAGATTTGAGGGACTCTGGAGACTCACATTCAGATAGCTGTAATAAGGAATTACAAATCAACTACATTGAAGTTATACTTTTGATGACTTTGAAGATTTTGCAGTTCTACAAATTAAAAATAGGGTCCTGCAGTAAAAAGTAATTTACATTGTCATATAAAATACATTTGGTACCACTCAGAATCATCAGGAAAGTTCCAAATGCAATTTGTGAAATTAAAATGAAGGGATGCTAAACAAAGGCACCAGACGGGGAGTCTTGTTATTAATGAGGTCACCAGTGAAACATCCATTCCCAGAAGGGAATGATCAGTATCTTGCTGGAGCAAAGGTAAACAAGATGTGAGATGATAGAAGTTTTTGATTCAAGACATTGAACTTCTCCGCCATATCCAATAAATTCAGAATGCATTGCAGCTGACTTGAATTAGTTGCAACAGGTGAAGACCTTCAGTAGATCTGTTTGTGTCAGCAGACATATTCAAAACTTCTGCTGAAAATGATCAACAGACAGAATAGGTTAAAGTCCATCAAGTCTTAGAGAAAACAGGAAGCCGCTAAAAAGAATGCAGTTATTAATTACAGAAGAACCAGCGATACTTTAAATAAGCAGAATTAGAGTGTTTAATGCAGAAATGAGTTTTCTGTGTTGGTAATCAAGCAAGGAATTACCAAGCAAAAGAAACAGGGTTATCTTTCAGTGTCCAACAAATAGAAAATAATACAACCATTAAGAAAACAAACCTTATGCTACCAAAAAGGATCCTGTAAACAGTGTAAATGAAAAAGAATAGAATTTAACATCTACTGATACTATCAATTAATAATATTTAAAGAGTATGTTTTTTTCTGCAACTATATTTGTCTAATGAAAGACATCTCTCCCTTATTTTAAACATTGTTAGTCTTACATCTTAACTACTGTTATGACAGCCTGAATATCTCCAAAAGGAGTAAATATACAGAATATAGCCTTGATACAACTAAACAGAAAGGATTTGCCACAGTATGATGACAAAAAATTACCAACAGGAACCTGAATAACAACTCAGAATTCTTTAGATCTTGCATCAACAGCAAAGGATGTTAAGATGTGTTTGTCATATGATGCAATTCTAGGGATAAAGACTGGCTGGAAAAGGTGTCAGCCGGTAATTAATGACAAGCACATGAGAAATCATTAATAAAAACTATTGCTATGGATGACTAGCTTCTCTGCAAAAGGAAACAAGACTACCCCCTTAAAGCAAATACAATACCATAGTAAAAAGTGGTTTGTCTTACGTATACTATATTATGCTAAAACCAAAGACTTGCTAAAATATATGATAATAGCTTGTAGTGTCATTGGGTTTCATTTCAGTAATGTCAGGTGTAAAGTAAATTTGTTGAACAGGATGCTGAAAGTAAACCTTGGTAATATGAGAAGCGAGCCTGAGCTAGCAACACTGAAATGCCAGTCTTAGAGTCCACTGCTGGGTATGCCACATGAGCCTGGTCTTCTCAGAAAACAAGGCTTACACAATCGCCAGCCATCAGTCTATGTCCCTGCCACTCCACATCTAATAATATTAGAATGCGCTGGCCAATTTTTGCACTGAATTGCAAAATAATTCAGGTTGAATAAGTCCAACTCCTAAAGTATCCAAACCTAAATTAATTTTAACAATGCTGAATCACAAAATCATTCAGATTGCATGAGAACTCAAGAGGTCATCTGGTGCGGTGTTAATAGCTAAATGCATTTTTTACGAGTTTCAAAAAAATCTGCCATTAACATATACATGTACACACAGCTTATGGTTTGTGTCAGCTGATCGACCAACTAAGACACACATACCTGTATTAACATAGCTTTAGGTGAGTCATAGCTCATAGTGATGCTTACCCAGACGGGGTGGCACCTTGGGGGTGTGCAGGGTGAGTTAGGACATTGAATTGAGGATATAGAACATAAATCTGTAAGAAAATACTTTTGAGTATTCTATTGCTCATAGAATAAATTGTTTGCCTAAGGCATAAATGTAAGAACTGAAAACAGTAAGACCTCATTAAATGGGCTAGGGAATTATAACATAAAATCTGACACAGGTAACCTTCTAATTTCAGCTCGAAAGGCCATGTTTCATTTCTGCCTAAGAACAACTTTATAAAGTAGTAATATGGACTGTTTTTCTACTACATTTTCTGCCCACATTGAGAGGTGAATTTTTGTGCAATGGGTTTGAGATACTGCTTGAGAGGAAAAATATGTATTTCCAAAAAGAAAAGCTTTTCTTTTTTAGAAGCCTGATTTTCTTTCACCCAGCTATTCATCAGCAATCACGTCACAGTAATAAAGAATCAGAGAAACAACCACTTTCTACAAATGCTGACTATTATTTGGAGACAGAAACATGTATTATTTCTAACACTATGCTCTCTCCCATGCCACATCCTTGAACTTTGCTTCTTCACTGCAGAGTGCGTGCTTAGAGGCTTGCCAAACAGTAATGTACAGTGACATTACAAAAAGAAACAAAACTCATTTGCCCTTCATCATTCTCATTTAAACTACAAGTTATACCTCTGTATGATCGCCCCTTGCCACTCTTCAAAACATGACCATCTGGACTTAAGGAGGGATTTTTATCCATCCACCAGGAAGCATGGAGGACCCTCAACAGAAGATCTGGACTTCTTTTTACGAGGACTATTTCCTTTCCTTGGTGCTGGCAGTGGGATCACATGGCAACTCAGCTGAAGACGTAACCAGATGAAGATACCATCTGTTTCTTCTGTACTGAGCAACTGGATCAGACTCAAGTATGTAGCACCTTCGGGTGTAGCTACATCTACAGACAGCAGCTGATGCTATTCGGTATTTCTCCAGAACAGTTTAATCAGGATGAGAACTTCTCTCGTAAGCGAAGCTAACTGTCAAGCCTTCTACTCATGTGTAGAGAAGAACACCTCAGATCTCCTAGATGTAGGGGTCTCACCCTGACATGCTTTGATATGAACGCTCATGGTGAAGGCTTGCCTGTACCATCAGTAGCATTGTTGTGACCTTCCATTAGATAAGCTGAGTTTGTGCCGCTGTGTGGAGTGTTCCCATAGCACTCCAGAGAATTTTGTTGCAAGACTCTCTCACCAGAGTGCATTTCTTCCCCCAGCAAACTGTCTTAAACTGTCTCCAATCTCTCTGGATCCCAAAATGCTGGAACACGTATGTGCCAAACCATCGCTGCTGTCAGTAGTTATTTCTGCTCAAAAGCTGGTAAGACATGAACTTCACTCTAGCCTGATGGCTTGCACTTTACCAGGAGCCAGAATTTCAAAATGCCTAGGAAAATACTCCATGCTTCGTAAACATCATACGAGTCTATTATTCTTCATATTCCAAAGTTGTTAATACTAGTGTCAGTCTGCCTTGTGTTTTATCTTCTGAACCAACTCTGCCTCTATGTTAGCACACTCCGTCGCTGCTGCGCCAACCAAAAATGAATTTTTTTAGTATGTCTGCACTGCAGCCAGAGCTGTGACTGAATCCTACACAAATGTATACAAGGCATCTTTAACATAAGCAGGTTGGGTATTTAGAAGAGTATAGCTGAAATAGCAGGGAGATTACATATGGGCTGGAGATACTCTGTGATGAGGCTAGCAAGTGACTCAAACTCACCGGGCGTCCTTGAGACAGTGAGCAAGTAATAAAGAAAATTAGTAAGTACACATGGGCTTCCCCGACCTGTATGAACGAGGGGCAGAACAATAAACACTGGAATATTTTGGTGAAAAAAAAATATGCCAGTGTTCTTGTGATTTTATAAATCACAGATAATTTGCTAATTGATCATGCTTAGAATCTCAAGCAATACAGAGAAAGCAATAAGGATTAACTGGATAACAAAAGACGAATTTCCTGTTACTCCCTGAAGGTGTTGCCTTGATTGGAGATCAAATTGTCTGGTAGGACAGCTTTGAAAGCCACAAACAATTCAAACAAATCCTGATGCTTTCTTGGCTGACTGCAGATTTTTGTCACCTTAATAGATTAAATTTATCAGATTCAAGCTAGGACCTCTTGAGTATTGTCTAGAAATGGCACACTTACCCTTTAATCATGTAATTGAGTAATTTAGGACCATTACTCAATCTATTCTTAGCCTTTTAGAGAATGTATTTAGAAATTTTACCATACAAATTGTGACCCAAGGACAGCATTGGCTGTGCTTACAACGGTCTGTTATGCTCATCTCAGAAGGCATATAATGCAGTGACATAAGCCCTGCAGAATCTTTCAGGGGTCAGATGGCCTGGAAACGTACTGGAAATATGAATGACTCATCCAGTGTTCAAAGTTTTCCTCCTTTGGGCCAAAGGAACAACAACTTATATTTTTATAGGAGATGCCAGGATCAGACATTAAAAAGATAAGTGGTTGAAGTGGGATGATCTTGGCTGTTGATTGTTCACCGAGGTGATCTATCCTTCCCCCTCCTCAGCTGGACAAGGGGGGAAGAAAATATGACAAAAGGCTCATTGGTCAAGATAAAGATAAGCAATTACCATCGCAGGCAAACAGACTTGAAGTGGGGAAATTAATTTATTGCCAATCACATCAGAGTAGGATAGTGAGAAATAAAAACAAAGCTAAAGACACCTTCCACCCACCCCTCTCTCTTCCTGGGCTCAACTTCACTTCCAATTTCTCTACATTCTTTCTCCCCAGCAGCACAGAGAGATGGGGAATGGGAGTTGCAGTCAGTTCATCACACATTATCTCTGCCCCTCCTTCCTCCTCACGCTCTTCCCCTGCTCTAGTGTGGGGTCTCTCCCACAGAAGACAGTTCTCCATGGACTCCTCCAATGTGTGTCCTTCCCACAGGCTGAAGTTCTTTGTGAACTACTCCAGCACTGATCCTTTCCCTGAGGTGCAGTCCTTCAGGAACAGACTGCTCCAGTGTCGGTCCCCTATGGGGTCAACAACTCCTGCCAGCAAACCTGTTCCAGTGTGGCCTCCTCTCTCCACAGGTTCACAGGTTCTGCCAAGCGCCTATTCCAGCACAGGCTCTCTATGGGGTCACACCTTCCTCTGCTCCACCACAAACTCCCAAGGGCTGCAGGGGACAACCATGGTCTTCACCACAGGCTGCAGGGCAATCTCTGCTCTGCGATCTGGAGCACCTTCTTCCTTCCTTCTTCACTGAGCTTGGTTGTTTGCAGAGTTGTTTCTTTCACATATTCTCTTTCCTCTCTCTGGCTATAGCTGCTGTTGCACACCAGTTTTTTTTCCCCTTCTTAAATACATTACCACAGAGGTGCTACCACTGTTAAAGATGGGCTTAGCCTTAGCCAGGGGCAGCTCCTTCTTGGAGCTGGCTGGAACTTACTTTATCAGACATGGGGGAAGCTTCTGGCACCTTCTCACAGATGTCACCCCTGCAGCCCCCCTGCTATCAAAACCAACATAAGCCCAACACAGTGGTCAAAAGCTAAGTGGTCTTCAACCAACTCTTTCCATCCAAAAGGCAACCCAGATTTCTTCAGATAAATCTTCCATACATTCAAATTATTCAAACTATTCAAACAGCATAGGCCTGCTGTGATCTTACACACAGACCAGGATTGTCAGGCTATCGATCTCTCCATCTCTGTATCAGGGATAGAGAGGGTGGAACCTCTAAGACTACTTAAAAACATCTTGTTCCACTGATTAAACATAAGGCAGACTGTACTCACTAACACAGGAACCATAATTTCCTTTTTTAAGATTCATGTAGGTATTTCATCTGTTATAACTCAATGCTTGTTCTGTGGTTTGTGGCTTCCCTGCCTAGTTACAAATGTTCTTGATTGAGTTGAATTGTGGATGTGGCTAAACTTATTGCTTCCTCTTTCCTTGAATAATAGCTTCCAACGCTCCACTACAGTCTTGATATTGCTGCACAGCTCAGTACATTGCATTCAGAGCCAAGCAGGCTTTTTCTTTATAAATCAGTATTTTGAGGAATCTCAAAATATTATGACTGGAGTTTTTCACTCTTGTCCTCAAAGAAAATATGATTTTGGGGGAACTGTTTTATAAAATTATCTTTAATTATGAGATATTAAGCATGACAAAAAGGTTTTTTTTAACATTAGAATTTTTTCATGCATTTTTGCACTTCAGAAAAGATCAAGCACTTTTAAAAAAACTTTGTATTTCTCAAAGCTACAAATTGCTCTTTCTGTCATCAGGCTCATTTTCCCTATCCCCATGCACTTGGGTGGAGCATGGAAGAATATGGTTTCTGTAAACAAACAAGTCGAGGAATTGCTTTGTCAACCACTAAAGAGAACTGCAAGCACTATGACTCCCAACTCATCCAGCCTGCAAGACAGGTCTGCTCCAATTGTCTCTCCTTTTGGAAACTGTTTTTTATCTACCACAAAGGCTACTGATAACTTTCATGCAATTTAGTAAAATTCTTTTAAGTTAAACTTAGAATTTTCCCACTACAATGGCAAGGCTTAGTTGGAAACTTAGGGTTTTGTACCATCTGAGCTTTTGAAGAAGGATTCTTGAGTATTTTTACTCCATTAAGTTAATTCTTCCTTTCGCTTAAACAGATAAACTAACTTTGCCAGTGTAGTTTTTGGGCTAAAAGGGAGAAGATCATCTTTTATGAATGATTCTTTTCAAGGAAAGATTGATTTATACTTAAACTACTGGGTCCTCTCAGCAGTAAGTGAGAGATTACATTACATGTTCAGTTTATCACACATTTGTAAAGCTTACCACACAGCAACACTCCACATGTTCTACAACTGCAATAATATTTAGTTGCAGAAAATTCTTCGGTTTAGAGCCAGCATAAATATCCAAAGTATACAGTTTTCCTCTATAAAATGGATAGGCTATAGCACACACTGCAGCTATGTTGGTTCTACTGCACAATGCAATTCCTTGTCCTTGGAAACCAACCTAAATCTCTTATATCAAAGCTGTTATGGGTAGGCACTTCCACTATTTCAAGTGCAGATGCAACTATTACTAGAAAGCATGCTTTTGAGTGGATGTTTCATGCTACTAAGACTTCACAAAGTCAACAGTGCTTTCATGCAGCCAGCTTCTTGTCTCATTTCACACAGACATACTCTCAAAAACACTCTTAAAACTTTTGCCAGAAAGAAGACTCCCACTAACAACAAACAGACGTTGCTATTTGGCTTGCCCATATTAAAATTTGAATAATACTATCAACAGAAACATATTAAAAATGCTTGTCCAGCATAGCTGTGTTAAGCACAATAAATAGCAATTTCAGAACACCTAAAAATAGTCCTGATGCTGCAGTACTTTGAAGGATGCTATTTAATATCCTCCTCCCTTCATCTTAACTACAGTAAGGAGTAGGTTAACTGAGAATTCAATAGCTTTTGGACAGAAATAATCTTGCAAATAATCAAGCAGTTGTTGGGAATGGACCAAACTTTAAATTGGGTTTCCCAGCTGAGACCTGGTTTTCTCACAAACACTTTGTACTAGAGCTAGTTTATCCATGGCATTCAAAGATTTGGATCCAGAAGGATACAATATCATTTCAGCCTGCAGCACACTGTAGGAGTAACACATAAGATGCTGGAATGTTTGAACGAGCACTTAGAGCAAAACCTCTGTTCTTGTTCACAACATCAGCATGCAAAAGACAATTTAGGCAGCTTTGGGTGAGATCACTTTGCAGTGCTTCAGGTTATCCATTCCACAAAGGATCCAACCTTTTACATCCAGCAATTGCTAATCCACCGCACATGTGTACAAGTAAGGACATACTGCATTTCCATGGGGTTTAATCCCATCACCAGTCCGAAACTGCATTTACTATGCATGCCATCAGCCCAGGCAGGCTACCTTTTGTGCTGAATTTGGATTCTGCAGTTTCCCTTTTCTCTCAATGCCAACCTGAGCTGAGATCATGTCTGAGAACCAGCAGATACAGGCTCAGGGAAGTGATACTGCAAGGCCGAAAAAGCACAGAGTAACTCCTGGAAGTTTGCAAAACTACTCTGGCTTATTAATTCAAGATCTTATTAAATATCACTGCTTGGAGACTGTCCAGGGATAGCAATGACTCAAAGTACTCTCTGCCTTAAAAGTTCTGGCACTTAACCCAGTTCTTATGAAAAAAATAGGACATCAATTGAATTCCTAACCTTACATTTCAGCTCACTAGCGACAGGACGCTTGTGGCTCTCAAAAAGCTTTGGCTCTATAAAATATAATAATCCAGCTTGTCGGGTGAGTAACTGCTACTTTCAACAGCTCTGTTGGTAAGTTTAAGTAGGCCTCTCGTGTGCGGTTTCCATGATAGTCATGAGATCCTTACGAGCTGAAGTGCCATGTCCTTGGCAGCAGTCTGGCAGCAGTTCCCTCCTCTCCAGACAGATCAGGTTTTTTTTCAGAGACACTCCCCAGTAGTTCTTTGAGTCGCCACAAACTTGGCATCTTTTTAAAGTGTGGGAAGCAACCCCAGGTCAGGCTAATTGGGTACTACCTAACCCACTTCTGCTTAGTGATGAAGAAGTACACCTCACCACAAGCCCTGCTCAGAAGGAAATTTAGGCCAAAAATGTAATTTTATTTTTTTTGCTTGTTTATTGGGTAGAAATCAGTGATGTATTTCACTTAAGCACCCTTAAGAACAATTCACCAACATCTGAAACGCCTACCTTTTATACTGACAAGTTACACATGTCCCCCAGTTCAGAAATTCCTACAAAGGCTACTCAGCATTCTTCGATAATAGGATTTTGAAGAATTGCAATTTCCTACCAGGTTTTTCTGTAAGGGCACAATTTTGACAAAATGTAATAGCTCTTGAGAGCTGATGGTACAGCTTTTCAGCTACATGAAAAGAGACCTATCAGAAACTTGATTGTAGCTGAGTGATTTTCAGACTCATTTTCAGCTAGCTCCCAAATGTTACATTTACCCAACATCTACTTTAAATCATACTAGCTTGCTCCTCTGCTATCTGGGAACAGCCAGGCTAATACTTCTTCAAAGACCTTGGTCTCTACAGTAATGTACTTGAAATACACTTTGATCCTTTGGCTGATGAGAAATTTTGAATCTATGTTTATTTCTCTTAAGCCTGGTGATATAGATATATGTATACTGCTGCATCTTCATTGTTTTTTCTTTCATGCATTACTAAAGACAAAATTATATTGCTGCTTACCTTCACCTACAGAAAATTTGTTTCTGAATGCTTAACAGAAAGAGACTGTATTTCCTCCACCCAATGTATTCTTTGCTTGCTTGCTTGGCCACTTAACACGGAGTATAATCAAATCTTCCAGATCATTTCACAGGTGCTTTGATCTGGTGTTGAAATTTACCATAATAGAAAAGAATGCTGCTCTCTGAGATGTAGAACATACATCACCCTTAGCTTTAGAATGCAGTTACGGTCCTTCCTCTGCCCGCTGAGCCATGATTTCCTCCTTTTTCCTAACAGCTGTGACTTCAGGCATTCAAGATGTTACCTCAATTCTCCTGCATATACAGGGTTGCTATGTTAATGATCAGAGAATGTTTGGCTTGCCAGAGGCCCTCCTCAAATACTTTAGGACAGGATGCTAGTCAATACGGTAACTTTAGAAAAAAGCTGTGACTCACTCTGGCTTCCCTGGCAAACTCAACTAAGAATATTTTATTTCCCCAGTGCTTCCTCTAATTTGGAGCAGGACAACAGATTCACAGATGGGCCGATGCATATTGTCTACTGATCTTATTTGTGATGCAAGTATTTTGGAATTGTTGTAGCAAAAAATAATCTTTTTTTCATTTATAAAGAGGAGAAATGGAATATCCCAAAGGGCACCAGGAAACCGGCCCTTGGCCTTGGAATCGCAGGGAATTAATCATTCCTTTCAGACATGCTTATGGGAGTTGTCTGTGCTGGCTTACTGTAACCTACGTGCTCTGCAATACACTTGGAAACCTCAGAGAGCACTGCCGGCACTGCCAATTCTTAAGTAGGACTAGCCAACATGACCATAAAACGCTGTATCTCAGGGCAGTTAACTTCAGTTACAAAAGTACACAATTGCCCAAGACAGCCAGCTATTTCAAGAGCATGCCCTTGTCTCCAGGTCCCATCACAGACGCTGTACTTTTGCAGCCAAACCACAAGCAAACTTCTGCTGCACGACGTCCCACTAGGTGCTCTTGAAAATGGGTCTTTGAGGTATTTTGGTTCAACCTCTAGAAAGAATTAAGTCACACAACTGAAACAAGCTGCTGAAGCACCACATCCCTTCCGGGAACCGTGCAGAAAACCACTTTGCGAGAAGAGCAGAAACAAATCCTCCGCAATCATCCTTTTGCTGGGAGAGGGCCGGTCGCCTGGATGGACCTTCATACTTAAAACTTCCTGCCAGCCCGGGGTCTGAGGCCCTGGAAAGCAGCTCTGGTGGGGCAGGCGAAGGGCGAGCGGCCAGGAGAGCCGCAGTGCCGGAGTTAACCGCCAGGCCGGAGGCAGGCACAGCCTGGCGATGCCTCGGGGGGTGCCCGCAGCAGAGGCCGTTGCCCCGTGAGGCACGGCGCCGGCAGGACAGAGGCGCCGAACCCCACCGCAGGCCCGGCCCGGCCGCACCCCCTGACGGCCACAGCCCAGCACGTGCCCTTCCCAGCCTGCCGCGCGCGGCGCCCGAACGGCAGTGTCGTGCGTCCGCGGGAAGGGGCGGAGCACCGCCC
>JAHREE010000379.1:6806483-6971707 GCA_033628505.1 Tringa tobata | reverse complement strand
CCGCCCCCGAGGCCAGGGCCGCCCCCAAGGCCGGCAGCCCCACGGCGCGCAGGGGCCCGGCCTGGGGCACCGAGTCCGCTCTGCCGCGGGGCGCCCCGCATCCCCGCGCCGAGGCGCTGCCCAAGAGCCCGCTGCGCGCCAAGGGCAGCCCGGCCCGGAGGCCGCAACGGGGCCCGGAGGCGGCAGGTGCCGCCGAAGAGATAGAAGTGCTGGAGCTGGGGAAGGAGGAGGCCTCGCCGCCGCAGGCGGGCGAGCCGGCCGCTCCCGACGCGGAGCCCGCGGGGGAGGAGTGCAGCTGGGCCGGCCTCTTCTCCTTCCAAGATTTGCGGGCAGTGCACCAGCAGCTGTGCTCGGTGAACTCGGAGCTGGAGCCCTACCTGCCTGCCTTCCCCGAGGAGCCCTCGGGCATGTGGACGGTGCTGTTCGGAGCCCCGGAGCTATCCGAGCAGGAGATGGATGCCCTCTGCTGCGAACTGCAAGTTTACTTGGTCCACAGCTTGGATACCTGCGGCTGGAAGATCCTGTCGCAGGTGCTCTTCACTGAGACCGACGACCCCGAAGAGTATTACGAGAGCCTGAGTGAGCTGCGACAGAAGGGGTACGAGGAGGTGCTGCAGCGGGCCCGCAGGCGAATCCAGGAGGTGAGGCTACAACACGGTCCAAATATCTCCACCTTAGTGTTGCCTCTTCCTTACTCTGTGACTTCTTTAGCTGTTCTCTCCAGCTGCTCCCTTCTACCTTTGCAGAGTCTATCGAACCATGGGACAAAAAAAAGTACAGGAAAGCTGTCTAGCTTAGATTTTCAAAGCTTTTTTTTTTTTTTTAAGTGATAAAATGAGGCTTAACCTTTCCAAGGTCTCTGGAGCCAGCATTTAAGAAGGTGCAGATTTCCCATGTCTTCCAAGTGTGGCTCAGTACTTTTTTCTGTGCAATTGAATGTGGAGGTTTGTGAACCAGATTTTTGTTCTTGTGTTGGAGGCTGAGTTGTTATGTTTAGTAGGAGGAGCAACGTGGTGTTTATTTTGACAGTACAGTTTAGGCACTTGAGGCCAAAAAAATTCAGGTTCCTATGGGCTCTGAGTGCTGAATTTAGTATTTCAAGTGAGATGATGTTTCCACTGGAATTGGAGGAACTGCAGCTTTTGTTCAGCTGGTAAGTTGGGATTTTAAAAAGCAGACTGCCTAGTTCTAGTGAGTATTTGCTGCGTTTCCATTGCTAGTGTCTGACAAGACTTGGGTGTTTTAGGATGCTCCATATGTCTTTCTCATTCCATACTATTTAGGTAAAAGTAGTTGAGGAGTTTCTACTAACTTCTAGTGTCAGTCTGTGAGAATTTTTTCACATCTTTGTGGGCTGAGGTATATGAGGATCCACGTTTTTTCCAGTGAAAACGAAGGATATTACACTTGTGTTTATATTTTCAGTGGCCTTGATCCAGAATGTACCAGGATCTGTCTAGGTGTGACTGTGTATATGAATCAGGTTATGGAATTTTGTATTTTTGTAGACACCATCTAAATTCTATTGTGTGTGGACAGGTCAAGTTTGGCTGCTTCTGCTGCCTGCATATATCCTGCCAATGTGTGTTGGTGAATGTTTTTTCCTTGATGGGAGTATATCTGCTTGCTGCTCTTTTGATGGCATAGTTTTGAATCTTTGTAGGATTTGGGCTGAGCTTTTCCTTAGTCACTGGAGTTACACAGAGTGCGCAAAGATCGTTTCATCAATGATGAAATCATGGTAAGGACGTCCAAGTTTAGCATTGTCAGTTACAAGTTTATTTCCAAACTGTTGTGTTAGGAAAATCACAATGATATATCCTTTTTTTTTTTCTTTTCCATAGCTATTTAAAGGGCTGAATTAATCCTTGTTAGTTTTGATATGCAACTGGTCATTAGTCTAATAGTTTTCTGCAATAATTTTTATCCCAGAGAATATGAAAGCACATTCTCCTCCGCTTTTCTCTCTTAGACTGTATGAATCCTTTAGACTGTGCACTTACCCTTCAGCTCAGGTTTTCATAAGGAGCTGAACAGGACAAGAGAATTTTGTCAAATGTGAGGAGTTTGGGAACTGGGTACCTAACTCAAAGCGTGTGGTGTTTTTGAGGAAACACTAATTCAGAATTACTGTACAAGAGTTATTTGTTTCTTGGAGAATCTCAACTTCTATTTTGTTAGCACCAGTACGGTTGGCAAAAAAAATAATTGGGTACCGAGAGGCAATGCAAGCTTTATCTATCAAGGTCTCTAAACTACAACATCTTACGCTCTGTTAACGTTCAGAACGTGGTGCTGACAAAATGGCAGAGCCCATTTGTGTATTTACTGCAGTACAACCTTCTTTTCCCATGGTAACCAATCCAGTAGTGTACCCAAAGTCAGTACAGCTGTACTTCTGTCACTGTCAGTTGCGTAAATTGATCCTTCTTTAATTAAAGGTAGTTCATGTTTAAGGAAAGAAACCAATAGAATGACCTGTTCTTTCCCTTTTGGCTCTCAGGTTTCTTTTTTCCTTACCTGTTAGTGGTTTACTTGGTCCACAGGAAATGTCTTTCTTTTAAGCAAATACTGGTCTTGTTTGTCATTGCAATTCTAGGCAAATGAAGCAGTGCATGATGGGTACTGCTCGGTATTTCTGAAGTAAAGGAGAGAACCTACTGAATCAATGTTTCATCTCTCACTTTACTTTTCCATCTGTGCTTGAAGTCTGCTTGCTAGCTGATTGCAGGAATGTTGTATTCCTGTAATTTTAAACGATTTTACTTTTTGGGAAAAGGGGAAGGGATTGAACAGCATTGGCAACTGGAATGGTGTCAAGGAGCATAATGAATGTGGAGGGTCTTCATTAATGTAGAATTGTGGCTCCCACTTAACATCTTGAAATACGTATGTGTGGTTTATAATTATTTCATAGATCTCTCTTTTCCAGGATGAATTCCTCTGTGCAGTTAGACAATGCTTGAAAAATGCTTGCACTTTCTGTTAATTACATTCTTTGGAGTGGAGAAGCAAAGTGAGCAACAAAACCTCTCATGTTCATTGTTTCAGCATCCCCTACTTGGCCATCTGTTGCTTTCCATAAGTTACACACAAGCCAGTTTATTTTCACAACAGCTAATAATTGTTGCTCTTTGTAATACGCATTTTTATCTGTCTCAGTTACAAACCTTTAATAAGCCAGAAAAATATTGCAAGTAGAAACAGATCCAAGATGGGGAAGAAAAATAGTTATAGAGGAACTGTGTGACCTGAAATTAATTTCTTGTCTATAATTTGCAGTTTTGAAATAGCACATATTTTATTGTGTCAAATAAAATTATTAATACTGGAATAGTGTAGAATTTAACTTATGTTAGTTTATATTAAAGTGAAAACTTTTATTTAAAAGAGTAAATATTTTTCTCCCTCAGTTTTGAAAAGGAATAAACACTTGTTTGGAGCCCTTTTTCATTAAGTTTATGCCTATTTAAAAAATTCCTCTTTGGCTCAGTGACAAGTCTGAGCTCCCAAATAATAGAGACACAATAACAGAATCGGTTAATGACCAGTTAAAAAGATGTTATTTCAACAGAGATGATGACACTGAATCCTTATTTGGGAGTCCAGCTTCTTGCCCAGTATTTCCAAAATCTTAAACTTTGCGTCTGGAAGACAGAAAAAGTTCTCTGTACTGGTACTCCTGCAAGTTTCCTGTGTGTGTTCCTCCCCATAGAACATGAAGGAGTTTTTCTAGGTTAAGTGTAAATTTTTGTGAGTATAGTAATATCAAAGGTGGTGTCATACCTCTCTGTCAATGCTGTGTTGGCAAAAGGTAGAATGTAGTCACAGCTTTGCTGAATAAAAATGGTGTTAGTGTAAACTGTGATTAAAAGGTTTGGTGGCTTAGTCACTCCAACAAACATATTCCACTGTATGCTTATCCTTTAGCTTCCTCTTGTATAGCGAGTTGTGAGTTTGGGAAGCCTAGCTTTACGTTACATGCCTACTTCAATATCTTTGAATTTATGGTACTTGTTAATCTCCATGTTTCTTATACCTCTTAATTTTCATGGCAGTCTGAATCTTGGCAGGTGATAGTGCACTGGATTTTGAATGCCAGTTATAAAACCGTACAGACTCTTGCTTTCTTTTGTTTTTTCTTTGTCGCCCTGTAAAATCTATGGACAGTCTTCAGGCAAACTGTTAAAGACCATTTTGAATCTATTTTCTGCATTTGTTCGTAACAGAAAACTTAAGAAAGACTTTTTAGTGATGATTAAATTCTGAAGAAATTCTGAGAGCATCTTAGTTTCTGTAGCTAACCTAAGACTGCTTTGGGAGTGAGGACCTACTGAAATTTTTAGTCTCCTTCCCCTGCATACTGGAATGTTTTACTAAGCACCAGAATAGCCCTTGGAACTTTTATCTTATGTTGATTGGCGTAATTTTCTTTTGATTCAAAGGGCTAGAAAGGTTAAGAAAAATATAAATAAAAATCTGTTATCTGTTTTGTTATAGTAACAAGTTATATGAGAAGAAAACGTAGGTTTTTGTGACAAATCTGTGGTCACTTTATTTCTTAAATCAGCATGTATACAACTTTTCAAAATTACTTGCACATTTTTACTGTGGAATATTTTTGTTTTCAATTAAATATGATTGTTAAATCACACAAATTGGTAAGTAATTGATTTGGTTATAAATAATGGAATTTCACATTTGTTGCTTTTCAAGGGTGCTGGCACATATGTATGCTTATATCAAAAAAAGGTAAATAAGTTATTCTTTTGATGAACCTATTCTAATATTTTAGAGAAAATGAGTATTCAGGATCAGCTGCATAATTAGGAGAATTTTATTTCTTTGCTTTTCTCTATGTGCATTCAGTTCTAAAGTAAACGTGTATGTGGTAGGTAGTGGGGCACTATACCCAAAATGCAAGTTTTCCAGAGGTAAGGTGACCTTTTTCTGTTAACTGATATACTGCTAGGCACATTGTGATTTAAAGAGAGATTTCAACGTCAAACTTCTAAATAATGCAAAAGTAACTAATATTAAGCACTACAAAGAGCTATTCAGTGTTTGAGTAAAGCAAAAATAAATGCTAGTGGTCATGTTTCCATCAAAACCAGTGTAATATCTTTCTATGCAAGAAGCAAAGATAACTGCATCTTGTATGTTAAGTGCAATCGCTAAGATTTAGAAGGTGTCTCAGCAGAGAACACTGGCTCAGATTTAACTTTGGGAGCAGAGAGGATTAAAATGGGATACTCTGTAGATTTTTTTTTTTTTCTTATTGATATTAATAGAGCAAAGTTAAGACTATTGTTGTGCATTCTGAAAATCTAATGCAACCGATGTTTTTTTTGAAAGCGTCTTTTTACATACTCGTTATTTGTAGTGTTAACAGTTGTTTCCAGTAAACCTGCTTTGATTCACTTCTAAAGCAAGTTAGTACTAACCAAAATACAGTATGTCAGCAGCAAGTTCTTAGGAGACATATAATAATAGTACTCTGTCTCATACTTGTCCAACCAAAGATATTTTCTTCCTTATCAGCCACAATCTTCGTATTTATCTAATTTGCAGCTGGAGTCATTAGGAGTTATTTCTGTTTTTTACAAACTAAGTTCACACCTGACTCATTCTGCAAGGATCAAACTCAATAGCAAGGATGCTGCAATATATTTTCACATAAGCAGAAGTAAATGTGGAGTAGTTCTCCCTTTCCCCTTCTCTGCAAATAATAAAAATCTAAGTCACATGGGTATTTTGCTTTCAGTGAATTTCTGAAACCTGTTCTGTATATATAAATCCATGTTATAAGTTAAACACTTGATGATGGCATCCGATACCACTGTGAGATAGAGAGGGCTATATCACTTGAGATTCTTGGACCCTTGTAGTAGCAAGAATAGTTAAATTCACAACAGCTTAATCATATGGTGGACTCATAGTTCCTAAAAGTCTAAGATGTGATTACATATCATTTTAAAATACATGCTTTAAAATGGCTTCTAGGAATCCTGTATTTAGAGGACATCATAGCATATTACGATAGTATTTGCTTTTCTCTTTAGTCTGTGTCTTAAGTCCAAAGCAAAATGATAATTTACTTTTAATTGAAAAATCTTATCTTTTATCCTTCTTCCAGTTGATACTTTCTTAAGTAAATTTTTTTGTTTTGGTTTGGTTTCTTCTACTGCCCTTCTCTTTTATTTCTGTTTTATAGGTAGCAGCAAATTGTTTCAGAGATTTATGGACTTGTGATCACATGTTAATTAGGTTTTTTGTTTGGTTTTTTTGTCTCTCTTTTTGTGTTGTCTCTTTTTCAGTCCCAGTAGGATACTTGTTTTGGGTTTGAAGTTTGGTGGGTTTCTTTGTCTTCCCCCTCTCCCTTTCTACAGTGTATTTATGGCATGTATATGTATACACATGTTGATAGACTACATGCATTGCTTTATTAATACCTTGTTAAGTTTGACAAGAGCTAGCCAAAGATGATGAATGCTACTGCTGTATCTGAAAATTGCAGACTGCTTAAAATAATGTACCTTTCTTCAAAACGTGTACAAATTATACATACACAAAGATGTCTGCTTGAAAAGTTAGGTCTTCCTTGATAGAACTTAAGTCTTACATGAAAAATAAGAGTGCATTCTGTAGAGCACAGCAGTGCTGTTCGGTATGATCCTAGTCAACAAGCTTAGACTTAATTTTTGGAAACTGAAGACAGCAGCTTTCCAGTATTATAGTGCTTTTCTTTATCCAAGTATCTGGGAGAAAAAAAAAAAAGGAAATAAAATGCATTATTTTCTCTGTTTAACTGTCAGAACTGGGAATGGATAACCATTTGTGTCTTGTAATTGGGGGAGTATTCTGTTGATTATTTGAAATTTGAAAAATTTGAAATTTTTTGTTCTCCAAGATGGATAGACCTTCCTCTGTTTTTTTTTTTGTTTAAAGTTGTTCTTGTTGATATGCAAATGCAGCATTTTCATATGCCAGAATATTGTAAAGAGGTGTGTAGTACCTTGTAATAAACACTCCATAATCCATTATGCTCCTCAGGATTCACAGCTCACTTCATAATTTTGCGTTTAGAGGAGCTGTTGGGTTGTCTTTTCTTTGTGCTTGCCTTTTTCTTCTTGCATGTTTTTTTATCAATTTTTCCAGCATTATTTTATTTCTCTTCAATTGACTGTCCTGCCTTCAAGTCAATGCCTTTTAAAACTGCATTCTTAATCCAGTAATTTTTTATTCCCCCTCTGTTTCTGACTGAGATGGTACTACACAGGCAGGTTTGAATTTGAAAGCAGATTCTTTCTAATCATTTCATCTTTTAAGCTTTTTGCTATGCTATGACAAGACACAGAGGTGAAGAAGGCACTGAAGAGTATAGTTTTTCAGAAATGGCTATCCCTTCCATTTTTCCTCTTTGGGGAAGTGCTTTTAAGGATCCCTTTTTAATGTTAGTAGAAACATACCATTGCAGCACCAGGAAATTGCTGGTTTTGGTAAGAGCTTCAGTGGAAGTGGGGACTAAGTCCAACTAAAGACACATCCGCAAAACTGCTTTATCTTTTCAAGAGATGAAAACTTAACCATAAGGAATATGATAGGGACAGAAAGAAGATGAGAGAGGAGGAGAGGGAAGGAGAATGATAATACTCTTAAGATACATATTGACAAATTGAATGTTCTGTATCTATGTTTGAGCTGTTGCTTAGAATGCTATCTGCTAAATAGGCATTGGCGATGGAATCAAGTGGGATTGTGGGATGATGAGCCTTTGCTTCAGCAGTGGAGAGTATGTTGTAAATAGGCTCAATCCTCTTCCTCCTTTATTTTCTCCAGCGAAGAATCAACTATTAACATTTGGTGATACTATAATTCTGTTGTGGGTGAGTCTATAATGCCACAATGTTGGTTTTTGTGGGGTTTTTTGTACCATACAAAAGGAAAAGCAGCAAATAAGCATGAATAGAACTCTACGAAGGAGCCTGCACCCAAAGCATGTTTTGTGATTTTGGGCAATTGAAGTACTCAGGAGTTGCCAGTAATATAGCAGTTAGATTGTTTCTTCTTTCTTTCCCAGAAAACAAACAAACACCACCCCATGCCCCACTTGTTAAAGTAAATGAGCTTTATTTTTAAAATATGCCACAAGTTAATGTTCATTTACTACATAGGAAAAGGTTGTAAATAGAGCATTCTGCTGTTGTGAACATTTTCCTGTATCCAAAAGTTTTGTCCTGCTGCTGGTATTCAGCATGATAGCGCTCTGGGGAAGGGGTGTATGAGGCTAACAGCAACTGTAGGTTTAACTATGTCGTGTATACTGGTCTAGATTAGAAGACTGAGAGATTTTGAGGAAGGGAGCCAAAGTTAATATACAGTGGAACAATTTATTGGAATTACTCATATATCTTGCGCAGTACTAACATCACTGTAACCATTCGGAACAAAGATCTTGAATAGTTCACCGAAAATCCCTGCTTTAAGTGCAGTGCTGTATTTAGTAGTAGCAAACATGCAAGAATGTTTTAAGAACGATGAAAAAAGAATTGTTGTGCTCTTACAGGAAGTAATAGTATGATCTCATCAGAAATCTGGTGGTGCTATTTGCTACAATACAGGTTAGCCTTTAATTGTTGAAGCCCTTGCATAACTTGAAACAGGATTATTTAAAAAAAAAAAAAGTCCAGATTTGTTGGGCAGGAGATGGGATGATCTCATAGTGTCTTCCAGTCATAAGCGGTATAAATGAATAAGGGAAATGTGTTTTTGTTTTAATTAGTTTGTTGTTGTAACTTGCCCAATTTCCATTTTCTGAGGAGTTTGGGCCTGAAATATAAACCAAAACATTATTAGTTTGTCTGAAAACTTCATGAAGAATTGTAACACACAGTGGTAGACATTAACTTGAAAAGTCTCCACAGATGTGTCCTTGTTTACTAGGTCCTGCTTGTCAACTGTGTCCATTATTAATAATAACATTATTAGAGGCTTATTTCTACAGTTTATATTTTACTTTTGGATTAACTCTTGTCATAGGCAGAAGAATGTTTTGATGTACACAGAGCTTTCCTGGCAAGCTAGTCTTTGAAAATCTTCAGCCTTAATCTCTGGAGCCATTCAGAGTATATGTAAATAGAATGTTGGTGGTGTATCTACCTATGAATCTGTTCACTACTTGGAAACAACCTCTGCCAACATGTTTGCTGTTTGTCATATTTATCTAGTAAAAATTATCAAATGTATGGGTTGGGGTTTTTTGTTATGTGTGGAGCACACACTACCCATTCAGAAAAAATTTGAATGCTTATTGGACTTTTTTTGTCAGCAATTTGCTCCTGGAAAAGTGTTATAAAACACTTCAAGTCATTCAGCAACCTTTTTTTCTGAAAGTAAATTGAGTACCTCTGCTTTCTTAAATGATAATGGAAATTTCTGTTTGTTTTATGCTACTGTTGTAGTACTTGCCAAAATGCATTTGTAGACAAATGTTTATATGACCTTCTTTTGGAAAAAATGTGATGATACTGGTGTGAAGTAGCTGGATGTTTTTTTTTTCCTTTGAGAAATGGTGTTTAAATAATCAATTCACATTTGTTTGTGCTGACTTGCAGACAATTTATGTGGGTCATCTAAAATTAGTAGTAGCACAATTTTTCACATAACAATGGTGCATCATAACTTGTTTAGAACTACTTTAGGGAGACAGTATTGTAAAGTATTTTTCAATCATTTAGAATCACAGATTATCACGTTAAAAGGAACCTTTCCAGGTTCCCTGGTTGAACCCCATGCTCTATTAAAAGAACCCCATGTTCTATTAAAATAGAACAAATTTTGATTAGGGCTTTTTTTTTTTTTAAACCCAAACTTTAAATAACACTGCGTACTTTATATCGGTTTTAAGGAAATTTTAAAAAGAAATAAACGTATTAATTCAGTTGTGGAACTTTTGAGGGAGAAGATCTGTAGATGAGTTTTAGAAGTTTGCTAAGGTTTATAATTTTTCTACAAATAGCACTCTAGCTTCAGAGCCCAAATTCTTCAGCCTTCAGTAATGTGATATTTGTTTATAATCATCAGATGTCAGAATTTTGAGTTGTACCATTTTATCACTTGACAGTAGTATAATTCAGCAAAAAGCCCACGTGTAGGGAGAATTTAAAAAATCCTACACTACTTGCAATGTTGGAGCTGTTCTGGAAGAGTTGACTTAATAGGTAAATGTCTTATTTTGTGTCTTAACTGTGTTTTATCATGCTGTTTTATCACGTGTGGATTTTATTTCTCTGTAACATTTAAATGGTGTATCGTTCCCCTTCATTTCTCCATGAAAGCAGGACCAAAACCCACCCAAACAGGTAACATCACAGAATAGAAGGCTGTGTTCACCTGATACTAATATAAACTGTTTTCTCTGAAATGTTGTGCTGTTACGAAGATGCTTTAATAGCTTGTTATTTATATGATACCTGCTGTTAGAGTAAGAGGAAAACCGGTGTGCGTGATAAGGGATTTCAGGAGTTTCTTAGCCTTTTGTAATTAATAGTGGGTTGTAATGTGTTTTTCTGCTGGGCTTTTCTGGATGTTGTGTTGAACTTTTAAATAAAACCCTCCATTATTTTAGCTTAGAAACTTTAAAAATTGGCTTTAGTCATCCATAGTGCTGTTTCCCTCTTAGATCTGCCTTTCTATGATTTCACTGTTGTATAAGGTGCTGTAGTGATTGAAACAGTGTTGAACTATACGACCCTTGAGAAATTATACAGAGGACCATTTGAGTTAACTGTCAGCCGGGTTTTTGAAGGGAGCTGAAGAACTGGATCGTCAGCTTCCTAGTGGTGAAAGGCAGGGATCTGATTGCTTTCTGTCCTCCCTGCTTTGGCAGTAAACTCAGTAAACTCCCTGCTTTGGCAGTAAACTCATTAAACTTCTGTAGTTTCTCTCAGATTAATTTACTGTAATAGCTTTCTGCCAGGTACTCAGTTATTTTGTTGAAGGGTCTGAGAAATACCAAACCCAATAGCAGTGGAGGAGGAGGGCACCTGAGAGCAGAAGGAACAAGGAACTGTGTGAAATTGTAAGAAGAGAGGGGACAGGAAGTGTGATCTGCTTTTGATAGGAGCAAGCCATTAGATCAGTTGAGCTTTAAAAGTAAATTCATGTTTACCAGTGCTTTGCATCTCGTATTGTCACAATGGTTTAACTACTTTGAATTAGATTTTCTTTTTTAAGTCTAACATTATCTTTATCAGACATTTGAGAGTATGTGCTAGCATGTGAAATGCATTGTAAAATTGGTAAGAGTACTAATTCAGTGAGTCTGATTCCTGTCAGCTGAATTCATAGTGAAATTGATTATACCTCTTAAATGTTTTTTTTCTTCCCATCAAATTTTCACTTTTATTTTTGTAAAAGAATATTTGCTCTTTAGCAGAGTGGGTATTTGGCTAGGCCTGTGTCCTGGCATTGCAAACCTTACACAAAGAAGGGTTTTAAGAGTAGCATTGTAATAACTGTTAAGTAAATGTATTCATTGTGTGCAAATATTAGTTTGTTTCAACAGTTGTCAGTTTTGAGGCTCTTGAATATGTTTTCCTTACTGACAGCCTAGTTAAGAAGCACAGAAGAAGAGGGTCTGTGGACCAAAAGTTAATATATTTCGTAGCA
The DNA here is from genome assembly GCA_033628505.1 of Tringa tobata. NCBI lineage: Eukaryota > Metazoa > Chordata > Aves > Charadriiformes > Scolopacidae > Tringa > Tringa tobata. The sequence continues at coordinate 6,960,037 of JAHREE010000379.1, read as the reverse complement.
CAGCAGGAACGCTTAGGTAATATATGTTCTCAGTCTTCTGGCTTTAGGTTCTTTTTTCAATCGGAATCCTGCAGAAAAAAATTGCTTAGAACTCATTAGGACATGTGTAAAATAAACTCTTTGCCAAGCCTTCAGGGTGAGGTGTTGTCTAGAAGTCTTTTTGTTCAGAGTTACCATGTTCCAACTGATCAGTGATTCATTAGTGACTTTATCTTTTAGTTATTTTGCCCCTTCCCAAAGGGAAGGAGTCCCAGAGAGCAATAATAACTTTGAAATAAACAGATCTATTTTATTCATCAAATTGCATTACAATGTAAATACTTAATTCTGTGTTACTAACAAGCACTCCTATTCAATGAACACTCCTATGCAATTAGCCCTTGTTTGCTATGATTTCTGTAGCTTATTTGTGGCTGTGCTCTTCTAAGAAATACACTAAATTCAAACAAATACCTGTTTTTTATAGGCACTCTTTTGGCATGAGAGTGTAATTCAGGAGTGGCATAGCCATGTCACACAGTAAGGTAAGGTGGTGAGATGAGTATCATCTTAAAATAAAAGCAACTTTACTGTAATGTTATGTGTTTGTCTTGTTTACAGAAAAGGAGATGCATAGTTTCTAGTTGTTGACATCTCTCTCTTGAGCTTTCAGAAGAGATCTGGTGCGCCATACATTGTTGTCGGAGTTGGCAGCTTAAAGCCTGAGCCTTGTGATATTCCAACAAGTTATATATATACATACAGTTCTGCTGAGATTTCTATTTAGAATTTCGGGTGGGAGGAGAGAAGTTGCATTGTTTGATAATGATGCATACATGGAAATAATGTTTTGGCTCACTTGGCTACGTTAAAATACTACTTCAGTTTTTCTTACACAGCTCAGTTCTTTTCCTTTTCTACAGATTTGTGTTACGGGCGATGTATTGAAATGAAGTGCATTTCGGTAGGCAGTGTAGATGAACTTGACAGTACTCCTAGGGTACTGTCCTAAGAGCAATCCAAGTATAAATGGTAACTGATGTGAGTGAAAAGATGCCAGGCAATCTGCAGTGTGGTTCTGGTGTGCTATCGTGTAGTGAGGTGATCTTAGCCACCAGGTGCCCACGATGCTGCTCTATCACTCCACCGTCTCAGCTGGACAGGGACGACAAAACATGGCAAAAGGCTCATGGATTGAGATAATGACAAGGAGATCACTTAGCAATTACTGTCACAGGCAAGACTTGACTTGGGGAAATTAAATTAATTTATTGCCAGTCAAGTCAGAGCAGGATAATGACAAATAAAACCAAATCTTAAAACACCTTTCCCCTGACCCCTCCCTTCTTCCCAGGCTCAACTTCACTCCCAGTTTCTTTCCTCTTTGCCCCCAGTGGTAGAGGGGGACAGGGACAGTCTTCACCATAGGCTGCAGGGCAATCTCTGCTCTGGCACCTGGAGCACCTCCGCCCCTTCCTTCTTCACTGACCTTGGTGTCTGCAGAGTTGTTTTTCTCACATACTCTCACTCCTCTCTCCTGGTTGCTGTTGCGTAGCAGGTTTTTTTCCCTTCTTCAATATGCCACCACAGAGGTGCTACCACTGTTGCTGAGGGGCTCAGCCTTAGCCATGGGCAGCTTCTTCTTGGACTTGGCTGGAACTGACTGTATTGGACATGGGGGAAGCTTGTGACGTGTCATAGAAGCCAGCCCTGTAGACATCTGCTACAAAAGCCTTGTCACCTCCAGCCAGTACACCACTGCACAGGTGTACTGAGGTACCCAGGCTCTCTGCATGCTAAAGGACTGTTTTAAACAGTTTTAAGGGGAAGAATGTTGCTTGCTTGTTACGAGTAGCTCTTCAGAGGCATAGAAGACACATCTTATGGAAGTGTTCCTTTCTATTTCTTGTGTTTCAAACACCACGTGTTTTACTTACCAGCATCTTTTTGGGATTTTGTTTTGTGTGCATGTGTGCTTGCCATTTGTTTCTTTGAATAACTGCAAACTTTGAACTTTTTTGTTATGTGCGTTTTATGTATGCGTTCAGTTTGATTAATTAGCTCAGTCCTTCTATAAACAGCCCTTCACAAAGTCCCACCAAAATCCAGACAATAACCTTTGCAGTGCATCAGCATACACTTCTAATCCCCTATCTTCAGAAGCCTCGTTGAAAAAATTGAACTTTATCATCCACTTAGTAGGTGGATAATTGCTTTATGTATTAATGGTAAACTGTGGTTTCCAAATAAGTTTATTGTGGAAGTCACTCCTCTGTATCTTTTAAACTTTAGAAGTTAGACAGACAGTAGTGCTGCTTCCAGCACTCCTCATGCTGGGCAGTATTACCTTATTTGTTTATGCTACCCTAACTCTTTATCCATCTTCTGTATATTCTCTTAAACAATTTCTGCCTCAACAGTAAAATGTATTTTAGAACTATATTGGCTTTGGGTCTGTTACTGGGGCCTTCACATGCTCAATAATGCAAATGGTCTTTTTATACTACAAAGGTAAGGATTGTTGATGGCAATGCAGTCATACAAATAGCTGACTGTCCAGGCAAGGCTTGATTTTTTTTTTTTTTTTAATTTTTTTTTAACCACAGTGGGGGATGTTTGAATACAGGACCATGTGTGTAAGAGAGAAAAGCAGTTTGCCTATAGTACAGATTTCATGTGCTTGAGACTCCTGCTCATTATCAGAACATGTGAGAGCGTATTTGCTTTTGACAAGATATTTTTTTTGTTTGTTTAAAGATAGCTTGAGAAGAGAGAGAATAGAAACAATTCTAAGCACTTTCTGACATAAGAAACTGCAGTGTAAGTTCAGTTGTTACAATTTTGCATCCAGATTTTATGTACTTTGGAGCTCTACTACTTTCGAACTCATTGTCTAGAGCTAATTGCAGACTACTATAAGTGTATCAGCAAGAGGATTTGTTATTTTACTCTTAGGGCTCCTATTCAGTGGAAAGGATGGAGTATCTAAAAACTACTCTATCTGCAGAACTGTACTTTTCTCTGAAAACAACTATCCTTAGTTTTACCTGTGATCTTAAATGTGCTGCTTCAACTAAATTTTTTTAGAATTTGTCCTGGAAATGGCAAGTAATACCATAAGGCTTCCAAGAATCTAAATTCAAAGGAAAATAGGGTATTCTGAAATTCCTACTGTTCCAAAAATATGAAGAAGCTTACTGTGAGACCGAAAAACATCTTTATGGTCTGTTTTAGCTGAAAATGGGTATGTGTTGTATTGCAGTCTTTTATAAAATACACAAGATAAAATAGGAATAATGGGGAAAGTTTTGGTAATAATAGCAAAAGAAATGTAAGACTTGACTCTTCACCAACTAAATCAAGATTTGGATTATGCTCCCAATTGAGATCAACCTGAACTTAATGGCACTGCCTGCTGTAATGCTTTTAAAGCTTTATGGACAAAATATTTTTTAAAAAAATACTGAAGACAGGCATAATGTTTGTTATATAGTTCAAATATATGGGCTGTTAAATTTAAAAAAAAAATAAGTATTTTGTGCTGGTTAGAGTCTATCTGCATAATAGTTGCCTAAAATATATGTATTCATTTAGTTGTGAACAATGTAACGTCTGTGAAACACGATTCTTAAAATAAATGCAGTATTCAATGGATGTAGCAGTAGTCAGGCCTGGACAGGATATTACTCTACCCTCCTCCACCCACTTCTTTAAATAATGTAATTAAAAACTGTGAAAGTAAAAAAATTCATACCGAGACTTTTGAAGTAAATGAACAGTAACACTGAATGTGTGTACTGAGAATTAATCGTGACCGGGGCACAAAACATGCCACAAAAGTTGTTCATGGTTTTTATGCTAACAGCTTGAAAACTGCATGGTTTTAAGCTACCAGGTTGGTTTAGGCATTTGGCCAGTTTAACAAATGTCTCCATCTTACTAAAAGGTATTAGCTGACTTTTGGTGTTTCTAATACAGTGTGTTGTCTAGGTACTGCCTGTGTGAAAATTGGAACATACACAGTTAAACTACCTGTGAGTCTATGGCAGGCCTGCTTTGCCTTACTTAACATTATTAATTCAGTGGATTCTGTGTTAGACCCAGCGTTATTGTTATCTGATAGTCTGAATACTGTCTGGATGACAGCCAGCGAAAAAAATGCTTCAGCTGACTTTGATCCAGAACAGGAAAGCTTCCATTGGACTGCTTTACTGAGCAAAGTGGGAGAGGTCCTCTGCACAGCCAGCTTAATACCATATGGCTCCTATGTCAGTGCCTTTAGGACTGGTGGCAATCTTCTGTTCATACTACACTGTATTGGTGAAGACTTGGTGATTGGTAATCACATCAATTCCAAAAAGTGAGGGAATAGTCTCACCCATGTTTATAAAATCATAGAATTGTTTAGGTTGGAAAGGATCTTTAAGATCAAGTCCAGCTGTTAACCTAGCACTGCCAAGTCCACCACTAAACCATGTCCCTAAGTACCATATCTATATGTCTTTTAAATACCTCCAAGGATGGTGACTCAACTCCTTTAATGGGCAACTTGTTCCAATGCTTGACAACCCTTTGGTGAAGACACTTTTCCTTATATCGAATCTAGACCTCCCTTGGTGCAACTGGAGACCTTTTCCTCTTGTCATGTCACCTGTTACTTGGGAAAGGAGACTGACCCCCACCTTGCTACAACCTGCTTTCATGTAGTTGTAGAGAGTGATGTTGTCTCCCCTCAGTCTCCTTTCCTCCAGGCTAAACAACCCCATTTCCCTCAGCTGCTCCTCGTAAGATTCATCTTGTGCTTGAGACCCTTTACCAGCTTTGTTGCCCTTCTCTGGACATGCTTGTATTGGTGTAATGAGTCTGTATGTAGCCAGGGGTCACAGGTTGATAACCTTCTTACCTGTTTTGAGGAATATGCCTATTCAGTAGGTCTTTTGTCCAAACCAAATAAGGTGATACTCTTTGGTTTACAAATCAGTTTTCATGCTTTGTTACATCCTTTCTGGTAACTGTAGTTTAGATGAAATACCACCATTTGCATTCAGGATGGTCTTCATTAGGCACAGCAGGTAGATTCTGTGTGCATCCTTGCCTTAGGAAGGCAGAACGGTTGCTTACCTTTGTTAATAGTTGAAGAATACTTATATTCTGTGTTAATAACATGCCCTCACTTGTTTAGGTTTTTTAATTTATTTTTTGGGGGGTTGGTATTTCTGAAGGAGTTGAGGATTAGGTTCAGGATCAGGGTAACCCCAGCAGCAGACCAAATAAAACTGGACATGGAGAAGACCTTGAAACGATGTCCCTTTATGTGAAGGAATGTAATGATAATTCATTACTTTATCCATACTGTTTCCAATGATGGACATGATTTTCACTGAACAATCAACTAATTGTAAGTAGATACTTCTAGTATCCTTAGGATGTCTTTGTACTATACTGATGGGTATAAAATTGAAATGGTCCTTCATTTCCTGGCACTTTCACTCCAGCTTGTGCAATGTTGTGACCGTCTTCCAGAATATCAGAACTATTAAATAGGCTTTAAGAGTGGCCTGCAAAGGGGAAAAAAGTAAAAGCCCTACATTGTATTGTTCTGCTCCTGGAATGAGGTTACCTAAGATACTACGTTAAATGTTGATAAGTTTTCTCTAATAATTGTCATGTTTTTGTTGTCCTCTAGGATCTGTATCCTATTAGAATAGTAGGGTTTCAGAATGAAACAACTGTGTACATTTCTTTAATAAGAAGATACTAATTGCCTGAGCAACTAAAAGGAAATCACCGTTATGGTGTGATGTAGATCATCTGTTGCTAATAGTAAAGACCCTTGGTTTGGTTTTCCAGTACCTTGACAGAGGGGTAATTACAGCTTTGGGACTGCAAGGGGTTTTTCACTGGTTAGTGCCAGGGGGAAGTATGATAAGGCTTGAGTATGGCAATTTTGATTTTAGGCCCTAGCAACAAGGAAGAGGAGCTAAGGAGGAAGACTAGATGCTTTGTAGACTAGATGTTAAAAACAGTGGGCTGGAATACTGCATGAGATCCATAAGGACTTAGGACTCAAGCCCAAGAGCATCTTGGGATGACTTCTGTCCCTATAACTGCAGGTTAGATTATGTGTGTTTAACCCTGAAAGTTCATAAAATGTCAGTTTTATGGACTGCAAGCCATGAACCACTACTCAGTACTCTCAGTGAGAACTCAAATGCCATGAAATACTGTGTGCTGCTGGAAGAGAGCAGAAGGGCATAGCAAATGTTGTTAAAATAGGAACAATTTCCTAGGTGAGATTGTTTAGGTAATACAACAAATTGCCTCATACTGCTAAGGAATGTCACATTTGTTCTACACCCTCTCTGGTGTAGACCTTTCATCTTTGCGAGGCCTTGCTGAGGGAAGGCTCTTCCTGGCTTGTCACCTGACCACCATTTTGATGCTGAACACCTAAATAAAGCTCCTATCTGCTTTCTGCTGAGCATCCTCTCTCCGATCCTCACGATATTTAGTGCTTCAGAGGAAGCCCAGTTGGGGTTAGGGGATGTTCAGAAGCAAACTTTGTGGTGAAAAAAGAGAGAATTTCTCGTACCTGGTCAGGTAATTGGAATACAGCATAGTAATATAAGTTCAGTGGAGCCAACTGTGTAGACAGTATGATAATCAAGACTTTTTTTGAGCATCCTGGGGTATAAATGAACCAGACACCAAAGGACTATCAACCAAAGTTTCAGTTTGTAATCTGCAGTTCCTCTGTTTTGTCTTCCAGTAACAGTACTTGATGCACTTGTATGTACTGAGGATAATCCATATAGGCTTGGCGTCTGGCTTGAATGAAGAGGTAGAAGATACAATGTGTTTATTTAAACTTGTGCCGTGAATACATACTTTTGAGATGATAATATAAAGGAGAAGAGATTTTGACTTTGAAAATTACATAAGAGGGAATTAATTTCAGATAATCTTGTCTTTTCAAATATATCAAGTACTCCACATGACTGTATGAGATTAGTGTTTTTTTTAAACAGTTGAATATTTTTTTTTTAGAAATGGTGAAAGATTTCCAGCAGCATGTGAGGTCTGCCCAGGCAGATGCCCAAAATAGATGCAAAACAAGCATATAAATTAAAAACATACATAGTAGCAAATCTGTACAAACAGATCAATTTTCAGCTGCTTAAAAGCTAAAGGAAGGAATCGACAGGCTTTGATGTGTTTTCTTATATGAATTCAAGCAACGTATGTTATTTTAAGAATTTTTTAAAAGCTTATAATCCTTGGATAGTTTCCTTTTCTTAAAAAAAAAAAATAAAAAGGAAACTTTATGCATTTGAAATTTCATGCCTGCACTGTCTATGCTAAAATCATAAACTGGAAGGCAAAATTACCAGTAATCATAGAATTGTCTACAACAACCTAACTGATAAAACAAACAAAGAAACCAAAAACCCCCCAAACGACAACAACAAAACAAAAAACCCACATCACTAAACTATGTCACTAAAACTAAACCAGATCACTGTTTTGTTTCGTATAGATTCTTGTGTGTGTCTGGAGCTGCACTGATGTAATGGGTCTGTATGGGTCCGAAGTACAGACACGCAAAAAAACAAACCCCCCAAAACCTAGAAAGATCAAAATGTGACTTGTCTCCTTTTATATCGCTCTTCCTCTCCATCTTCCCAATCTCCAACACTTGAAAGTGGGAAATGTGTGAAGTAGATTACTACCTTACAGATTCTTGTGCTAAGTTGGTTTTTGTGCTTTGTGCTCAAATTCATTATCTTCCAGAGACTTTTTTTTTTTTTTTTAAAGAAAAAGATCAAGATCTGAAAGGTCCCTTCCAACCTGGACAATTCTGTGATTCTGTGATTCTGTGAAGAGGAGTGCATCACATTTTGACTTAAGGCTGACTTTATTGCGTCTCATTAAGGCTGTCAGAGATGTGGTCATACTGGACTGGCTAAAATCAAGATGTGGGTGGGGATTAAGATTTTTTTGTTTATTTGTATGTTTGAGTGATGATTTTGTGAGAGAGGGAAGATAATACAAGAGGATAGTTTAAAAAATATTTTCTGAATGACTGTCACTTTTAGCAGGTATGTTTGAACACATTCACTAAAATTGGTGCTTTCTCTACAGCTTTTGGAAAAACATAAGAACACGGAAAGCATGGTAGAGCTGCTTGAACTGTATCAAATGGAAGATGAAGCCTACAGTAGTCTTGCAGAAGCTACCACAGAGCTCTATCAATACTTACTACAGCCATTCCGAGATATGAGGGAACTTGCGATGCTTAGAAGACAGCAGATAAAGGTATGGTAAAGGTAACTGAACTTCTTATTAAGTTATTTTTAAGTTACTATTTACTACTTTTATTATGCAGTATATGCAGTGGTGGTTTCTCCTCTAGAAGTTGACCCTATTTTTCTGGTTGCTCCACTCAGAGGAGTGCTTTTGAAGAGTGAGAACATGTCTGACATATGTAGCTTACCATTACCTTTTTAATTTACCGTGTTTGACTGTTTGAATCTGTTGCTGAATTTAATAGGTGAAGGTAAGAATTTTGTGACTTCTAAGAATACTGACTAATGTATAGAACAGATACTGTACTTAAGTCTCTTTCTATGCTATTGTTAATTCTTTTAAAAGATTACATGGAGTTAATTTTCATTAGTTTCCTGAGATAATCTGATAAACTATGAGAAGTCAATAGCTTCTCATCTTGTGACACACTTTACATATGGAAGCATATTAGATGTACATAATTTTTTGTAACACTTTAACAGTTAACTTTCCTAACCTCACAAAACATAGCCAGCTGATTAACACTGCATCTTGTTTAAACTGTTTTATAATGTATGTTTGATTCATTTTGAAATAATTCTAATTTTAAATACTTAACCAAAAATAACAAATGTCATCTTTATTGCATCTCAGAAGTACTTTTGATAAAATCCTTAGTTCCTATGCAGATTATTTAGACTGTAGCCTTCTGATTCTTCTGAAATATGTGTTGTAACATAGAAGCTAAAACGGGTTTGTTTCATTTAATCTGTATTGCAAATGTCAATTTATTTCAATTTGGAACCTCGTTCAATTAGCTAACATTGGTTTTAGTGGTTTCAACTTAAAACTACAGTGTTTTTTCTGGTTTTGACCATAGAAAGAGAGGCAGGCAAGAAGATTGATAATTCCAAGACCAGTTTCATTTTTAGCTATTGCTGGGTCCATAAAGTAATTTTTCAGAAAGTTCAGCAATCTGAAAGTAAGTCAGTGGGATAAGGTGATGATATTTGAACTAAAAGTGTCTTTTTTCCCCCCTGAATGATAAATGTTACTGCATAGAGAATTGGGAGGAATATTTTTTTCAGGTGTATTAATGACTGAAGAATGGGAACACTAAATTTAATTAAAAGCCTTCTTCAAAGCACAAGGAAATAGTTCCCATTTTATTTGAATTTGTAGGAGAGGAAAAGATAGGGTTTTTTGTTCTTTTGTCAAACAAGAAAAGGTAAGTATTATATTGAGTAGGGAATATGGTTTAAGAGTTGTGTGTTGGGTTGGGTTTTTTCTTTAAACCTCAATGGTCTCTTGAATTACAGCTTTAAAATACCTCACTCTTTATTTTGCCTGAAAGAACAACCATGGTAAACTTCAGAGGCATGTTCTGTGGTTGATTATTTTAGTTCTACATAGTTGCATCAAATGTACATTAAGTTCTCTTCCTAACTTGGAAATTTTTGAGTTATAAAACTTGGTCATCTGTATTATGTGGTAGAGAAAGATGTCATCTCTTGTTTTTCATTTCCTTGTTTGAGAGAAAGCAGTATTTGTATCTATGATGACAAAATATATATTATGCTGGGTAGCTAGGGTGGAAGAATTGCTTTATAAATAGAACCTGTGCATGAAATGGTTTGTGTTAACTTGCTGCATATGTTTTTCTGGCAGGCTTAATATTGGAACAAAGATGCTTAGGTTTCTATAAACCCTTACAGCTGGGGTTAGCTCCATTTTCATGCATAGTGAAATTATTTCTGATGCTTACTACCTCAGTGTAATGGGAGATGTGAACATATAATACTGTTTACGTATCAAGGGTGACAAGAAGAAAGATAGCGTTTAGATGTAGAGCAGGGGAAGGAAGGAAGAACCTGCATAATGTGTTACTAAAATGAAAAAATAAGTTATAAGGATAATTAAGCTTGAATGCAAATATCAGTATTTAGTGAAGATTGCATATGCCTTCTCTGAGTACTTTATTTACCATTTTTAGACATTTTCTCTATTAGATATCTTTTTTATTTGTCGGGAAGTTGTTTGAGTTTGCTTTTTTTAACAATGTGGGGATTTTAAGAAATATTTTAATGAGTTTCATTTTGTCAGTTTTCAGAATGAATTAGGACGAAGTTAATTGTGTTGCCTCTAATCTTTGAGAATACTGTTTAATGTCTTCTCCTTTTTGGAGCAAGACATAAAAATTGGAAGATATATTATCTGGATGTTAAATTTCTGCTGTTGGTGTGAAGCTTTTAGCAAGAGAAGAAGCCTAGAGGAGGGAAGAGAGAAACAAACATAAAATTCTGGCTGCTCAGTGGAGCTCATTAGAGTAGGATAGCTGTATTCTCTGCAGATTGTGTCTTTGGGAAAAAAAAACAACCACAAGACAACCCAGAACAAAACTTTGTAGCAAAGTTAAAATACTTAGCAGCTTGGAAATGGAGGTTAGCGTTGTCTATGGTAGAAGTTGTTTTTTGTTTGTTTGGGTTTTTTTATATTTTAACTGGATATTATGGTAATTTTTCAGGTATATTTTGCCTCATTTAGTGTGGAAGATGGATTGTTTAGCATGGTTGAGGAATCAAAGCGGTGCTGTGAAGCACTTAAATATTGCTGATTTTGGAAAACATAATGAAAAAAGTAGAAGATTGTGGAAGGAGAAAAGGATGGCTTATTATGAAATGAAATGTCACTCTGGAAAACTGACTCTGCCAAAATTTCTATTTAATGATGAACTAGTCATTAGACCTTAGAACGGCGCTTTCAGTAGTGATATGTTTCTCGTTTTTGGGGCTCCCAGCTTGAAAACCCTATTTTGTTTGTAGAAATGCTCAATATTTTTTTAAGTGCTTCTCAAATCCATGGGGACCTCTCTGTAAGCAGGGTAAAATGCTTACCAGATACCATGTGTTCTTGAAAAAACTGGACACTGCAAGCACAGCAGAGTTTACTTTTTTTTAATATGTATGATATCAGAATAATCATGTTTGACCCAAGGCCTTTATGGGAGACACACAAATAAAAGTCACTTTGTGATGAATGCTAATAGCAAATGGAGAAATGCTCCTCAGAGAAGCCAACCTCTACTCATTTATAGACTAAAATGTAAGATATGCTTACTAGACATGTTCTGTGTGTATATCTTACGTATTTTGTAAGGTAACTGTGAAAAGTTCTGTTGATAAGACAGCCAAACAGTCAGAACTATAATCATGTTCACTGAATGCTGGAGAAAGTATAATAAAGGAATTGAAGTCACTATTATAATTCATATACACATAAAAGCTATGCTGAATCTGCATGGCCATTTTTTAATTCCATTATTTCTGGACTGTTTGTGGTTTAGATGTAAAGACATTCAAATGGTCAGTTTTAGCATGTTGTTTTAATTGCTTGGGCTACCAGTCCATTTCTTACCTCTTAGACGTAACATAGGCATCAAGTAAGTGAAGCTTGTTATTCAGATGCTGTATTATATGTTTTGGGCTATCTGTATATTTTTCCAAAAATCTAGAAGAGAAGTATGAACTTAAAACCACAGGAAAACAATATTTATAGATTTTTTTTTTTCTAGCATTAATTGCAAATTCTAAATGGATTTTAAAATTTTCTTTTTGCTAGAAATCAGACTTCTCCTGAAAAAAAACACCCTACAATATTTTTGATCCTAGAAATGTTTCACATTAATACCTGCAAATTTTTCATTTATCAAAATGGATGGTTATTAATTGCTAAAGCAAAGGTCTCTTGGGTTTTCTGTACCTTGCCATATGAACACCCTCAGTGAACGGTGGGATGGATGACATACTTGCAGTTAATGAAAAGGTGCTTCCCTCTTTTGTTACTTGTAAATGCTTGCTGTAGGGAACAAAGACACAATTGTATTATGCTGTCATACATCTCTTTGCTTGTTTGCATAATGTTTTGGCAGGCAAAACTTTATGAAGAAATGCTACTTCGAGGATTCTTACTGTATTAGAAATGATGGCTAAAAGAGATGTTACTCACATTATGCAGTGATCCCATGTCAGTTCCAGTATCAAATTGACTCATGTTTACCAAGGAATAGAAAAGGAAGACTTCTAACTCTATTGGGGTTTTTTTTGTCCTGCTTCTCAAAGGAAGTTGCTGTTTCGGAGTTCTTTGTGGATGGGAAGCATTAACATCACCGGTCATCATTCACTGTTATATACATGCAGTTTGACATTTATTTGAAAACTCGTCTGTCCACTAAGAAGCATTCCCTGTGGGAATCATGGTACATATGTGCTGCATTGAACTACATGTTACAACCTATCTAGTTAAATTATTATTCATTTATCATTTGTCCAGATTTTTATTTTGCCTGTTTCCTTTTTAAGGGTTTTAGAAATATATAAGAAGTAGATTAAAATACTGTATTAAACTACTTTAAGCATTTTTCAAGAAATTAACAATTTCTTAGATGGCATCTATATATTTTTACTTCTAAAAATCATCCCTCTAAGTGTATTTGTGGAGATAGGTCCTGAACAGTCACTGAAAAACACATCATTTGCAGTTCAACTATAGAGTGGAATGGCTCTTTGAGACCAGATTGAAGCTTTGTGAAATCAAGGTTAATACCTGAAGCATTAGAACTTTGGGGAACAAATAAGATTATGAGCACTTTTTGGTTTGTGGGGTTTTGTCTATACTAGTGAGGTGTCTTCTTGACTGGTGTAAATGAAAAACATTAAAAATTAAGGCTTTGGTGTTGCAGGAGCAGGCTTATATATTTAGTTACTTAGCTGTATAGTCTGTTGTCTGTAGTGGGACTGCTTAATAACTTTTTAAAAAGTGTGTACAAATTTCCAATTTTTGGAGAGAAAGCTATATTTTGATTAATTTTTAAAAGAAACTCAAAATCTTTTACTGACTTCAGATAACTGTCACTTCAAAATAAAATTGCCTTGATCTTGGCAATGAAAAGATATTGGAACTCCCAGTCACTAGGAAAATGTGTTTTTAAAAGTAATCTGTGGCGAAGAAAAACTACTAAAATATTGATGGCTACTTACCACTACCCCCAACACGTTTCCTGCTTTGAGCTTCATTCTGACTGAAGAGCATTCTTTTACTTCAGAACGAAACGTTCCAGGCTGGAAGAAAGCCTGGATGAAGAATCCTTGTTACCTGAAGGTAGTAGGATATTTAACACAAGCATACTGACAAATGAAAATTAGATTTGATTTTTTTTTGGTGTGCTTCCAGTAAGAATAATAGTGAAACTGTGGATGTACTTTTTCAACAGAAAGGAGCACTTCAAATAAGTTGGTTTTCTTTTCTGTTGAATAGAAGCCATGGTAGTTTGCTGGTAGTTTTCTCTCCTTTTTGTTTCTCTTTCTTCCTTAGCCACCCTGAAACCGGCTGCTGTTGGGAAAATAACAACAATTAATTGTAGTGTTAATTATGGACTGATTTATTTTCAGATCTCAATAGAGAATGACTACCTAGGCCCCAGAAGAATTGAGAGTCTGCAAAAAGAAGATGCAGATTGGCAGAAAAAAGCCCACATGGCTGTGCTTTCTATTCAAGATCTTACAGTGAAATACTTCGAAATCACAGCTAAAACACAGAAAGGTAATTATTTTCTACTGCCCTATCCATCAAATAAAAGATCTTAAAAACTATATTTAATGTTTACCGTGTTCTGTGTTGTACTGTGATTTATTTATTTTTTTTATCAATCCTCCATGAGGAAAATGCAGTTGTCGTTCCCATTTGTCTTTTCATCTGTGTCTATTTGAATCTTTCACCAATAAGCCTTTTCAGAATGTCATCAGAGGTGAGCAGAACAGAAATTTTTGGTAAAAGTTTCAGAAACAAGCACTTTCTTAATGGGACAGTATTATCTGCACTGGGCATTTGCAAAGGATTTAGGGACCGTAGAGTCCCTGATGGATTCTGTCATCTGTACTGGATATGGCAGACCACTATAGTAGGTGTTTATTGCCTTTCAATTAATTTCCTTTTCCTGTCTCACCTGCCTTTCAGTAACTTTTTTCATAGCTCTAAATATTAAACAACAGCTCTATTTAACTACTCGGTGAAAGTTGCTCTGTTGTTCAGAGATCTTAATGGATTCAGCCTTGACATTTCTACTCTTGAAGAATGTGGCAGTTTTAGTAAAGAGTTGGTGCAGTAAAACCAGGTCATACAACTTGCCATGTACATCTATGCTCTCATCCTTGTACTGTTTTAACTTAAATAATCGGGTTATTAGGGCAAACACACCTTGGGATGTGGTTTCATGTCACCTCTTTTAGTTTGACTGTGGGCTACCACTGACAGAGTTTATGGCCCACTGTTTTCCCTGCCTGATTGTGGGTTCCTGTTTCTTTCTTTGCCATGGTGATTGTGCAACCAAATGAATGAGCTGTAACTTTGGGAGAAAATCTCTTTTGATGGGTAGGTTTCCTGTCATCTTCCTGCATGACTGCTAGATCTGCCTCAGAGGAAGCAGTCACTGCAAAATGATTCCTTTTGGTGACAACCCAAGTTAAGGGTAACACGAAACTCCACCTTATTTCGAAAAAGTGACTAAACCAGTTCAAGCATGTTGGAATGATTTTAATTAGAGGAAATTCGAAATGTATTTAATTAGTTTAGTTCCTTTTCTGGTATGACAAGCAGCAAATAAAATGCCCCATTAGTTGATACAGAGCATATGTATATAGTTATTTACTTTCTGTTTTGTTCACATGCTTTTTTTGTATGTACAGCAGTCAAGATTGTGGGGCAAAACACTGGGAAATGGAATGCCTGGAGACTGTTTACAACCTGGACTTTGGTGTACAGGTTGCTTGCCTGTTGTGTTATGTTTTGGGCTGTTTTTTGGCCTCCTGATGATCACAGGGTAGTCTTACAAACCAAAATACTAACAGGTGGCAGAGGAAAAACATGTGAGAACATAAAGGTGTTTTTATTCCCCAGCAGCAGCACGTAATATCTTCTAGAACCCAAGGACAGAACACTACCCCTTGGATTGTGTGACTCGCGTGGTTTTTGCTTTGCAAGGCTGAGTGTACAGTACCTTGTGATTGTTGTGTATATTAAAAATGATTAAAATCTCATGTGTGAAATTTTTAAGCTTAGATGTTGTCTGGGGCTCAATAATAGAAAATCTGAATCGAACAAGGGACTTGTACTACTCTGAAGTCTTCCTGAAAAGATTCTCATTTTTCTCTGCATATTTAGATCAGATTATAATTTGTTTCATTAATTTAAATTAATTTTGTGAAGCAACCTGCATTTTGAGCTAAAAGGTGTTATTTAAGCTTAATTCATAATTCTTGCAGAATTGCACTTGAGGTCAAGCTTAAATTTTTGGTTTAAATTGTAATTTTTTTCTCACTCTGCAGATGTGTTTAGACTTATGACTGCATTATAGAAGTTATTAAGGGAAAGTGGAGACGTTAGTAGCTGATAACTGGCACTTTCAGAAGCGGGGATGCAATTTAATACCACATGCTAGGATTAATAAGATATTTTTGTTAAGTCAGAATTCTGAACCAGTGGTTCAAGCGTTCAGGTACTGTATACTCAGAATGGTCCCTCTGTAGATAACAAAAAGTGGAATTATAATGATAAAATGATCAACAAACAGCTAATTGCATATTTCCACGAATCCTAAGAGTGCTTACATCCTGGATTTGAACATTAGTACTCTGTAGAATGACTGCTTCCTGCTAAGAGAACTTTGTATGTTTTTGTATACAAATATCTGCTTTGTCTGTACAGTAGAATCAGTAGTGATCTGAAGAGTAGACTGGTAAGCTGTCTGCATTTTCTTCCCTTCTGTAGCTGTGTATGACCGAATGCGAGCAGACCAGAAAAAGTTTGGTAAGGCAGCATGGGCAGCAGCAGTGGAACGTATGGAAAAGCTTCAGTATGCAGTTTCTAAGGAGACTTTGCAGTTGATGCGTGCTAAAGAAATCTGTTTGGAGCAGAAGAAACATGCGCTGAAGGAGGAGGTAACTTTTCATACCAATACATAGAAAAATGAAACATGCAGAAAACCCCCTAACCTTAAAGCATGTTGATGTACTTAGGGGAAAAAAACAACAAAACCAACAAACAAAACAAACAAAAACCTCCACACAGACTTGAAAGTAATTATTTTTCAGCTTTTAATAACGGAAGTCTGTATTCAAACTTATACTACATTCTGCTGTGTTAGATGAATGGAGTTGCAATGTAGGTGTGGTGGGTTTTGTACAACTTATATTTTCTATTCACTTTTTCCTGCTTAGTCAACCAGGAAGGTGGTTTTTACTGTTAATGTTTACAACTCTGCGCTGAGATGAACAAAATGAAGGCCAGGGGTACGATGGAAATCTGCTACGATGTAATCTCCATACTGTAACTCTCAGAGGCATGACCGCTTTTTCAGAACAGTTCTGACATTCTAGATGGAAGGTGTCTGAACATTAGTAAATATACAGATGACTAGCCTGTTTTACTGTACTCTTTACCTCTGCTTACCCTAACCATTAAGGCAGCCTTCCAGAGGGAATCGTGCTAGCTACACCTTTCCTGAGAAGAGTGCCTGTATTAAACTGTGTTTAAATGTCTTGGCAGAAATATCCCGCATTTATTGGGTTTTATAACACCTCCTCAACAGCAAAAATGCTATAAATCCTCTTTTAAAATTTGTTGTCATATGGATATTCAGTGCTAAGAACTTTCTGTTGTACTAATGTTAACTTACATTCTATCCAATTGGTTGCTTGTTTATAGAGCTTTTTTCAAATGTTTTGGCAAAATTTGACTAAAACAGTGGCTCTGTTATGAAGAGGTTATCCAGAGAACTCACAACTTCAGCACTGTATAGGTTGGTAGGTTTGTAACCCTGATAGACTATGTGCCTATTTTAGGAGCTTCTGTAGAAGACAGCTTTATCTTCAAGGAAGGGGAGTGTACATGCAAGACCTGGAGCACGAAAATAAAAAGGTTGCTCCATTTCAACGCTCTTTATATTTAGAAAGCCAAGTGTTATCTGGAAACCTGAGTTTATCAGGCTGTTGCCATCCTTAGCTAAGAGTTGATGAGAGAGTCCAAGAGCACTAATTGGAAATATTATATTGAATATGTTCACATATTTAGAGCAGCCACAGCTGCTTTTGCGAAGCACATGTTATTTTTCTCACAAAGGAGATATTTATTGCAGTATATGGGGGACTGAAGGGCTCTAAACTGAGAGTTTGGGGCTTTTGGGGAGGGAGAAATGAGGAACATCTGATGGGCGTGCATAGGCATAGTGTTTTGGGATGGTGTAGTACAAGGTATAGAGAGCTCTGGGTCAAAACATGGTGATGGGGAGATGTGAGGACCAGCTTCTGTTCTGAAATACCTTTTTTTTTTTTTTTTTTTTTTTGCTTTGAGAACATAAAAGTCCTAAGTATGCAAAGCTGGATGTGACAAATGTGAGTGGGAATCCCATATTTGAGACAAGTTGCAGTCTTATCATAAAGCAAATATTTAGTGATTACGTTAGCTGGTGTATTTGGACGATGTGACAGTGAAAAAACCAAAAAAACAGTAAAAAATTGAAAAGATGATACTTTTTCTTCTTGAAGCTTAAGAAGTGAAGACCTTGCTGTGCTTGAATGTATGAATTTGTTCTCACTGAGTAGGAAAAGGAGACACGTGGGAAATAATATACTTGTTTTTCTTGCTCTTAAATCCTTCTTCTTTAAATCTAAACCAACCTTGCTGATTTGATTTTTAAGAGGGACAATAAAATTGACCTTGTGTGTAGTTTTCATTTAGTACTAATGAATCACCATTTTGTTTCCTAAAATGTGTTCACACTGTAAATACCTAAAAACCTAGAACTTTTCCAAGTTATGATATGAAAATCACCCGGCTAGATGATTAGGTTAGTTAAAATTTTTTTTTTTATTTGACAGCTGAAAACATTAGGCTACAGCTATCTGTATTAAAAAAAAAAAAAAAACCCTCTACACAAATTACATATTGAGCTTTTTTTATTTTACTGATTTGTACCTCTTAAGTTCAGCATGTTGTTCTGAATTTGGTTGAGGGGAATGATGAAAACTTTCCTTTTGAGGCAGACCAGAGTCTGCTTTTGCGGATTGGTTGCCAAGTCTTGTCGTCTTAACAGTAAACAGAAACATTAAATCAGATTGAGAATCCTTTGTAATTCTCGAAGTATGTAAAATAGTTTGGACAAATGAAAGTGTGTGACTGGAGAATTAAATTCCAGCAAGTCCCATCTTGCACATATAGGATTCAGTAACTAGGCTGGTCTTTTTTCCCTTTTAGAAGCATACAGTTCAGTTCTAAAGATACACATAAAAATAATTTTTCATTTACATGATGAATGTTCTGTCATTTTCATAAACAAAATCATATTCCAATGAAGTACTGGTTAGGATTTTTAAGATTTTTTGATAGTTTCATAATTCTAAGAGTACTTTCTTTCTTGTACGTTGAGCCTGAATCAACAATATTTTTGCTTCCAGTGACTGAGTATTTAAGTATATCTTGCATTTCATGACTGTCATTTTACTTTTGCTTGAATTGGATTTATTGGCAAAAATTCTATTCAAGAAAGCATGAATAGATATTTCTGCAAAATTAATCTTCTTTCTGTAAGAAGTAGACAGTGATTTTGGTACAGATGCAACATAATATTTTCAGAAAAGTTTACCTTGGTAGCTTCCATTGTATCTTTTTCAAACTTTTTCTTTCTGTGACAGCTTTTGGAAAGGCTAAAATAAAGAAGCTAAAATTAGGAAATCTGTGCAGATTTATTTAAACTTATTTGAATTATTACTTTTAATAACAAAATAGGAATGCTTTTGCTTTCTTCATTTTCAATGTTTAAATAGGCAAACTAAAATTTGTCATAAAAATGTCAATTTATTTTTTTTCTTTAATCTTGTGAATATTACACAAATATTTAACATCAGTTCAATGAAAACTTCAAAAAGATTTAAAATAAAAACTATTTTAAGCTGTCATTGTGTTTATAGAAAATAGAAAGCAGTAAGCTCTAAGCTTTCAGGTGAAATAATGGGATGCATTCTGTACACAAAACTTGGAGTCTAGTTAGGCTTTTAATAATACAGTGAGACATTATTAGAAAATTTCTCATTGACAATGATAACTTTCTTTGGACTTAATAGTTATCAAAATCCCACATAAGTTCTTTTGAAATAACATAATTTGTTTTTGGTTTTGTTGTTTTTTTCTAGAGAATGAATGGGTAGTCTATTTTAAAGAGTATTAAAGAGGGCAACTCACAGTATTTGAAGGGACATTTTTTGGAAGGATTTTGTGCATCACTGACATTTAGTTCCCATTTCCCAAGAGAAAGAAAAAGATCAGGTATTTATGGTCACTTAAAACAAGCTCACAGAAGTGTTAGAAAATTGGAACTGAAATACCTTATTTGGTAAACATTTAGCTACTGTTTTCCAGGCACGGAAGATAAAACAGGATGTTCCTTTAAGAAGACTAAAATGCTAGGGAAACTTATCTTATCAGGGTTCAAGTTGAGGATTGAGACAGAAAGAATAATAATTCATAGAAAAGACCAGATCTGACTGTTTGAGGAAACTGTTGGTGTTTGGCATGTTGTCTATGAATTTTGAACATTTAGCCTTCAAAAAGAAAAACTTTATAAAACCAGTGGTACACCTTATTCAGGAGGAAAAGATGCTGCTTTTAGTGTCAGATTTTTTTTCTGATTGCCCAGGATACTAATTGTAAGTGATCATCTTAAGCTTATTTTTTAAATAATATTGTATCCTGTAGTATCATGACCTAACTATAATTGACTCATGATACTTAATTGGTTGGAGAAACACTTTTGTTCCACAAGTTGCTAGGTATGAGTGAGAACCTGCCTTTTATCTGTGGTTGGAGTGCTCCGTATTTCCCTTATAATCGTTTAGAAAATCTTCAAAATTACTCTCTGTTGGTATTGAGGATGAGCTTCCGTATTCACACTTGAAGACCTGGGGTTTTTTCTGAATTCTGCTCGCTTCCTCTGAGATTTCTCGGACAGCAGCAGTGAAGAATTGAAATGAATACTTGAACTAGAGCACAGTCAGGATTCATGTGACTTGCTATTCTATTTGAATACTAAGAGATTACTTAAAACACTGGATAATAGAAAATTCAATAATAGCTGTTAGTACATATTTCTAAGGACAAGTAATACAAGTTTTTAGTGTGGACTGCAGGTTAATTATAATGTATATGACAGCAGATGAGAGTCTTATAACCTGGTAGCAATGTGATTGAACCACTGGTGGTAGCAGCAGGTGCTTTCTGGTCTCAAATCGGGTATTTCCAGCACAGGCAGAAGTTTTAGTGTAACTGCACATGGACTTGCGGAAATTCTTCTACACCATTCTTCCACGCATTTCTGATCACCCAAGATTAGTTCTAACTGGAGCAGTTACAGGGAGGTCTACCACAATGATGCCAGGAACAGCAAATCTGTTTTATGAGAGGAGGTGAAGTTGTTTGGACAAATAAAACAAAGGCTGAGATGCTAGAAAATTGCTCTCTACAAAAGCACTAATGGGAATAAATATTAGTCATGAGCAATGCATGTTGCTGTTCAGAACTGGTGCAAGAAGTGATGTTTTCTGATGGTGAATACACTGGAAATAAGAAAGAAGTTTCCTGGCACTTAGGGGGCATCTGGAACAGACTTCCAATGGGAGTAACAAACACAGAGTTTTGTGGAAGTTTTTTAGTTTGTTTTTGTTTTTACAAAAGCAGATAAGAACAACAATAAGAACATGGAAGTTATTTTTAAGAACTCAGTTTATGAAAGCAGTTCATTTTAGGTTTGTCTAGAAGCATTCCGTGGTGGTGGACAGCTGGTCTTGATGGCACTCAATTCCATGTTTGTCTATTTTCTATTAATTTGGTCATCTATCCCTTTAGTCTGTGTGTTCATAGCTATTTGTCAGAGACTTTGTTTTATCTTTATTACCAATGCGTGTGTTTACAGATGGTACATTTCTGCCTTGGAACTATTAAGAAAACCAAGCTCCTGCTTAAGTTTTTCACTTAGTGTGAATGAGACAACAAAGGGCCAGAGAGTTCAAATTATTTGCTTGAGTTAATGCAAGAAGCTGTGGCATAGAAGGAAATTGAACTTGGATCTCCTCAGTTCTAGTTCTTTGTCAAACTGCAAGATGTTTCTTTCCTGTAACATTCTCATGTTAAAGTTATTTGTGTTTCTTTCACCGTGTTGATCAGCTTGAGACTTATCAAGGATGCAGCAAATTACTTGTACAGATTAGATGGCAATTTGTAACATTAAGAATTGAACCACTCTTAAATTTTTAACAAAAATGCTGACATTTCCCAAAAGTGATGATATTGTTTTGAATTATCACACACATATAGTATCTCACGTAAAATTTTAGTGTAAATGGTTGAAATTAAAGGTCCTCATTTTTCTTTTTTGTGATGGGCTATTATGTAGGTAGCATTTCTGCCTGAGGAACCATATGACAATATTTATTTACCATTGCTGTTGCACCTGAAAACTGAATGTAGTTGTATTGTATCCCTAAAAAAGACCAAGTATCTGGCACCATCTGTAATGCATGCTTCTAGGGTTAAGACTCAGTTGTCGGACAGGTCCTTTATCATCTTTATCAGGCAGACACCACTGCAGCTGAATGAAATACTGAGCTGCTATAACATGCTTTTGAAAATGGCCCATTTATGTGTCTAAGCAGTCTTTATACAGAGTCTGTGAACTTAAATTTGGAAACGTCTTTTTTTAAAGAAAAAAAATAATGTATAAGTTTTAGTGAATTTAGAGGTTACCGACACTTTAAGTAAAAGTTTGAGGTTTGAATGACATGGCCTTAATTTGGGGGGAAACCCCACCAACAAACAAAGAAAAAAACTGAAAAACCCTTACCACATCTTGTTGCTATGGTATGTTTTTTTACAATGAGAAAATTCTTTCAAAATGCCAAAATCCAGGATACCTTGCTTGACTAGTGAACATTATACCTCTTCTAGAAAAACTGGAAGGTTCAGGAGAATCAATCCTTTTGTCTTGAAAACTAGCCTCTAATTCACTCCAAATATGCCATTATTATGTCATTTACTGTTCTGGTCACAATTAATAATTTCATATGGAAGCAGAGTGATAGAATGGTGTAAGAAGACATTTTGGTGTCACGCTGGACTGAAACATAAATTATACGTCATTGATTGTAAGATTTATGATATGAACTTATTGAGTCTTTCATGCTAATAGTTGAGATGCAAAAAATGCATTCACTTAATATAAAATATAGTAGCAGAAATTTGTAAAATAGGTGTTTTAAGAATGGATTCACAGGTGTTCTGTCTATCAGTCTTACGTGGAAAGCAGCATAATATACAGAACTGTTTCCTTAGTGTTTAATTGAGCTGTGAAATCCACGACAATGAGTAATAATGCGAGTACTAAAATCACACATGCTGTAAAAAAAAAAGGGATGGGACAAACTTCAGGAGTAAAATCCAGTAAGTCTATTTAGTATAAAAGGCAGCATTGGGACTTAAGCTGTGATGCAAGCTGTGCTAGAGGCTGGTGAAACATTTTAGGGAGGTATCACTGCACTGCCTCCCATGTTTCGTCTTCCTGGGTGTTTACAGTTAACCTCTGTCTGAAATGTTTGGACTGAACTGTCTGTTCAGTAAGATAGATCATTGGTTTAATTCAGTTTGGCTATTTTTCTGTTTTAGTATAACTATGTTTAGACATACCTATCTTCTCCTCTTGAACTGTTCAATTTTAACGTGTTACAGTACTGTACCAGACTGTATCCAGCTGTAATCATGAAGTCTGTGGTTTTGTTCTCATTATCCTGCAGTCGTGTGTGTTTTTGTTGGTTTTTTTCTTCTTTTTTTTTTTCTCTTTCCATTTAGATGCAGAGCCTGAAAGGTGGTACAGAAGCCATAGCCCATTTGGACCAGTTAGAAGCTGATTATTATGATCTACAGCTTCAGTTATATGAAGTGCAGTTTGAGATCTTGAAATGTGAAGAGCTGCTGCTGACTGCACAACTTGAAAGCATCAAAAGACTGATGTCAGGTGCTTTATGTATTTTAATTAAGACATAATCTGTAAAAGATAATTCTCTTCCTAAGAGCCTAGTAAAGCCTGTGGGAATGAAATGAGAACAGATTCTTTACCATGTGAAGAGCTGGATCTTCTAACATAAGTAGTGTTAAATTTTACAGCTGTTCATAAGGCGTATAAGCAGATGCAGAAGTTTTGGTCTGGTTCTCATTGCCTGTGTTTGGAAATAAGGATATAAGATATTATGTAAGTTTTGGAAAACTAAATTCAGGGAGGAGGAAATGTCTTAATTACTGGACTTGTCTCATTAAAAATTTGCATTGATATTATTCATGTCTTTGAAGTGATTGGTTTTCGAAAGGTACTCCTGCAAATCAGGGTCCTTCAGCTAAACTTTGAAGCTGCTTGTATTGCTTTCTCACTGATCTAGATGACGATCACTTCTTCAGGGATGAAGGCCTTATTTTTCCAGAACCTGCTATACTTTGTGTAGTTGCAAACTGTGGAAATGGTACAGATAAACCATATAGCGTTTTTGGATTCTGTCCTTTGGACCTTTCTATAGTTAAATGTTTTTGTTCACACAGGCTGTGTTTTATTGTTTAGTGCATAGACCTTGCTTAGCAAATTTTATTATGGATAGAAAGGTCACTTGAGAGATTTGAAGCTGGATTGTGTTGTGAGTTGCCTCTGGAAAAAGAGAAAACATGAGTATCATGGATTCTTCTTGCTGTTACTTGAATCTCCTCCTTTTAGACTTGTGATGGCAACAACTCTGACTGCATGTATGGAAGATCAGGGTTGAAAACTGTGTAAATGACTTAAGTGGCAGCCTTGACCAGGTGGCTCTGTGGAGAGCTAGTTAGTGCTTTAGAGGTAGATGTCTCAGACATTTAATTTTGGTACTGAAGATCAAAAATCAAAAAATTCCTCTTTGATGTAGTTATGGTAAAATTTAAGGGCCCACAGAGATTAAGCCTGATGTAAAAACAGCTCAGTACAGCTTGTCACTAATGTTTTCTCCAGAAATCTCAAAAAAAACCAACCCCAAAACCCAAACTTACAACCTGACCCAAAATAAAACAAAAGCCCCAGTCAACTAATCAACCAACCCTATCCTTACCCAATGGCAGCAAAGTAGTTCACTGTTCTGGCTTCCTTTGCTATTTTAAATTTGTAAAGTATTCTTGATTGCACAATCCAAGTGGGTGGTTTTCTGTGTTGGTTTTTTTTTCCCCCTATTAAAGACAGCTGTCTACGTTAGAAGCAATTACTGTTTTTTAACAACACACAGTTAATATCCTACAGGATAGAAAATGAAAAATACAGTTCTTAAATGTATGGGAATTTTGATCAAAGGATGAAATTACCTCTTTGAACATAACTTAGGCGGAGGGCATAGAACAATTAATGTGAAGAATATGACACTGAAGTGGCTCCATCTCTCCAAGACTGTTCAGCACCTAATCTGAATGAAAGCATCTAAAACATTTAGTAGTCTTTTAATGTGTTGTTTCCTATGCTGTCAGAGAGAAAAGAATGATCTGTTGCATCTTCTGTTAAGCTTCCCTTTTAAACTGTACTTATAGTCAGTAAAGTAATAGCCTTTTAATTGTGCACATCTGTATGATTTGAAATACATGTGTCTTAGTGACATGTAAAGACTGTTGCTGGTTTGGATTCTGTTTTGATTTGAGGGACATCAGCCGTACAGCTAAAGAAGTCCCAACAGCATTTTTTGAGAGTGTGTTTTGATTTTGACTGCCAATTGGTTGCAAGAGACAAGAAAAAACATTTTCTTTTGCAAATTTAGCACATTAGATCTGAAGAGTATCAAATAATAAAACGTCATATTATAAACAACAGCAGTAGTTTTTACTGTCATTAACCAAATACCTGCACTGAAATTCACAAAATGTTAATTTACTAGGTTACAATTTTAAAGGGTCTTATCTTAACCGTACAAACTATTTGTACATCCCTGTAAGATGTTTTTGTGGTGGATGCATTGCTGTCAACAGAGAATGTGTTGACATTCCTGCTTTGGTTGGAGGGTAGGCTGAGTGAGTGCAAATGGTGTGGATTTTATCAGAAAAGGAATAATTCTAAATGTTTTATGGTAAGTGGCTGAGTCGTTAGAATCTTAAGCACTTACCAAATGTATAGGCATTTCAGAAGCTCAAAAGCTTTTTGTAGAGAAGTCTTGGAATGTTTGATGGAGGTTGCAGTAGAGCTGCCGAGTTTTGTTTTTTTTCCAAACAGTAGAACGTAATTTAACATTGTGTTTTAGAACTCATAGATTTGACTGGCTTGCAGCTGAGCTTTTGGAGTTTCACTTGTAAATTCCTGTCTTTAATTCTGCATGAAAATATTCTAAAACAAAATTTGCATGTAAATTCTCCCATGGCATGTGAGTGCATAGCCGAATACAATTGCTGTCAGCCATGAGTCTTATTTTTACTCACTGATGTCTCAAAGTAGGTTCTAGTGACTTTGCAGTTTTATATGTGGATGAAACTTTGTGGTTTGTTGTATTATTTTTTTTAACTGAGCACTAAAGCAAAGAGTCTAGTAGGTCTGGGGATTTGTTAGTTTTCATTTTAAGATAAAATTAGTGCTGTGCTTTCCTTTCCGGTCCTGCCCTGTCTTCTGCTGGGCTGAAATTAGCATGGCAGTCAGAATTTCGGTTGCAGTGGAGACTGTGCACACATACAATATGAAGTAAAAACAGCTTTTAAAATGTACAATGAAAGAAAAACATGCCCTTTTCCCCAAATAATCTAGTAGCAGAAGTAGGAGGTCTTGCTGAAAGTTGCTGATGAAGTTCAAATGCGAAGGGTAGTGGTGCGGCAGATAAGATATACTTGATGGTCATGCCAGCTGTATCTGGTTGTTTCAGCCAGCAGTAATGCAAATTGCTCTTGGTGTATCATAGAAATATGCTGCTTGCTAGGCCAGTGAAGTGAGGAGCAAGAGGCCTTAGCTGCTGCTTCATCCCAACATTCTGCAAGGATTTATAATCATTGCTCTTTCCTTCTTGGCATGAGATGAGAAGGCGGCATTCAGAGATGAGCTCAATGTGACTCTGAATGCTTCACTCAGGAGGCTAAAAATCATGAGTGTTGATAAAAGTATTAGTAATGACCTCCTTTTCAGGCCTGCAGTGCTTTGAAGGGTTGCCTTGATGTTACCCTCCCTCTGTTGCCTCTGAGCAGAAGCAGCATCTGGAAGGTCAGAAACCTCCTAAGAGAGGAATTTTGGTGTTTTGTTGTGTGATTCCTTTTTCATTAAATTAGTAGTTGGTTGTGGCAGAAGAATCTCTTTCCAAAGACTTCAGAAGGAGTCTCTATATCCTGAAGTTTGTCATGAAGGCCAGAGGATATGACTGCATGTTGTGGGTCCCTTGTATTAGTTAGGAGACCCAAAGACATGAGTGGATGTTCTGATGAAATTAGGCTACAGACACAAGTGTATATTCACCGATGCCTTTTTTTTTTTAATGTTCTGAATTTATCTGAATACCAGGCTGTGCTTCATTGGTATTGATTTCTGTTCTTTATATCAACTTTAGATCCCTCAGTGCTTTGCTGTTCAGTGCTTTTCTTCTGACCTTCTGATTTTTGATAGTCCTCTAAAAGGACTGTAGCATTCCTATACATTAAATCTTGCAAGTCAGTGGGAGGGCTGTTGTTGAACAAAAGAAAATGTTGATCAAATACAAACTATTGATTTGACTTTTTCATTGCTGACATTTTTAAAACAGAAAAGAGTGATGAAGTGGTATATTACGACACTTTCGAAAGTATGGAAGCTATGCTTGAAAAAGAGGATGTGGCAACATCTATACACTTGCAAAAAGAGGAGCTGCAAAAGTTACAACAAAAAATCCGCCAGCTGGAAGCAAGGCGTGGACGGATTTCAGCCAAGAAAGCCTACCTCAGAAATAAGAAGGTATTAACTAAATTGCAAATTTCTGGTATAATTAACAGATTTAATAAAACTTCAAAAGGTTTCATTTCAGATACAACTTTCAAGTCTCCTAGAATTTTTGTGGATTATATTTACTGCTTACTAAAAGTTGTTTTACAGAGTACCAGGTACAATAGCCTGTATTATTAAATTGATATATTTAAGATTCAGTTTACCTTTTAGCTTTAAAGGAGCCTTTAATTACTTTGAAGTCAACAAATAAACTTGTTTCTATTAACTAATCAGAATACTTTAATGTGGAAGGTACATGTTAGAATGCATGTTTTTACAGAGAGTAGTCCTATATATTTGTAGGAGAGAATTTTCAGTGGTGTTTTCTCTCTGAATGAGTTCTATTTTCATTCTCATCCTTTTAAACTTATGTTGTGTCATTGACACTCTGTATTCAGCAGATACATATGAAATCTTGTATATATTCTTAATTTGTAAAACTAGGTGTGCTGTTTAGGGCCACTTCCCTTTTTTCATGTGTTACATGATTGGGATGTTGTGCAGAAGATTGCTTTAATACAGCTAATGTTTTAAAATTGTGTATATAGTGTGTGTAAATATGTTCATTCCTTTTTTCCAGAATTGTTCCCTGGCAGTTTGTGGTTACATCAACACACATTATTAATGAGCAAGGTAGCTCAGAGGAGAACAGCTAAAAGTTTTGAGAGAGCACTGTAATACTTATAAAATAGGTTTGCACTCCATACTATATACTATAAGGCTATGCAGAAGTCTCAGCTGAGACTTCATTCTAAATTTGGATCAGGTCTTGGTGTGGTTGCATGTTCCCAGTCGTGTCCCTTGATGTGGGAGATGACTCCTTTATATAAAGAATTCTAGTAGATTGAGGGTAAAGCCTCTTCTTCGTAACTAATATATCTATTTCTGTACCTGAATCTGAAGCATTACAGAACAAACAAAACAGTAGTTGATATATTTTATGTTCTGGCTTTTTTTTGTACTTCTTCAGTCACTGTCCTGTCTCTGATTAACACAATATGGAGAAGACTGCAAATAAGTTATTAGAGAAGAAATGTCTCTTGTTAGCCAGTTATGGGAAGTAGTTTGCTCAGAGTAATTGAGTTTAAGACGAGTTTGTAAAAAGAAAAAGTATCAAGAAGCTGGACTTTTTAGTACTTTAAAGAATAGATCTAATCTGTCATATTATGCTAATTAATATCAGCTACCATGTATACCTTATAATATCAGTTATGCTATTTTCTCCTGAATACAAAGAGACACTGCTGGCATCTTGCAGTAAACAAACCTGTTTAAAAGTGACAGCCTTGTTGCTGTTCTAAACTTACGGGAGTTAAGAAGGTGAGAAGCAACCCTGAAGCAGGAGTAGAGATTTTTTTAGCATGCTGTTTTATCTGTATAATGAGCTAGTCACCTTCCGTTGCCTCACTTGTTTCAATGTTATGCTATGATAAAATACCTTATTTTAGCTGAAGGAATTAGTTCTAGGCTGTAACACTAGTGGCAGCATGCCTACTTGTGCACTGACACATGATGCAGAGTTCTATATGTTACTATTGCTCCTCTGGGTCTGTGTATGGGAGTAATATCGTCATGTCTGCTCAACATTGTCCTGGAGGAATGTGACTATAGTGCTTCAGGACCTGGGGTAATGTCTCCATGTGGAACTTCACTGCTGGATATCACAGTGCTCTCCGAAGTATTTTCAGCTCTCTACTACCTTTGTTGCCTAGTGTAGCATTATCTGCCATTGAGTGCTGCAGTGAGATACTTAGCTTTCAGCTTCTAAAGAAATCACAGATTAGAATAATGTGTATTTAAACTAACAAATCAAAGATTTTTATTTGAGCAAAAGTATAAGCAGAATCAGTTGTGTGCCATTTTGTGATACTCGTTGGGCAGAAAAGAACATAGCCATCTTGATGGATATTTATGTTAGAGGTATTTACTGTAGCTGCTCTTATTACTGCTGAAGAGCAGAGCCCTACTTAAGCTTACTGATAATTACCTGAAAATCAAGACTTGTGGCTTTGATTCAGACATAAACAAGCTTTATATATTGACTGACTATTCAAGCAATACTGCAAAACGTTGTTAGCAAACACTGTTTATAGTGCCTGATGTGGGTAGTTGTACCTAACAAAGATGGGAGGAAGAAAGGGTTCTTGCACTCAAGAGTTTGCAGTTTAAGTTAAGCATACAGAACAAAGATACAATGAGATGCATAAGCAGACTAGATGGTAAGAATGAGCACAGTGATGACTGAATGTTAAGTGGTGAAAAGAATGAGTTTTTAAGGGTGCATTTAGAAAGTACATACTACGTGGTAAATCTTTCTCAAAGTCTGTCTGTCTCGCTCCATTAAGAAACATTTATTGTTAAACTGAGATAAGTGTCTACTTAATGCTTTTCAGATTGTGTTCCTGACCATGTTTGTTTCAGCAGAGTATCTTAACACAGAACTGTACACAAGTGTTCTGTTTTGGATTGGGTTGGTGAGATTTTGGTGTTCTGTTTCGGTTTTTTCCCTCTTGTTCTGTTGTTTTTTTCACCTTGTCAGTTCTGTAGTTGAAAACAAAAAGTGAACTGTGCATTAAGTGGTGTCTATGACAGTCTTGTGATGTATTTAGAAATTACAGTCCTTGTTCATTAGTGAGTTTTTGGCAACTGAAGATTCCTTTAGGAGAACGCCTCTTTTCTGGCAGCAGATACCATGATTAAGTAAACAATAGGAAATTATTCTCTCTCATCAGTTTTTATTTTTTGGAGGAGGTCATTTCATCATCTGGGTATTTGAAAATACTTCATCTTTAGGAGATAATGCAGTGAAAGAGAATCAATTACTCTTGTTTAGAATAGGACTGTATGTAATGTAAGTATAAACTTCTGTGACTATAGTCCCTATTCATTTTGTTTCTCAGAAATTCCTTCCCTGTTTCGGCAGTTGGTGCTTTTATTGCTTAATGTTGTCAAGTATTTGTACCAAATCTTTATTTAGAAACTTTTGCTAAAGGTTTGTTAGAAACCTTGATCAGTTGTGGTGCTGAATAACTAAGCCAGCATTTTTAAATTTCTGGTTTACTGAGGTTGATGTTCTTTCACTGTACTACCATGAGTATGAACTTTGTTCTCTTATTTTTTTTTACACAAACCCATTTGCATTTACTAAGAAGTCATTTCTTGATGTTTCTTTTTGTTGATCACAGTGAGTTATTAAAAAATAAGATTTTAATAGCAGTCTCATTATTTTTATTTTTTGAAAGCTAGTTATGGATTTTTCATGTAGGTTTTTGGTATTGTTGTCCCAGTCTACCCCCTGCTGGCTGCACAGCAGTATTAATTAGGTTATCATATGGAACAAGCTGCTATTTTATTAGGGAGCTAGATTTATAGCTAAGAGTCAAGGTCAAAAAGATGGTGTGGAAAGCAACTAGAAAAATATCTTTGAAAAATTAGATTTGTGAAGAAATGGAATTATTTCCCATCCAGGGAGAATATTCCTTATCGTGAACAGACTGGGAAAAGCACCTGGTTGGTGAAGCTGTTTGGGGTGTATTAATAATATGTGCTTTCATCTAGGAACCTTCCTCACATGTTGTTGTGTCCATTTAATAGGACACCTTTACCACTTTGCAAGCCCACAGTGTAAAGCATAGCCTGCACAAAACCTGGTGTTATGTAGATTCAGTGACAGCTGGCATAAAGTTACTTGGTATGCTTTCATATTATTACTATTATTAATACTGCATCAACATTAGGGCATAACTACACAGTGCTTATAGTAAAATGTTTTCTGTATATACTGTTTACTAAATGAGAAGCTAACCTTTTAATTGGAATGCTTTTCAATCTGAAAGGAACGATTGCAGGAACTAGTAAAATATAATACTAACACAGATCTATTTTATGGATATTTTATGTTTCTAGTCTTGAACATGGTAATTTATCTAGTGATGAGAGTTGAAATGGTTCCTCAGGTCTCCCTTTTTGTCTCTTTAATAAACTACAATTTGATACTGTGAAATCAGTCAGGTAATTAAAAGAGAAATGCACATTACTTCTTGATGCTCTCAATTCTATACAGCTGGTCAACATCTTTCTTGAAGTGTAGCTTTCACTGGACATAATGCTTCTGCTTTCCCAGTGCTGAGAAGGAAGGACTCCTTCACATGTGCAGCAGGCTGTATTCCTGTCATACACCCAATTATGTTTTCTTTTTTTCCCAGAGATTGTTGGTTTATGTTCAATTTGTAATCTGCCATAATCATCCATATAATTTTTTTTAATGGTGCCACCTGGCTGGTTTTTTTTTACATTTGTTTGCAGTCACTTAATCTTGTCTACAACTAGAAACCTGCATTTGTCCCTATGAAATTGCAACCTTTGGTTTTTTTCAGGCCATTTCTGTAATTAGTTAAGAAGATTCAGATTTCTAATCCTGTGCTGCAGCATGTTTTCAGTCCCTCCTAGTCTTGTTTATTATTTCAAGTCATAGAGATCTCATTACTTTAAAGTGGGTTGTTTGTTAGTACAAAGTCAGCACCAAATATATTTTCATCCGGTTTATCCTCTTTACATGTTTAAAATATCTTTCATTATTGGTTTTAATCCGAAATATTTAAACACTAGTGCTAAAGAGAAAATGTGTCATAAAAGTGGGCCCACCAAGTGTTGAAGACATCTCAAAAAACCCAACCCAAACCTAACATATGTTTTCTCATTACTTTATAATACTTCTTTAAATCTTGTAACATACATCGCCTGTTATTTTAGACCACCTTTAACAGGACTTAACACATAAATAAAGAATAAACTACAAAAGTAAATAAGTAGTATTACCATAAAAAGTGTTTCAGATTCTCTAGTAATTTTCTGAAGTTATTGCTGTTTCTCTGAAAGGCAGAAGTGATGTAGTTTGTACTTTTGCAGTCACAGATGACATGGATTAACTTTGCCAGCTGTATTAAACTCTTCTCATCAGGGAAAAAACCTCAAGAAACAAACATAAAACCCAGCAGTGTTTAGCTATGTATGCACCTCTGATGAAGCTGGGACAGCTCTTGTTGGACTGTTACCTGTATATAGTGGCAACATCAATGACCTTACCTTTTAGAAACTTTCAAGACACCGTAGTATTTCTGTCCTGTACAGGAACACTGGCTACCATTTTATGTGATCGTGGTATGTCTATAGTCAGCTTGTAGGAGAATGTAGCTTTTACTGCATTTCCAGGTGTCAAAAATTGTGGCTTTTTTTTTTTTTATCCCTCCCCTCCTTGTTTTTGTGCCTTTCTGCTGCTACTTGATGGCTGATAACTCGATCAGGTGCCCCAAGCAATGCTTTCAGTGGCAAAGCTGCTGTCTGGCTCCACTTGATAAGTCAAGCTGACTGATGCCTGGGAACCGCATGGCTTTGGGGTTCTAGCTGCAGTCACACTCCAGACTGCTTCCTAACGCTGCCCCCTCTTATGCAGCCATGAGATCAGTTTCTAATTATGCATAGGACTTTTTGTAGTCCTGCGTGGTGCTTGTACCAGCCCTAATTTCATTGCCCTTACTGCCTGATCTCCTGGTCCTTGGTATCATCATATGAACTTACCTGTCTTGTTGCTAATCTAAATTCCTGCACATCTGCTTGTGGGTAGGAAGGGTCTACAGAGGGATCTGGACAGGCTGGGTCATTGTCCCAGGGCCAATGGTATGAGGTTCAACAAGGCCAAGTGCTGGGTCCTGCACCTGGGTCACCCCAGGCAGTGCTACAGGCTTGGGGCAGATCAGCTGGAAAACTGCCTGGAGGAAAAGGGCCTGGGGTTGTTGTTGGACAGCAGAATGAATATGAGCCAGCAGTGTGCCCAGGTGGCCAAGGCCACCAATAGCATCCTGGCTTCTATCAGAAATAGCATGGCCAGCAGGACTAGGAAAGTGATTGTCCCCCAGTACTCAGTACTGGTGAGGCACCACCTTGAATGCTGGGTTGGGTTTTAGGTCCCTCACTACAAGAAAGATACTGAGGTGTTAGTGTGTCCAGAGAAGGGCAACAAAGCTGGTGAGGGGGTCTAGAGCACAAGTCTTAAGAGGAACAGCTGAGGGAACTGGGATTGTTCATCCTGGAGAAAAGAAGGCGAAAGGAAGACCTTACCTGTCTCTACAACTACCTGAAAGGAGGTTGTAGTAAGATGGGTGTTGGTCTTTTCTCCCAAGTAACAGACCATAGGAACCAAAGGGTTATCAAGCGTTGGAACAGGCTGCCCAGGGGAGTGGTTGGGTCACCATCCCTGGAGGTATTTAAAAGACTGTAGAAGTAGCACTGAGGGACATGAGGTAGTGGTAACTTGGCAGTGCTAGATTAACAGTTGGACTTAATGATCTTAAAGGTCTCTTCCAACTAAAAGGATTTTATGATTGTATGCCTTTTATTTGTACTGATACTTAATTCTGTTCTTTTTATATTATCTACCTGAAGTTTGCTTCATCCTGTTTCTTGTCATCTGTTGTAACATGGCCTGTTTTCATTAGCTGGTTGTTAATTGCAGATAATGTAATAAATGCTTGTTTTAAACCAGACTTTACAGATACGAACCTGCTTGTATAATTAGTGAACCTGCTTGTGCATGCATAAAATTGCAACAACTTTATTAGTGTTTGTGATTGCAGATTGTATGGGCAGAAGATGAACTGACAGTTGTAAATGGGAAACTGCCTAGTTGCATGAAAAGAAATGTGTAGTATATTTGAGTTAAATATTTTCCTTGTGTAAAAATATATGGAGTTTCACAAGGGTTTTGTGAAGTATTTGACTAGTTGGTGTTTGTTGCCACTTTTGTACTGGTATAGAACTGACTTTTCAAGCAGCTGTTACTTGTCTATATTCTTTTGACAGTTAAAACTAATAGGTTTGGGTTTGTCTGTCTTGCTTTTGTTTCTATTTTATGGTTTTATTGTAAGTTAAATTAGCTTGGTTAAATTAGCTTGTCTGAGGCTTTGTAAGTTTTCTTAATGCTGATTTGCACATTAAGAATTCTTAATGCTA
This sequence comes from Tringa tobata, assembly GCA_033628505.1. Taxonomy (NCBI): domain Eukaryota; kingdom Metazoa; phylum Chordata; class Aves; order Charadriiformes; family Scolopacidae; genus Tringa; species Tringa tobata. Next base: position 6,925,686 of record JAHREE010000379.1, on the reverse strand, counting down.
TTTGCTAAATATGACATTATACCCTGTAAATCAATATTTGAAATTCCTATTTTATAGATAACATTTTATGTCTCTACAGGAGATTTGTATTGCAAAGCATAATGAAAAGATTCAGCAGCGTCACCAGAGTGAGGAGGAATACAAAATGCACCATACTGTTCAGCTAGTAAGTTTGAGTTTTCTGCTGTTGAGTTTAGCCTTTAGTTAGTATCTTGTGTTGCTCGTTTTACATTAATTAGGAGAATATTCAGAGTGATAGCTGTTTTAAAAAGGCAGTGGTTATCCCTGACCTTTGCACTGTGGATTTCTGTATCATATTACGCTGGTAAAGGGGAGTATATAGCTGTGTTAGTGTAACACTGAACACAAGCAAGTAAAACAGTTCTTTAATGCCAGGTTCACAGTCTATGTGATTAAGTGATTACTGCTAGGGTTAGGCTGCATGCAGTGTGTTATCACGTGCTCATAGATGATTCCAAGCATCTCTGAGTACAGCATCAGATACACTGAGATAAGAAAACCATACATCTATTCTTGAATCTTAATAAGCTTGTTCATAATTTTTCTTCTTAAAAGTGCAATCACTTGAATTGTATGGTATAAAGGTGTAGCTCCAGCTGTATGCTCTATGATCCTCTGAACAGTCTCATCGCAGAGAATAGGCTAGCTAGTCTGACTCTTGTGCTGAACATAATTGACTTTATCTTAGAATATGCAAATTTTGGGCTAGGTCTCAGGCGCTGATATAGTATCAATATTTAATAAAGATCGCTGACAAAGATGCATTGAAATCCAAATCTCTTTAATTCAGGCTTCAATTAGATTAGTAAAAGAGATTCTGTTTCATCCTTATACATTTTTAACATTGATACGTTTGTCCAGGACGTCAGCTGGATAATCTATTTTATAAAAAGGCTACTTGTGAAAGACAGTACGTATTGGCATATTCTTTTAGGAACTTCCAAAAAAAAAAAAGTTTTTTTTTTCAGTGCTTACAATAAGACAAAGCAATTTGCTGTGTGGATTGCAGTCCATTTGTCACTCTTAAAAGTAAGACTTGACCCAGCTGAAGGACTTTCTTGTCTCTCAAACACTACAGAGCTTTTTTGTTACTTATTTTGTGGAGTTGTCTGCTTGCATTATATAAAGAACTGTATGCTGCTTTTTTTTTTCTGTCAATAGTGTCACTGAAAATTTCTACTATTATTGTAAAATCGGTTTTCAGCTACTGGTTTTCATGAAGAATTTTGAAGAGATAACCTCAAGGGTGTCCAAACCTGAAACCAAATAAGAATTGCGTTTTCGCTGTTTTTATTTAAAAACAAAACAAAAAAATATCCAAACCAAACAATAAAACCCCTTGAGTTTGAGAGTGCTTCAGGAAAAGTTTGAGCTGATTACATATGTAACATTCAGGTGGGGTGGTAAAACTATTCTTTCTTCTTACTATAATCTTTTCTTTATGCTTCTGTTTTAACTTCTTTGCCACGTTGCTTTGTTATTTTCTTCTCAGCATATGCTTCTATTCCTCTTCTCCTTTTCCTGTTTCCTGTCCTTACTAGTTTTCAGACATGTTCTGTTCTCCTTCTCCCTAATGCATCTATACTTCTTTACTTCCAAATCACAGGAGTTGGCTCTTTATGAAGGACACCAGACCACTAACTGACATTTGAAAATGGTGGGCAGGCAGTTGCTGATTTTGTGTTGACCAAAAGACAATAAAAGTTCACAAAAGTGATCAGAATTTTTAATTATCATGATGAGCTTTTAAATGTAATACTAAGTGCTGTGCGTCATTTAAGAATTAAAGCTGCTTTTTCTGCTCATGGTTTTTTTTTATAGTCACCTGTTCTATTGCTTTTCCTGGTAACTTCTGAACTTGCATACAGTGACTTTTGCCATCTGATAACTAGCATCCACTTTCAATAAATTTGAAGAGTAGTGTTTTGTTTCAAAGATGTAGTAACTTTGCTGAAATTTTGTGAAAATGGATGGCTAGTTAAAGGAGGTGGATGCAAATATGTGTTTTCACTGAGTAAGATCCCCAAACAAGAAAAAATACAACTGTCTTAGCTGCAAGGAAGAGCTTCAGACTTTTACTGAGGAAAGTTTACAGAAAATCAAGGTGGATTGAATAATGACAGCTTAAGTTTATTAGATACAAAACTTACATTTACTGTTGTAGATTAGAATGAAAATGTTGACTTAACTTGCTTAGTTTTGGATGGAAAATTTTGTGGCATTGAGTTCTGTGATTTCTTGCACTGTGAAAATACTAATATGATGTGTTTTTAAAAAGGCAACCTTGTAAATTCGACTGTCAGTTTGTTCTTGGAATGAGAGAAAATGGATACAGGTTTGCTGCCTGGCTAGTTCATGCTATTTTTAATTTAAGGGCGCTTTTTTCAATATAATATTCTGTCATATCTCTAATTTTTTCTTTATTTCTCATTCTTCAAGATAACATTTTTTCAACTGTTCCAATTCCAGATTGAAATCTTTCTTTACTGAACTCTGCATTTTTTTGAGATTATAAAACATGAAATGCATAATATTTTTTAAGGGGAAGACCTTTTAAGGCCAAGTTTTGAAGTTGAGAAATGTGTTTATTTGAGAAGTAGGTTGTTAGGTAATTCGTAACAATTAGTAGAAGAGTTATTTTAATTCTGTTTTCTTAATGATCCTAAACATAGCATTGGATGTAATATTTGCATGTTTTCCATATTTTCTCAGAAGCGAGATCAATTACAAGATGAAGAGGAAAGAAAGAGCTCCTGGGTTAGTCAGGAACGACAGAAAACACTGGACAGACTTCGCACATTTAAACAGGTAACAGAGAAAAAGAGTTCTTCTTTTAATTAGTATATTTTGCAAAAGAAATTTTTGCTCATTCTGAGACCACGCTATTCTATTAGCTGTTCTCTTTCATTGTGCAGTTAACTGTTCTTTGGAAAATTTACAACAAAATGAGGCATTGCTGGTAACAAATTCCTCTGGCCATTGCATTCCCAATGCCATAATAAACTTCTGTGCACTCTTAAGATCTACATATTGTGACAAGACACTTAGCAAGCGTTCTTTAAAGAAATGTAATCTAAATGGTATTTCCCACAAAGGGCATTACCATCTGACGTACCCCCACTACCACTGATTGCTAAAACACTTGCCAATACCTGCCTCTTCCTATTATAATTATCAGAAAATGGATAGAAGATGGAATGAATGGGGGGAGAGTAAGAAAAGGGGTGAAAGTGCAAGAAAACTGATAGTGTATTGATAGGTGAAGACTTTTTTGTTTTGCTGAATACATTAAGAAAATCGGAGAATTTTCTCTACTGGAAAGTTGTCTTGCTCGGCAGTGTGCTCTTCATGTCCTTATTGTTTGCAAGGCTTTTGAATTGCATAGCTTTTTTAAATTAAAGCAAATTTACTTATTTTAACCAGCAACTGTTAATGAACTGCCTTTGTGTGAGCATGTTGATATTGTTGTGATTTCAATTGTTTTAGGCCTATCAGAGTTGTGTAAAAAAACTTCCTGAAAAGTCTCAAAATGCTTGATGTCTTCAAGAGATACTTTTAAGCAACATGATTCAGATCTAAGGCCCAGTGCATTTGGTTAGAGGGAACTTTGAGCAGAGGGTGCCATTGACCAGTTTTAGAAGAGTAAAGCAAGAGGGAATTTTGAATTTTAGTTTCCAGAAAAAACGCTTTTGAATGTACAATCTGGTTCTCGGTGAAATCCTAATTCTAACCCATGTGTATCCCTGACTAGAATAATCTCATGTAAATTGCGTTTTAACCAAGAGTAAAAATTTAAGAAAATGGATGATTTTTGCAAAAAGGTGAGGATTTATTTGCTTTGTGTTTACACCCAGAGCAAAATGAATGAAAATAGCAGGTGAATTTTGCTTGTCAGAAAGACAAACCCTAACAACAGGTACTTGGAATCTAGAATAGTGCATTGCATGTACTTACCTAATTGTCACTCACTTACCTAATTGCTCACTTTAGCGGTACCCTGGGCAAGTAATACTAAAATCAACCAGACTACGACTGGCTCATGCAAGAAGAAAATGTGCGGCCAGCTCAGTGTCCCGTGTCGATCAGCCTCAGTCTTTGCCAGCAACCATACAAATCCAAGAGAAAAGTGAAGAGGTGGAATTGGAAAATGCAGTTCAGCCTTTGCAAGTGCAGGAATCCACAAGCTTAGAGCAATTTCAAGATATCTCATTACCTCCCAATGGTGTTACCTCTGAACTGCCTCATGTTAGTACTTCTACGCTCGCCAGTACTGACCATCAGCCAGAGATTGTTACTGTAGTACCACTTCCACCTCCTTTGCCTCCACCACCTCCACCTCCGCCTCCACCTTTGCCCTCCAAGGAAGATGCCACCAAATCCTTAGAGAAAAATGACAGCTTTGTTAAACGTCAGAGTGAAGAGAAGGGAGTCCAGCACTCTTCTGGTCTCCCACCAGCACATCTGTTTGACAGCAGTCAGCTAGTCAGTGCCAAGAAGAAGCTTAAGAAGACTGGTGAGCTAGAGGGTTTACAGAGGAGAAGAGGTAATGTTTTCGCTTCTGTGTATTTAATTGTAAGGCACATCAGTTCATCTTCTGAATTGCTCTATAGAAAAGTATATGCTGTGATTCATATATAATTATGGGAAAGTTGTTAATCCTTTTCAGTTGACAGATGGTAACTCAAATAAATCTTAGGACCTTTACATCAGTAAGGGATATACTTGTTCAGTTAAACAGAAAACACTTGTGAAATTGACTCTATGTTATACCACATTAGACTAGCTAGAAAGAGGAGCTAAACTTTGTCTGAAAGAATCTTGTACAGCCAGCACTGCATATGCTTCACCTGAGGGTGCAGTGTTTTATAATAACGAAATTTTACATAATTTATGACTTAGTAAAATGAATTGTCTTGGGACATAGGAAACCTTGAGAATGTGGGGGTTTTTTTCCAAATTTTCGTACTAAAATGCACAAACACTCAAGTATCCTTGAGAGTAACAATATAGAAGTGTACTACAATTGTAAATTAAATCTGTAATCATTCAGCAAAGTACGTTAATAGTTAAAAGAAGAAAAACTTCTTTGGAAACTGAGGAAAATGAATAGAGCATGTGGCTGAGCTGGGAGATCTGTTACAACTTGATTATTCTCTACTACTTGTTTTTTAACTGTCCTTTATCCCATATATAAAATGGGGAGAATGACAGCCATGCTTGAACAAAATAATCCTGGTGTTTAGGTGAACTGTGCTATATTGGAACAAAGTTTTTATTTCAAAATCAGAGTTGTGATTTTCAGAAGCGCTCAGCTGAACTATATTACTGGAAGCCACTGAGGAAAAAGTACCTTGAGTGGGTCTTGATTTGTACTGCTGTAATACGGCTGTAGTAACATTTCATTAAAAATTCTGTCTCTGCCAAGTACAACTACAGAAAAGATCCCTCCATTGACATTTCCCCCCATCTAGATAAAATCAAAATTAGAACTGTCTTCATCAATCAGACAGAAATAAGAGTGTTTCCTCTAGACTTGTCCTTAAATGACTGAAAGCCCTTGAAGCAACTGCCTAGTTCTAGAATTCTTAAGGTCTTATGAATCTTGCAGGTCGCAGGTACTGTGTCTTAAGTTTATTATCAATTTTGATGCTTCTGTGCTCCATTTTTCTATGTCTGTAGTCCTGTTGCTTATTTTTCTGATACCCATTTTGTCTTGCAATTTCATATAAAGCATGTATTTTGTGTGCAATTTCATATACATCATAAAATGACAAATATAAAATCAAATTATATCCTCCCTCTTAAGGGTATTGTTAATGTCTGCAGCAGCACTCTACCTGCTGCTCTGTGTTCCCCAAGATGTTCCAAGTCTCCGAGTGGCTTCAGAAATTTGTCTGTGTCTCACAGATGAGCGTGTTACAATCCTTCCTTCATCCTTCAAATGTGCAATCCTGTATTCTTCTTTTATTTCTCTTTTCCTCATGTCTGTTTCAACTGTCTGGGCCATTAGTCTGATGGAAAAAGCCCACTCATAAATGCAAAACAGGTTTTAAGAAAGCACTCTACAGTACACAGAAAGGAACTGGAGATGCATATTTCTCTGTTGATTCATAAGTGCTGCGCATTGTATGTACTGGTGTACGTGAGCTATTTCAAACTGTTGTGCTTTATTAATACGGCAATCTCTGAATAGAAATATTTCCTACTTGGAGCTCTTCAAAGAGCCAAAGCCTAATTTTTATTTCTGCAGAGAACTAGTTTCAAATTAGTGATGAAGGAAGGATTTGTGATAAAGTATTACCTGTTACTTCGCTGTTTTCATTAATTATAAAAGGAAGGGAATTTATTTAGGCACGCTGTGCCAATACATTCCAGAGAAGCAAGAAAGTGCATGCTGTTGCAGTTGACTATACTGCTGCTTCCCTCACTGGAATGTAGTGATAGTCATACAGTAGGTAAAATATACCACAAAATGCAAGTGCTGGGAATGGACTGCACAGTCCAATACTTAACTCATTACTGAGTTTCAAAGTCAAGAAAGGTAATGTTATAAACACTTGCATTGTGTTGTATTTATTTTGGCTATTTTGACTTGCCTGCCTGCAAACAGGAAATCCATCTTGTTCAGAAAGTTTTGCTGCCTACCCAGCAGCAATTATAATAGTCTGTGTAAATGTTTTGACCTGGTAAAAGGAAAGATAAATTTGGAGGCTAAAACATTAATAGTATGTAGCTACTTTTTGGTCTGTTGGGAAAAATAAATGAAGACTGATAAAACTTAGTAAAAATAACACTGAAGCTCTTTTGATTTACTACAGTGAGTTCCCCAATGGATGAAGTGCTGGCTTCCTTGAAACGTGGCAGTTTTCACTTAAGAAAAGTTGAGCAAAGAAGTCTCCCTCCTTTTCCTGATGAAGATGATAGCAATAACATCTTGGCACAGATCAGGAAAGGGGTGAAACTGAAGAAAGTGCCGAAAGATGTTTTGAGAGAATCCTTTACAATTCTGCCTGATACTGACCCTCTCACAAGGAGCATCCATGAAGCATTGCGACGCATTAAGGAAGCATCACCTGAATCAGAGGATGAAGAGGAGAGTTTGCCTTGCACAGACTGGGAAAACTAACCTGTAATTAACCTCCATTTATAAAAAAAAAATTCTCGAACACTTTTTGTATAACAATAGTGGCTAAGCCTCAGGTTGTGCATTCTAGGAGACTTAGTATGAATGTGACAGTCTGGCATGGTAAAACATGCACATATGAATTTAGTATCACTGACTTTTCAAAGAATTTAAGGTTTATAGTAAGGAGAACTTTTTTTAGGCAACATCTTAGCCTTTTATTGTTTGAATACTTTTGCTTAATATTGACAGGACTGCTCCTATAAAAAGCTCTATTTTGTTTAGTAAATTTGAAGGGACTGTTTGCAGCTTACCAAAAAGCTTTAAAAAGCTTTTAAGTAACAAAGCAGCACAATCACTCTTTGACACACCTTGTACTTATTTTCTAATTACTTCTGGCTATGTAAAAATTTAGCATGTTTATCACTTCAGACTGAGTAGCTCCAAGTGAAGGACAATTAGATTTGACTGCTGAACACATTGAAATCTCATTGTTTACCCTGTGTGACTGATTCTTTGATAGCTTCGTTTTAATCTGTAAAGTCTCTTACTTAACTGAATTTAAAGACTATAAACAGTGAATACACAAACATAATTTATACTTCTGCTATTCATATGAATCCCATGAACTTGCATTATACTAAGCTGTGGTGCCTGAAAGTGCAGATATTAGATGTCAGCAGATAAAGTTAGTGATTTCAGAAAAAAACAGAAATTGGCAAGAGATTAGTTTTCAAAATTACGACTGAATCAGTTGCACAAAGATTGATTACAATAACAGCATACAGTACTAATCTTCATGGGTGGTTCTTTTCTGCTTCTGGCTTGTGGATTGCCTTAGGTCTTAATGAAAGTTCGCACTAAACTTAAAACTTGGAGACGCATGACAATCTGTAAAGAATTTAAAAATCTGTTTAGAAATCAAAGGTTATTTCAAGAGTGTGGAAGATAAATGTTTATAATCCTTTCAAGACAGCTAGCAGTATGAAAAAGATAATTTTGGGGATTTCTACAATCAGGCATTTCTACCCTGGTTGGTTATTATCATAGTTGGTGAGTGAATATTGATACAGTGCTACAACTGTTTAAAAAGTGATGGTGACTTAGTACATCATCTGATGAATGTTGTTGTGATTATGAAATACTGTGTCTCAAACTGTTCCATTGGTATGCTATTTTCAAATAATATTTAAAATTTTTAAAAAGGAAAATAAAAGTTGCCTTTATTTCCTCATGGACTAGCCATTGTCCACACTAGTGATTTAACACTCTTTAATTATGGCGTGCTCCTTCTATTACATACCAAAAGTACTGTTAATTTTGGAGCTGAATGTCCAGAAGTGGAGGTGTACTTAACTCTTACTGAAACTCAAAGTGAAAATAATTTTGCTTAGATATAACTTTTTTTTCTGTATTTGCATACTGAAAACTCTCACAGCCCTTCAGAAATCAAGTGACAGCCATAAGAAAAGACATACCTTGGAATTGACTTGGCTTTCTCAGTGCAATTGTTCTCCTTTCATTTCCTAGATAACTGAGAAAATTTAAACTTTGTGATTGACTTTATGATTTTAGTAAAACTAACTTAGTCATGGGGATCTTGTTTGCACTTTTCTAGCAAGAATAGTCTTTAATACTATGGGTCATTTAGGAGGAAAATAAAAGAAAAAGGAAGGAATTTTCCAAGACTGACTTCACATTTTTTAAATCTAGTTGATGGATACATTTAATACTGTGCTTTGATTGACGTACTGATTTTTAACTGTGAGCTTTGCACAGACAAAAAACCATTTGCATAGAGATTTTAGTTTGAAAACATTTATACAAAAGCATATTGGCACATAGGTTATGAACTATACTTCATAAATTTACATCTTTATAGGCTAAATGGAATGCAATTATTTGCGGTGGGAACGAAGGCTAAATCTGATGCAATGATACATGTTTATGACGTGCCAAAAAGTGTCTTAATGTATGTGCAACGATGCCCACTGAAGTGGTTTCACTAATTATTGAAGTTTGAAGACAAACTAATAGTTACTAATTGCTTCAGGAGATGTAGGTATCTCTTGTATTACCTGCTTTATGAGTTAACTGCTACATCAAGTTATGACTAACATTTGTAAGAACAGCTCCTTTCTTATGGAGCACATACAAAAAAGTTGAGGTGTTCTATGTATTGGAAGTACAGCTGAAGAAGCAGTATAAAGACACAGTAACTTCTGTATGAAAAATCAGAAGATGACTGGTTATCGAAAGTATCCCAAGCCTGTCTCTGTGTGTGTGTACATAAAGGTACACATAAGTCACTACAGTACCTTAAGAGTATTGTAAGTAATGCAAAACCTGGGTTCCTGGGAGTGATGGACAAAGTCATAGATAAGAAGTGAGCTTTTGCTCTCCATTGTCTTCTAATCCAGTATTTTGGGCCTTTTCAAAGTCCAATCTGTGTTCACTGCCAATAATACCAGGAGGCCAAAAAGACCTGGTTGTATTCTGTGTGTCCTGGCTCCAGAGCTAGCGTGTCATTACCCTTGGAGCAAAGAGAATCAAGGCTTTTGAAGATGCTGCTCAGTATTGCATGTTGGAATTGCCTAATACATTGATCAGAGAGTGTTTGTACAGCTGTTTAGCTTTTCAGATGTTCCTTTTCTTTTTTTTTCCCAAACAGGTGATTCACAGCTACTGATGTGAGAAAAGAAACCCCTGTTGAAGATCACTTTTCCTCTTCATTTCTGAAAATTCAGCGCCAGCAGTTATCACCATCAATTCCGCAGGCTTTCTTTGGCAAAGAAATAGGCTTTCTTTGGCAAATTATTCAGTATATGGAAAAAATGGCCTGAAATGTTAATTTTCTGGTCACTTTTTTCTTGAATTCGTTCCAAAAAATCTGGTTTGGGCAGAAAGCTAAACTGTTCTGGTATGCATTTTATATAATCAAGAATGCCCGATTCTTAAGCACTTTTTGTATTTGCGTTAGTGATGCGTGGCCAGTTAAGCAAGGGGGACATTTTGAGTTGGGAGAATATTTGCTGTTAGAGTAACTTTGGGATTCGGCAAAGACTTCAAACCAGCTATAAAATGTCCCCTTCGCTGCACTGAATATATCATCTGCTTGAAAATCCAACTAAACAGCTCCTTGCAGAGAAGCTTGCTGATATTCCAGAAAGAAGAGAACTCCTAGTTGCACTGCCGTAGCTGAAATTCAGTAATGTGCAACTAAGACTTTTTTTTTTCTTCCTAGTTTGAAGAAGTCTACGTCAGTATGAAAAGTAACAAATGACTACAGCACAATGAGAAATAAGAGACGAATTCAGCACATATTCAATAATGTGTTTGTTTCCAATATGGTACATTTAGCAAGACATACCACGGCCTTTTCAGGTCATTTGTAGTCTTACACCTTTATAAGTAGACATTATCATGCTTTTTAAAAATAATATTTAGCTATGCTGAACCAAGTTAGTTATACTTTTATCATTTGTTATAAGAAGCAATATTTTGTAATTTCATACTTAAGATTATTTTTCTCTTTTGGTTTAAAATGGCTTTTGATTACTTTAAGCAGCCGCCTTTAAAAAGATCAAAGCACTTATACCGATAATTCAGTTGTGGAAATCATGCTTCTCTTGCTGGTTTTCATTATCCACTTTAGTGGCTGCAAAAATGTTTGTATTTCATAACCAAAAGCTTACTGGCTGAAAAAAAAAAAACTTCCCTTTTCATCCTGACTATTGTTTTTTTTTCTTGAAGGGGAGTTACAACTTCCTCTGCAGTGAATACTTAGAAGTAATCCTAAACTTCATGACTAATGGCTGCAGGCAGCTACTTTTACGATACTGCAGTACTAAGAGGTATGTCAGTACAGAGATCTAAGTAGCCTTGTACCATCTAGAAACTCCATCTGATATTAAAGTCAGCCTGTTACAAGAAAGCTGAATTTTCACTAGCATTTTATTTTTACTAGTGTGAGATACACTGTGTGTGAGAAATACACAGTCCCTGTCCTTTGTGTACTGTGGTCCAGTCACTGTTCCTCTCATGACAGATAAACAGCTATGCAAATATGGGGATTTTTTTTTAGCAGAGTTACGCATTGCTGCTGTCATGCAATGGAATACTTACTGTGCTCATGTTTATAACAGGAGATTTCATATCTTGCCATTTACTTATATAAAAAAGAACAGAACTTACCTTAGCAATAGGCTATGTAACCTAAAGGAACCTCGGCTCTTGGACCCTTCAGTTGTTTTGCTGTGACTGTCCTGAAATGAAAACCCTGTCAAACATCTCAAAAGGATGTCGCTTTACCCTTGTTATCAACAAGCATTTTCTTAACCTTGTTGCCTTATTTATGAAGTTGGTGAACATTCATTTTCAAAGCACCTGTGAGCAGTGTTACTGTAGAGTTGTATCAGTTTTGCTGTATTAGTCATCAGGTTTGTATTCTTCTGTCTTGAAACCAGCTCCGTGAAGCACGTGATACTGAGTTTCCAAGGACCTAAACCATGGGGATGTTTTTTCTTAAACTGCTTCTCTGAACCCTGAGTTACATGTTGTGGTTGTAAGCTGTCAAATACTGAGTTCTGGCAGCAATAACAGCAAGATTTTAAAGTTCATCATAATCATTTGACATTGCCTGTCCCATAAGCTGTGGTGTATTTTTCTCTGTTTGTCTGTACTTCCAGTCACACCACATGTTAAAACTGAGGCAATCAAGTGAGTTTTTGGCTGAAGCCCAAAGCAGAACTATGATGTAGAATAGTAATCCTGATTAAACAGTTAATCTGAAATTTAGTACTCAATCAGCAGTGGTGATTGAGCAACTTTTATGTCCAGTTTTTTTTTCCTATTTCCCAGCCTGCAGTTTTGTTCCTTAGAGTATGCATATGGGACACTAGCAAAATTCCAAGCTGAGAATAAGTAGTGTAATTTTAAAGCGTAGGTGCAATGGTCCCCTTGCACAATATCTGTGTCTACAGTTTACCAGTGTTGTGATTTATTGAAATAGCTCCATGCTGTATTGTACTACGGTTCTCAGATTTGTTTGCCACGTGATCTATCATCTTTGCCTTGAAAAATGTGTGCATGACTGAGAAAAATTACTGTCCTTAATGTGTTTTATATTTATCTGAAATATTATGATTCCTGTAATAGCTTAGTTTTTAGAAATGGAGTTCTCATACCAACATGTATTTTATGCGCACACAAAAGATAGTTGTTATGCTGAGCATAGCAGTTTATATTAGTTCAAAACTGCCATCTTTAATGTGGAAGGTAAATGTCTTTCTTTTTTCTACATATTGCTAAAAAAAAAAAAAAGCCTGGATTTTAATCTTCCTTGAGTCACTAGATGTCACAATTTCACATAATTCTCCACTTTGATATAAAAATTGTGCATATGTAATGTACAGGCTAATTCATAAAACTCCCATCCTCTGTAACATGAAATTTTGCAGTAGGATGGCTCCAGCAGCAAATGGGGAAAGTTAAGTACATTAACAAGAAATTTACGGAAATTATGACAGTCCTGCATTGAGATTGGTTCCTCCGTAGCTAAGAAAAGCTCTAATAATTGTGTTGGTCTTGGCAAGCATCACTACAGAAAAATCCACTTGAACATATGCAAAGAAAGAGAACTTCCATTAAAATACCTTTTCTGATATTATTGGTATTTTTCATTTGTGGCTGGACTTCATTGTTGCGGCTGCGTTGTTCTGTTGCTAGTCATTTATCTTGCACAGTTTGCCAGCTTAAAGGCTTTTTCCATTTTCAGAAACTTCTTTCTTTGTTCAAATTAAAACTGTGTTAGGATAGGGTAACTGATCCAGTGAGGCAAAGAGTTGGAATGCATAATGTTTATTCTACAGATGCTTATGTGAGAACTGAAAAAACTTTTATGGGTGGGAACAAGAAATGAAAAACTCAATTTCTACTAAAATAACCAAAATATAAGCTAAACAGCAAGTCTTCTGATCAGAAATGGAATTTGCATCAATGTGAATTTCATGCTGTCATTCTCAGAGGTTCCAGATCCTTTACAAATGACCAATAGTCTTATTTTATTCACTTAATTGTGTTTTCATATGTTAGTTAAATTATCTGTCTAGGGTAGATGAAGGCTTTTTTAAATTTTCTTAAGCATCACTTTTAAGTTTGTTTTTTTTTTTTTTTTTTAAATCTGACAGTCTGCATCCTGCACCAGACACCTATAAAATAAGTTAGTAAGATTATATTTTGTGTTCTTTTGTGGCTGCGTCAGGGATAGGACTCAACATACTTCACTACATTATTTGTAAAGAATCATTTTGAGTATAAGCACTATATTCTGTAATGTTTAATATGAAAGTAATGACAGGTGCATTATTGAAGATGCAACTTACTGAGAAGAGGAGGCAGAAACTTTTATTGGTTAATGTTACCCTTATTCCGTTTGTTGCACTGAATTTCAAGAGTGTAATTTGTAAATCAAGTTTGCTCACGCGTGTAATCAGATTTTTATTTTCATTGTAATGCTTATGTAATTAAATTACCTTGATGTATTTGGGGTAATGATTTCATAAGCATGGACAATACGTTATGTTTAGCACTACAGAATTAATGTTAAGAACAAGCGAAGCTTCTTGCATAGAAAAAGAGTAAATAGAAGCACCTTACTGGGAGAACACATTGCATGATTTCAGTGCTACTGGAGCAGGCAGACAGTAGGTCATCCTAAACTTGACTGCAGATTGCTCTTTGGTATAATAAAGCACACTGACATACTGCTATCAGTGCTGGAAAGAGTACAGCAATGGCTATTTTTAACCTATAAATATACTGTAATTTAAAGTTTTCCTACAAAGTGAATTTATATTTAATTGCTGCCTAATACATAAATACTTAGAATTTTTTGGAGGGTCAAGGGTGGGTGGGTACGCCAATATATTTTTGGGAGGGGCTGTTGTATATACGGTTCTTTGCACTTCCCGATCAGTTTGACTGTTAATCCAAAACTCCCAGCTCTGACTGTGGTGAATCTGCAACCTAACATTTATTATTATGATTCAGGTAATCTGTATTCTGTGGCCCAGAGCTTCAGAATTCGACAGAAAAGGTCGTTTTTCCATTCTCAAATGTGAATGCTCTAATATGGAAAATGACCATGCAACGAATTTTACTCTGCGGAGTGTCTAATACTAGTGTAGAGTATTATTTAAAGCTGATATCTAAGGCTATTAACCAATATAGGGTATAGGCCATTTGGAACAAGTGAAAAGCACGATGACCATTTTTGGTGAGCATAGTCCAAACTCTGCAGAGATTTTATTGCAGAGACTGCCACCTATTCAGTAATCAGTCTGCCGTAGACTTGTTTGGTTTTCAGATTTAGAAACATATTTTTGATTTCTGAATTGGGAAATAGGTGTTGGGGATTAGGGACACTCATGTCTCCCAGTGTGTTACTGTGGTTGCTATATCTTTTGAGTTTTGACTTAAATATATACAAATACATCATCATAAGATGAAAGCTTAAGAAACGTAGATGGCTGCAGGTTGTCTTGCTTGAAAGAAGGCAGTGAAGTTTAATGACACTAACTTCTTTTAGCCTGTCAAATAAATAAGAAATAATCAAAAGAAAGCCAGTTTGCGTTGACTAGCTTTGTGCAATATTATCTGTAGACTCAAACGCTACTAGCACATTGTGCTTGGCTTTCAGAAAGTTCTGTAACTCCCATTATATTCAAAAGGACATATTAAATGCATATTTTATTGTAAACGACTCCGCAAATTTACTATGCCTAAAAATGCTCAATGTTATAAAGTATTAAGCAACAAGTGTTTAAAAAAAAAAAAGGGGGGGTAAAAAACTAAACCATTTCTAGCAATACCTAAAAACTAAACAACAAAAAAAAAAGGTTTCAACTGTTTGCTTCTTGCTCTTTTTTTCTTTAGTGCAGCTTTTCTGCAATGCAAGTTTATTGCTGTGTATTTTATGTTTTTTATTATCATGACTCAGAAATTTAAACCTGTACACAAAGTAGTGCACTCACCTTCTTGTACATGCGATGTAACATCATACTCACAGTTTTGGTGCTTTAAATGATTCCTTTTTTTCTTTATTAAAGGATATTTATTTGACCACGGTCTGGTTTTGAGTGTGTACCAACAGTAAAAATACGTTTTTAGTACAGTTTGGTTCCCACCAAAAAAAAAACCCAACCTATTTCTTTTAGGTTTTCACTGTTACTCTTTTAACTCTTCAACCTGCCTGTCATTGCTTAATGGCAGGTGGTTGTGCAGTAGGGAATGATCGTATTTAGGTAACATCTTGATAAACTAAGTCACGTAAGCAATTTAGCTGTTATAGAAGACTCTTGTTAATCAGAAGACAAAAACACTCTATGAAAAGGTGTAAAAATTTAAACTCAGAAATATTAAGAGCTTAGCTCCCTTATGACACTCTTATACCCTCTTGGAGGTAGGTACTGGCAGTGCCATTACATGGGGAGCCGGAGCCTCCACCTCCAGTCACTTAAGTAACGATAACGGAAAAGCTCAAATCAAAAACATGCAACTTCTCCGCTATCTGCGTTTTTTTTGGTATATGCACAATATAGTATTTCAAAAGCAAACTAGATTGTATGTGAAGAACTTGGATACTTTAGAAGTATGTTTATGAGTGTTTTGAAGAGTTTAACCTTTTTTTTTCTGGGCAAGGGGAAATATCCCAAAATAGACAAGTGATCATGTCCCAGGCTGCAGTTGCCAGCGTTTTGTTTGTTTTGGGGTTTCTTTTTTTCCCCTATAGGCATTTTGTGATTTTATTTATCTAGATGTAAATCTAGATAAATGAGTTATGTTTGTATTGTGCGTCTTTTTCCTTTCACTCCTGTGTTTCTGGTACAAGAACGACAGGTAAGCCAGTGCAGGCTGGTTCTATATCCCTTAACATGAGGAAAAAAAAATAATTATCAGTTCATTTCTGGAAGAGTGACTTCTTACTGTAATTACAATCCTGAGAAAACAAGAAAAAACCCCTGACGTTTCTAGTAACAAAGTGAAACAAAGGTTGCGTTTGCAGTACAAATGTACGTTTAACCCAAGTCCGAGGCCTGTCTGGCTCATGTTTTCTGGTGGTGTTTTTCGCTCGGTGATGGTGGCAGGTGCTGTTAATTTTGGATTTTGGCAGAACATGTACAACAAGTAGGAAATGTGTTTTGAAATAAGCAAGTTCTTTGATCATCGCTGCCTTCTGTTATGAATAAAGAGGTTTGTGTTTGCAGCCAAGGTCTGCTCCTAATGCCCTGGGCAGTGCCGGTGACACAGGTGCCTGCAGGTCTTCTGCTCTGCAGCACAGACCTCTGCCTAGGCGTATTTGGTACCCTCACCTGGTGTCTACTTTGGCATTGGCTTCAGCAGACAGGTAGCTGGTTTCTCACGTCTCTTATGGGTATTCCTGTAGGTTTTTAATTTTTTATTTAATGCATGCATCAGAATTGCAAATTAGCAAATGTATCTGTAGGCACACTCAGAAGGCAGTGGTGTGCTACTGGGAATGAGGCCTAAATGTTTGTACAACACATAGAAGATGGGAGATGGGTAGAACCATCATTTATGGGGTTTTTTTCATGTTAGTTACATGTCAGATGTAAAGGTACATTGTAAATAAATATCCACTGGGCCACAGTCCTCAAACTTGTAGAAATAGAATATCATCCTCTTTCTCACAGAAACCATTGGTGAATGTAGGGTTTGTTTCTGATGCACTACTTGGTACTCAGCAGAGGGGATGAGGGGAAGGGAGAGAAGCAAAAATGAAGAGTTTGTGCGATCTGTGTGAACAGTTTGAACTGTTCTCTTTCACAGCAGTTCGTACTGCTGCTCCCCATCACCGGGAGAAGCCCTTTCCACAGGCATTATTTTTCCTGCTGTAGGAGGGAGGTTACATGAATCCAAACCACCAGTGTGTCACTGCCACCACCGAAGCCTGAGCTTTGTGCTCATGTCACAGGCCACTTATCTAGGCCCAGTGCAATGGAGTTCTGCCACTGTGTTTTTACTTTTTAGGAGGGAGGGATGTAATTAACCTAAAGATGAAATAGCCTCTGTAAACTTTAGATGTGCCATGTCAACCATTCAACTGTTACAAGCGCTGCTTTGCTGACATGAACTGCACTACAGCAGGAAAAGATTCCAGAGGTTTTACCAGGAAGCTGTAGCAGCATCTCCACGTAACCTGCTTTGCTCACAGAGGTGCCACAAGTTTCTCTCCCACTCTCCATCCCGCAGAGAGTTGCAGACCTGCCTTGTTCCCACAGCGATGTCTTCCTGCCCTTTCCCCCTTGGCACTGAGCCTTTCAGTCTCTTTTGCTTTCTCCAGACTTTATGCAAACCTTCACCCCCGTCGTGCTGAGTGTCCAGGCTTTCATCAGCCCAAAGGCAGCACATCTCTCTTGAAACCTTGCCTCAACAGGAAGGGCTGGTGGATAAAAACAGGCTGAGATTCTTATCTGAGCCGTTACAGCTGCTGGCTGTCTGCGGTAGTGCTGGGGTTCATGCTCCCCTCATTAATCAACCAAAACTCCAAGGGGAGAAAAACCAAACCAAAAATTACATTCAAGATCGCTCCCTCTATATGCTGCCTTATCTCTTTGTTCCTACTGTATTTGTGTGATGTCTGTTGGGATGTTTGTTGGGGATGCTTGTGCCACAGACTAATCTCCTGTATTATCTTCTTTTCACTCTTTCTCCTCACCATGGAGGACAGCAGACTTGTCTTCTCTGGCAAGTCATCTCACTATGCCCCATGTTGCTTATACAAGGCTAAGAACATTCATGGTCTTTCAAACAAAATTCACTGTTTACTTCATTCTTTTGTCTAAACAATTTCTCTAATTTGCATCACACTCCCTCTGTATATTACTGTTTAAAAGTCACAGGAATAAGAAAAAAAAGAAGATTCATGCAATTCATACAAAGCATTTATATTAACTATGCTTTTTCTTCCTCAGTCCTTTATTTTAATCCCATTAAATTTCAGTAGGAACGTAACTGAGCTCTTACCATATACAAAATCATCAATGCATGCTCAAACTGCCATGCACGTTTACTGCACAATTTAAACAACACAAATGTTTTATGAATCAACTTCATATGAAGCATCATAAAGTGATGGCCTTTTTCTCCCCCATGCTCACTTGCTGTGAGTAAAAATGACTGTTGGAGTGGACAAAGTCCTGCAAAAACAACATGACAAAGAAACCATTGCGCACTGCTCTTGGACTCTAAAGGACATGTTAAAAAAGTCTTGAATTGGCATTAAAAAATACAATTAAGAATATAAAAAAAAATTAATCGCACATCCTGTCCTTTTTGTTGCTGGAGCACGTACACCTGTATCATTCTTGTAATAGTTTCCTGAAGGTTTCTACTGACGGAAGGTCACAGCCTCTCCAAGTGGTGCATTGCAGTGCCTACTGCTTGCAGGCTTCTCTCAGTATCAAAGCTGAAACATAAGGTCATTACTTCTTCTCCTGCCCACTACCGCTGCATGAGCAAATTACTTCCCCCTGCTCTGCAGCAGCATTTTATGTGTCCCGTCCCCCTCCACCCTGCCTTGCTCTGTCACTCAGCTTCAAATTGAACTGTGCTCCTTGGGTCAGCCTGCTGGCCTTTGCGAGGTCTGGCCATTCACGGGCCATTCCTCGGGTCCCCATGGCCAGCAGGTGGGACCCAGAAAAGCCACACGCTATCGAGTGACGCTTGGAGCATGTCTACTCTTATTTAATCCATTTGTGGAAAAGATAGGAGGAGTGCAGGACTCTTCCTCAGTAAAAGGTAGCATTAGTGAATCAGGCTTGATTGATAGAGCAAATCTTTGATCAGGAAATGAAGTTTGTCACTTTTCTTAAAAAAAAAAAAAAACCCAACAAAAAACCAAAAAAGAGGTCTCTATGTTTTGTGAGAGAACATGAGCCGCAGGCTGCCTACCAGGACATGCTTTGCCTAGATTTATATACAAACTGACATATATTATAGCTAAAACACATTTAAATACTCAAAAGAAGTTACAGTTCCAAGTCAGTGCTGTGTCCCATTTCACAGAAAAAAAAAACACCCCACCTTCAAGTCTTCAGCTTTTAATCTCAATTTGCAGTAAGAAATTTTAAACAGAAACTCTGTGTCCCAACCAGCATTTGTCGAGACTGCGCTATCTGGGGAAAACCTGCGTTCTGCTCCCAGCCATCAGCTGCCCAACGGATCTAAAGTCTCCCTGCCTTTCAAGACCCTGGGACACAAATCTCCTGCAGTCCTTAGTGGATGCTCAAGGTTTCAAGGATGCTTCTGAACAAGAGAGTGTTTGGTACTGTCAGTACCAGCTTGGTTAAGCGACTGAATGCAAAATTTAGTTCCTGCCTCCTCTGGAGCTCACCCAGGGGCAGGAGCCAAGCTGTTTCCCAAGAGGACACGGAGATGTTTTCTGTTAGCCCATCAACATGTTAATGTAGTAATGGCAAGTCATGGGGTTCCCTTAAAAAAAAAATTCTAATACACTAAAATACTGTAAATTAGAATTTCTTCACTTACACCTGTCAAGACCTTCTAGCTGATGAAGGCCTGATCCTTTGGCATAGCACTGTTACCAGCTAAATATTTTCCAAGTAGCTACACCCCAGCTTTTATCCATCTTAATACAAAGAACTATGCTTACGGGGGTCATGGAGGTCATCTTGCAACTTCCTGAAGGAGCAGCTCCCTTTTTCTGGTACAGTACCTCAAAAGACTTAAAATGTCACAGTAAATTCCATGGGCACGTAGTAGCTACTCCTAAGCTGTAAAACCAGCCTCAGCGGCTGGTTAACTTGTCTGCTTTTATCCCGTAAGCAAACCCTCCTCCCCGCCAGGGTTCCAGAGGCGATTGCATGTTCGGACCTACCAAGAGTCCCTGGGGTGGTTGGTTGGCTCAGCCATGGGGCTGACCGCTGCTGCGTTCTGTGAGGCCTTAGTCCTTCCTGCATTTTATTTTTAGATGTGTTATGTCCTTGTCACAGCTTCATTGCTTCATTCGATTTGGCCAAAGCGTCACAATTCCCTTAAAAACCTTTGAACCTGTAGCACAGTTCGCTCCCTGCCCACCCTGCCCATCCAGACGGTAAGTCTCGTAGCTAGATGTCCCAGCCTGACTCAGGCACGCGGCAGCAGAGATCTGCTCTCATCTTTTTCACTAGTGTTCTCAGGAAAACTCCGAAATGCTGCTTTAATTCCTGTGCAAAAGATCTGTCTCCTACCCTAGCCGATGACAGAAATCCTCTGGCTTCATGGGAAATTTTGCTGCCTGGTATAGGATTCCTTTGTTTTAGCAGAAAAAAAAACAGCTCAGTTTCTTCTGAAAGCAGCCTGCCAATCCTGACACATTACTATATTTTGACTTGAGGAGTTAAACATGCCTTATGGGAATTTTCTATTTCTGCAATGCAGCCTTCATCAATAAAGAGTATACAGACTCCTGTTTTCCGAAAGTACTTGCACTGCTCTCTGTTTTAGCCAGCTTTGATTCAAAGTACTTCCTCGTGGCATGCTTCAGTAATGCCTGCTTAGAACATCCCCGGTGCTTCCTCATTGCCTCTTCTCTTGGCTTCTTTGGCTGGCCGACTCCTTCACTGAGGCCAAGGGACGTTCATGCACAACAGATATCTCTCATGTGGGTTTTTTTTTTGGGGGGGGAGTTGCTGATGTGCCTGCCAGGTGAGCAGGACACTGGGTGTTTATGTTCCATAAGCAGTTCAGAACTTCCTTACATTTATTGTAAACACGTGCTTGGCTTCCCCAAGTCATGCAGGAGAAAAGAACATAGAGAGGAAAAAGGAAAAGTACGAGAAATATAGGATAAAAAAAGTTTTAACTTGTAGGCTCAAATGGTAACAATAACCACCCTAAACAAAGCTTTCATAATTTCTTTTTCTTTCAAAGAGCTAGGGGAAAGGTGCCTATATCAAAGAAGCACATTGCTCATTTCAGATCTGCAGAATGAAATTTCCCCTGCATTTTCTCCCCCTGCAAGCAGATCTCCAAACGTGTGGCACGGTCCGGAGCAAAAGGCCCCAGCTGGTAGTGATGGGGCTACAGTTTGAACCAGCAGCTTCTGACCAAAAGGGCAACGAGCCCCGCGGGATTGCTCCTGGGGCAGGGAGCGAGCGCAGCCGCGCCTGGGGCCGCTGACACACAGCTCCGCAGGGCACAGCCGTGGGGCTGAGCCGTGGGGCTGAGCCGTGGGGCGCTCACGCCAGACACAACTTCAGTCGCCCGACTAAACTCCACTATCCCGGCTCCTCCTTGCCAAGTCAAAGTCAAAGAGAGAGCTGTGCCTTCCACTGGTGGATTTCCAGTTCCCACTGCTGCAGACTCCTGAGAAGCAACACAGCTGAAGTCATAAAAATAACAGCGTATTCAGGTGCAGAGAAAGTACGATTTAACTTTTACATTTCCATCCTCAGCGAAGGGCTGCGATGTCCCTCTTGCAGGGAACTACCAGATCATTTTGCTTCCCATTTCTTTCCTTTGGAGAATATTCCTGTCACCATTTAACAAAATACAATCCAGACTCAAGAGAATTCCAAAAGCCTTGTTCCCTCTCTGAAAATCTTAAGCTTGCAAACATCTGCATGACCGTATTTAACTCAAAAGGGGGAAGTCCACACATGCAGATTATACTCAAACATACCTTGTCAGTGTAGCTTTTCCTCTCCCCTTAGCACCTGGATGCAGGTATTGTTTGTGAAGGTCCTGGGCTCTGCCTCCTTCTCGATCTACTGGGAAAAAAATTCTTCCTCTTCAAGAATTGCCACAGTCATAGAAATGCAAGTTGTCTTCCAAGAAAACTCTGGCTGCTATTCTCAATCTAGTGGAAGCAAGAGCGGCTGACGTACTGCTGGATGAGAGCAGATGAGAATCCCCAGAGCCGGGACAGACTAAAACTACTTCGAAGTTAAAAGCAGAGAAAGAAAAACCCCGCAACCCAGCTCAAAACTTTGTTACACAAACGCCACAAGTGACAGACCTGATGGCAGGAAGAAACAGGGAGTGTCGTCAATCACTGCCCATGACTAGTAGCGACACCGAACCCCTGGAGTTGTGAAGATCGAAGACTGAAAGGACGCGGGGTTTGCAGGCCGCCAGAACCTGGGCTGTGTTCTTGGAACACACGCCTAATGCTGACCTAGAGAAGCCTACAGCAACCAGAGCAGAGTTTTGGGGCAAGCCGGGCGTGCTCAACGTTAGCGTGATTGAATACCTAAGGAAAGCAAGACCCTTCCTAACGAGCCTCTTGTCGCTGCCGGCAGCTCAGGCGGCCTGTCCTTTGCTGTGCACACCACTCTCCCTGCCGCTTCCACGGAAGGGGAATCTTCTTGACAGCTCTTCCGTTTCCCCCCCCCCACCCCGAATCTCAAACATCTTTGATGTCCCCTGCCTGTATCTGAAAGTGACACCAACTGCCGGGCGTGCTTTTGCGGCTGGGCTTTGCTCGTGCAAGGCCCGGCGAGGGGGGAGGAAGCGGGTGTGAATGACGCTCGTGTTTCTTTGGTCGGAGGGTGAGGCGCCAGCAGCGCGGAGGCAGCACCGGCAGCTACAGGTCCCTGAGAGGTGGTGGCGGGCAAGCTAGGAGACCCCCTTACGGTGTGAAAACCCACTTCTGCCTACAGTACCTAGAGGTATTGCAAGTATCGCGATAAAAACAGTTGCCCCTCCGTTCTGGCTGCGCCCCACGGCCAGAGGAGCGGGCGTGAGCTGAACTGACTCCAGGATCTAACACAACACTCTGCTCACTGATCCCAAACATTTAGCGTAACGGGGAAAATCAATCCTATTTTCTTTCTGAAGTAAGTGGAGTAAAACAAGGAGCTAATGCTACTAAGCAAAAAATAGAGATTTTAAAAAATATCTGTTACCCCCGTGATATGTTCTCTGCTTAGCACCATTCAGAGGTAGTGCACATATGCAGCATTACTAAGAAAATGTAAACAAGACAATCTGAACATTGCTTTGCAGAGTCACATTCATTTCCTGAAAATAATCAGTGTATAGCTGTGCACTTAACTAGCATGTCCAGTTACTGAGACTGAACTATGTTCGTTGGATGGGCTGTCTTGATGGTCCTTTTTTTTAAATTGTCTTTTGACATCCAGACCTAATCCCCAATTAGATTTATCTTTGGCCTCAAGATCCATGACTTCTGCAATCAACCAAATCAAGTGCTTTTACTGACATCCACAGTTCTGCAGAGAATTAGGGTCTGCAGCAGTTTTCCATTCCTCTCTCTCCATGTGGTATTTCCAAAAAAGGTTTTGATTTTTGAATGCAGTGTTCACAGAGTGCTGTTCAGTAGCCACTTCAGTACAAAATATAAAAGATTTAGAACAAATTGAGGTTTAGCCTGTTGTTGAAGGTAAACTTGGTGTTAATCCCTAACTGGTAGAAAAATGAGCAGAAATCAGAAAACTTTTACAATTGACAACTGAAAAGACACATCCCAAAATATTAATCTTTAATTGATGCATTGTTCATTCTTGCAGGGTTTTCTTTAAAGGAATTATCCTGGGACTGCCACCAATAGCATTAAACGATACTTATTTGTGTTACATCTGGATTAGCCCTTTATTTATTTATATTTTACCTGAAAATGTATTTTCTTAGAGACCTTATAACAGCATTTCTGCATTATCAGTTCATGTTGTTTTCCTCTTTCCTGGATATATCAGCCAGGAAAAGGAATTCCCAGTCTGTAACAGACATATTAATTCACATGTTTTACTTCATCCACATAGAAAAATGCAGTTTCTGGATCATTGAGGCATATGGATTATGAACAAGACACTCCAAAAACTAACTATCCAGACGGGGATATACTTACAAAAATCTTTTATGTCAAAGTCAGGATTTCACAACATAACACGCTAATGCAAAATCCAGTAGCACCTGAAAGATTAAGGTAGCTGCTGCTATCACTTGCACATACTTGAAAAAGATTTAAGAAAAAAAAAGAGTAAAAGTACATTCTCCAGAGAACAGCAAGTGTACTTCAAAATAAAAACCTGTAATTTTTATTTATTTTTTCTTCTTTTTTTTTATGTTGGTGTTGGGTATTTCTGTTAGGTTTTTTGGTAAATCTTTTTTTTTTTTCTTTACAAGACTGTAGTTGCCATATAACAAGTTATATGCAATGTGATTGCTCTCCCCTCCAGTACAAGTTCATGCTCATATATTCAGGCTACAGTACTCAAAACACTGTTTTCTCATATCCATATTCCCATAGTTTCATCAAAGAGAGATACAATGTATAATACCTGTCTCTGGGAAAGTAATGTTTAAAACAGGCAAACTTATCTTAAAACGGAAGTGGAGAGGCTACAGTAGGTATAGTCACCTAAGTATGAACTTTAGGTCACAATTTCTAAACACTCACCTACTATATGTAAACATTAAAAATAGTCTTAGCAATAGGATTTTATTTATATGTGCACGTATGTCCACCTTATCCCATATTTATGTTTGGCAACTATTTGGGAATTCAAAGGTGCAGCCCTCAGTAATTGTATTATTAAAAAAAAAAAAAAAGAAACGAAGCTTATCTACTCTATGAGAAAAGAAATTCTCAAATATCAATTTCCAATTTTAAATTTAATTTCAATAGGAAAATATTAAAAATGTGCACATCTAAATTGTTCCATGTTCTGTATATACATATGTGTGTGTACGTATACATAGAAATACTCATGTACCACACATATTCACAAAATTTAAGTGGAAATATTTCTGTCCACTATTTCCCCACATGTAAATGACATCATATCTTTAAAAATGTCAATAATAATATCATTAAAAATAATATTACATTTATTCCATCAACAACTTTCTGTGGTTTTGTTCTTTCTTCATCTTTATTAAGTCCACTGAGCATTAAGAGGCCAGGTTCTCCTTGCACTTCCACAGATGCCAACTGAATGATGCTGACATCACATCAAGGACACATGTGGTTTACAGCAGCACAAGTGACAGGAGAATCAGGCCCAAACATCCCCAAGAAAATTAAAAACTAGTTATATTTGCTCATATGGACCTGATGAAGATATACACACCACCATCTAAAATCCACTGAACGAAAAACATGTAGATCACCACAAAGTTTTCAACCAGTAGCACGCTGAACCAAGCTCCCCCCATCCCTTCAATAAATAAAATAGGTGAGAAAATACCCTAAAAATATGGAGGAAACTTAAACATTGTGTACATTACATACAGTATAATACATGATGGTTTAGCATTTGACCTAAACCATTTTCCTGACTAGTCAGGGGAGACCTGATAAATCACTGGTAAAGAAAAAACCCGGTATTTTAGAAATAAAGCATGTATTTCTAATATAAATGAGAACCTGTGTGTATTATATGGTATATACACACAGTACACACATGAAAACAAACTTATCTTTTCTAGTTTTGAATAGCAGTCTCTAAGTGGAGAAAATTGTGTTGTACAAATTTAATAAGCAGCTAGATTTCATGTTTAACATTCAAATTAATTTGGGGAGCGAACAAAGGTCCGTGCATCTTTTGACTCCAAGGTCTGACACTCATTCATACATTTTAAAAAAGCCCTCTTCAACATTACAAGCAATTTATGGCAAGAATGTACTTTGATGCAAGACACATGACACTTGGCTTACCTTTCAAAGAGGTGTTGGTTTTTTTTAAATAAATCTATTATATAAAGAAATGTGTGTTTGCCAAAAGTCTGTTAAAATTACATCAAAACAACTTTAAAACCTGCTCACTGAGGATAATTGAATTCAATTTCCCGTTTTTAAATATTTAGTTAACAGTTCAGAATATTGCCTGGTGTAGTTTCAATAAAGATGTGATATGAAGACCCATAAAAGAGTAAATGTCTCCATTTCAATTTGCTATGACAACAAAACTTCTAGAAACAGCTTTCTTGGCTGGACAAGTTCAGTGTACGAGTAATCTCTTGCAATAGCTCTATGCCCTTAATGCAATCTGTAATAAAACAATGCTCCCCATAAGTCATTATTCACAAAACCTGAAATGCATGTGACATTCTGAAAAAGTCTCCTGCAGAACAGGTTAACAGTTAATTGAACATACATATTCGATATATGTATCAAGGCCAGAAAACAAATGACTGGCTACTCCTTGTTATCTGTGCATGTCAAATTTTACATTTAAAATTCTCAGAGGTTTTTTTCCCTTTTGTTTTTGTTTTTTTTTTTTTTTTTCCTGGGGGACTCACCTTCCATTGTTGGTTGGCTTCAAAACATAGTTAAGTGGAAGATAGTATCTCATTGTAATTACATGGAATTCATTTGAAAAAGTAAACCTTACATTGGACAATATTGTAGAACACCAGAGTAAGCTCCATAAAGAAATACGGTATCCTCCATTAGATATATATATATAAAAAACCAAAAAACAACCAACCAATCAACCAAAAAAAAACCCAAAAGGAAGAACTTTATACAAGCAGTTATAGTAGCTTTGTTTCAATTAAAGATGCAACTCTCTCTCACTCCTGGCAAGAATAAATTGGTAATGGCACTGCTTCTCCACAGTGCAAAGTATCCTGAGAAATTATTAAGAACAACAAAATACAGGGCCGTCATCACTAAATTCTTGCACAAAACAAAGCAATTAAATATCTTAAATAAATAAAACAGCAGATAACCTATACTGTGTCTATCACAAAAGGGGGATGTGACCTGGGACACTGCTAATTCCTCCATCACTGATAATTAGAAAAGGATTGCATTCAATTACTGTTAATATCTTTCAAGTTATCTATGGCCAATAATGTACAAGGAGGTAATTTGTAATTCAAGTTTTTTTGTTCATTTTTTTTTTCTTCAACTAACTACAAGCTGAGTTCTGAATTTTACATTGAAATACGACTCAAATTTAAAACAAGCCCTCTCAGAGGAGCATTTTCTAATTTTTTGTGCAACTTTGATGCAGAGCCCAACACAGTCCTATGAAGAGAGACAGTGCATCTTTAAGCTGATTGGCACTGAAATCCCATTTTCTTTAGCTGCATTCTATTAGCTTGGCCAAGTTATCTCGTAACTCTGTTAGTTCAAATATTTTTCCATCAAGAATTTCTAAAAGTGTCTTCAAGTTATTGCGAAAAGCTTCTTGCTCATTCTGACTTTTCTCCAGACGTTGCTCTAGATCAGACAGCTGGCCTTCCAGGTCTTTGTTTCGAATTTCTACTTCCTTCAGAGAAAATACATAACATGTTAATGCGTTGTCTGCAAAGAGAAAGCAGTCTAACCTCCTGCTGGTATTCGCGTTCTGTTTCTGTCAAATGGTTTTTGAAAAAACTTGTGACCCTTTAGAGTTTCCACTAAGCCAAAACCAGCACCCAAACTGCTATTATGATTGTGTGTGTAACTGCCGCTGCCTCCATTGTTTCAGCAATTCATCTGAGGGACAGAAACTTTGAGAGAGGGATAAAATTGAGTCAGTGAACAGCGGATGAGACACACTTACTCGGGTTAGTTATTGCTTCCATCATTCAGAAATGTGCCACCTACTGAAAACAGCTTCTCAAAGGTTTACCTAAGTTCAAGTGTTCCCTGATTTAGACTACGTGAATTGCTCAAGGACACATTGCTCAAGACCATTAAACGGTCTCATACAGAAACTCATCCAGAACATGGCTTTACGGATGGTGGAGCGGATGGCCTCACTCCCGTACCGCATAATTAATAGGCCCCTTCTCACCCTGAAGAGGCATAAGCCAGCAAGACCGATGTTAAGGTGACATGGACTGTTGCAAATTTACACCGTCAAGTGCAAGCTGGATGCCCCGTCTCGCTGCTTGGTGCCCCAGAGCACCCAGCTGCAAGCCCCGCAGCATCCCAGCCGTGGGAGCAGCCAGCGTGCCGTAGGGACAACCTGCTGCCCTGCGGCGGCTGGAAAGGGGAGGT
This sequence comes from Tringa tobata, assembly GCA_033628505.1. Classification (NCBI taxonomy): domain Eukaryota; kingdom Metazoa; phylum Chordata; class Aves; order Charadriiformes; family Scolopacidae; genus Tringa; species Tringa tobata. Next base: position 6,897,562 of record JAHREE010000379.1, on the reverse strand, counting down.
GGCAACACGTTCCCCAGAGCCGGGGGCATCTGACCCTGAGCAAGCTCAGCTCTGCTTCGGGAGGAGGAGCAGCCCTTGTGCTTCCTGCAACGCGGGGGGACCCGCTCTGCTGTCAGACCCCTCGCCTAGCAGGGGGAATGGCACTGGGACGCTCGGTGCACCCCTGCCCTCCCAGCCTCCCGCCGCTTTTGTCACCATTCCTCATGGGAGAGATCTCAGCTAACAAACAGCCTGACCCAAACAGAACACATGTTCGGGCAGCCCAGAGTAACAGGTATGAGATGGCAGGCTTGTCCCGTGAGGGCTCTGGTGGCACCATCCATCTGCTGCTACGTCCCTGGCCAGCGGAGGGATGGGGTGAGGTGGCCAGTGCTCAGCGCTGGCTCCCAGCCTCCCGCACCCTGGGGTCCCCGGCAGTAGTGCCAGTGGAGAAGGCACAGCCTCAGGAACCTCATCTCCTCACACCTGTGGCTGCTTGTGCAGCCAAGGGCGATGTCCAAGCTGAACTAGACTAACTCCCTTGCTTCTTGTTTGTGAATGGGCAAGTTAAAAGAGTTTTGGGCGCTGGTCTTGAACAGCACAGCTGAAAGCAGGAACTACCCTTTGCTGCCAGGACCAAGAGAAGGATTAGTTTCATCTGTTTAATGCTAGTGCCAAAGCACTAAAGGAAGCTAACTGGAAAGAGTATTTGTAGAAAGAACATAAATTAAAATACATACATGCTTATGTAGCGATTGGCTACCCCACTGCTGCTAGAAACAAACAAGCTAACTGGGATTATCATAGAATCATAGAATGGTTAGAGTTGGAAGTGACCTTAAAGACCTTGTGCCTGGCAAGATCATGGAGCGGATCCTCCTGAAATCTTTGCTAAGGTACATGGAAAACAAGGAGGTGATTGGAAACAACCAACATGGCTTCACCAAGGGCAAATCGTACCTGACGAATCTGGTGGCCTTTTCCGATACTGCCACAGACTTGGTAGACAAGGGCAGAGCAACTGACGTCATCTACCTGGACTTATGCAAAGCATTTGACACGACATCCTGGTCTCAAAACTGGAAACTCATGGATTCGATGGATGGACCACTCGCTGGATAAAGAGCTGGCTGGATGGCCGCACCCAAAGGGTTGCAGTGAATGGCTCAATGTCCAGGTGGCAGCCAGTAACGAGCGGTGTTCCTCAGGGGTCGGTACTGGGGCCAATACTATTTAACATCTTTGTCGGAGACATGGACAGTGGGATAGAGTGCACCCTCAGCAAGTTTGCTGATGACACCAAACTCGGTGGCACAGTTGACACGCTGGAGGGAAGGGAGGCCATCCAGAGGGACCTGGACAGGCTGGAGAGGTGGGCTCGTGCAAATTGCATGAGGTTCAACGAAGCCAAGTGCAGGGTCCTGCACCTGGGACATGGCAACCCCAGGCCCAAATACAGGTTGGGCGGAGAATGGCTGGAGAGCAGCCCTGAGGAGAAGGACTTGGGAGTGCTTATGGACAAGAAGCTCAACATGAGCCAGCAGTGCGCGCTGGCAGCCCAGAGAGCCAACCATGTCCTGGGCTGCATCAGGAGAAGTGTGGCCAGCAGGTCTCGGGAGGTGACTCTGCCCCTCTACTCTGCACTTGTGAGACCCCACCTGGAGTACTGTGTCCAGCTCTGGAGTCCTCAACACAGAAAGGACATAGACCGTCTGGAACAGGTGCAGTGGAGGGCCACGAAGATGATCAGAGGAATGGAGCCCCTCTCCTATGAAGACAGGCTGAGAGAGCTGGGATTGTTCAGCCTGGAGAAGAGAAGGCTCCGGGAAGACCTTATAGCAGCCTTTCAATACCTGAAGGGAGCCTATAGAGGAACAGGAGAAGGACTCTTTGACAGGAAGTGCAGTGATAGGACTAGGGGAAACGGTTTAAAATTGGAAGAAAAAAGATTCAGATTGGATATAAGGAAGAAATTCTTTACTGTGAGGGTGGTGAGACACTGGAACAGGTTGCCCAGGGAAGCTGTGGATGCCCCATCCCTGGAAGTATTCAAGGCCAGGCTGGATGGGGCTTTGAGCAACCTGGTCTGGTGGGAGGTGTTCCTGCCCATGGCGGAGGGGTTGGAACTCGATGATCCTTGAGGTCCCTTCCAACCCTAACCATTCTATGATTCTATGATTCTATGATTATCAAGTTCCAAGCCCCCTGCCATGGGCAGGGACACCTCCCACTAGAGCAGGTTGCTCAAAGCCCCATCCAGCCTGGCCTTGAACACTTCCAGGGATGGGGCATCCACAACTTCCCTGGGCAACCTGCTCGCCTTCATGGAGCCCACTCCTGCCTTCCAAACCAAATACTGACAAGTACCACCTGGTGTTGTGACTGCATGGGCTCAAGACCCCATGAGGCCAAGTGACTGCAGTTTGGGACACAAACTCTGCAGGACCAACACAGTTCTTTCTTTAGTTCACAGAAAACCAATTGCTGTTCCTCCTTGTCTGCTCATGCATCCTGCTTCTCCTGCTCTCACACTGCTCCTCTTCTACTCACCAAATCTGTGTGCTCTAGGAAGCCTCCTTGCATTGCTCTGATTCCAAACATAATTAATTTCTGTAAGTAAGCCAGGCAGTGGTGAAAAGGATCACTTTGGAACAAATCCATGGACACATGTATGGTTTTATTTTGTGATATCTGGGCCTGAAGAGCATCCCATTGGTCTGTTTCTAGCCCTGAAGATCATCTTTCAGGCCCTCCTCAGGTGGTCTTTAATTGAGGAATTATTCTGCTGGGAGCTGTTAGGGTGGGAGCACCCAGGTAAAACTGAAAGCTTTATGTTAGATGCAGGAACTCCCATCCATACTCAGCAAAAGGCTAACTCTCTGTTGGTAGTCCTTGCCCTGTATCTCTTCAAATCAGAAGAGCTCCCTTCTTTTGTTTAAATTTCCAACTTCCATATTGTATTTATATTCCACTCTTGACATCTCTTTCCTAATCCATGTAAATTTAGCTTCCTAAACATTTCCTCAGATATACTTTCTCCCACACTTCCTCCTGTTTTACTTTCCCTACCTTATGCTTAAAATATTTAATGATGTATGGGAAGTAGAACTAACTGAAATATGCCAGCTGTTGCTTTTAATTTCTGGAAAATGCTTCTTCCCAAATTTTACATTTCATCCTTACACATATTCACCCGAGATTAGTAATAATGATTTCTGCAATAGTACTGCATTACAAGTTTGTGTCCAAGTCATGTGCAGCTTTCTATTACAAATCAATCTACCTCGAAACTGTTGCTTCTTGATGAGAAGAAGTGGAGGGGTGCCCACATAATGTAATCTGTTCCCTATTTGCAGTTCATCTCATCTAGTAATAAACTGACATTCAGGCCCTTTTCAAGACATATTTCACACTGTTCTTTCAAGCTTTTCTTACAGCAGACCCAATCATTTCTCATACGTTGTTTTCTTTTTGAAAAGAAATAAATTATTAACAAGTTATGCTTGTTATTTGCACTGTAATAATATTTTGTGGAATTCAGTGCAAGGATCCAAATGAAATATGCAAACCATACAAAACAGTTATATTTAGGAATCAGCCATAGTAATAAAGATGTCCTCACTTATTGTGAGAGTCACACTGATCATGACTCACTGACGTGTCTTCTCTACATTGCTAATGAAATTATTAAGTAACAAGGGCCACAATGATGCTTAGCCTTCACAGTGATAACATACTGCTCTTCACTGGAATTTGCCAATGATGGATTTCTTATTCATTCCCTGACATGAGTGTGTCAGAAACGCAACACACTTTGAAATAGTAATTTCTCTGTATAGCATTTTTCATACAGGCTATATTCAAAAATACTTTAGAGTTACATAACCCATTTGCAAGCACAAGAGGGAAAAAATAAAGCAGAAGAAAAAAGAGCGAGACGAACAGATATGGACCCTGGAGACAATCACCCTGAAAACAGATGATGAGTCAACTAAGTGAACAGATGTGAGATGGTTAGTCTGGAGCTACAGAAGAAAACACCGTTTCACTGACGTCACAGATGCAGGGTGAAGTGGCCCAGAGAAGGCCAGTATAATCAAAGCAGGACGATTATAGCAAAGCAAAGACTCAAGATCTTTTAGATGGGCTCCATCAGGTCATTAATAAGCTTTAAGCTTAAGAAAGGCCCCTTTTAACTCAGATCCTAAGCGAGCTTTAAATTTACTTGAATAGAACCATGTAAAACTATTTTCAGAAACTGATCGCCTGCATCATGACATATGGACATATATATACAATACATCCATTGGGTTAACTATGATATAAATAGATCAAAATGAAGCTACTGACTTCATACAAATTTTAATAACAACTTAGTATTTTCTAATCTCTCATCTCTTACTGGTTTCTCATATTCTGCTTGCTCAGGATACCTAACTCCTGGCTCATTATTACTTTTCATATGATCTCACACTGAAATTATGGCATATGCTATTGCCAGAACAATTTCCAACTTTCCTTATAATCTCCCATTTGAGTCTGTCAGAGAAGCTCCTTTTCAGCTGAAAACTCCCCATTTTTAGCCTAAAGCTAGCAACAATTTTTGTAATAGCGGAATAGGAAAGCTCAGGTGTACTCAAAACAATCTTTAAAGATTGTTAAAAGGAGTAACATACTTTTTCCAAATAATTTGACTTAAGAATGGGGAAAAATGAATAAACACATTTTGTTCTCACAATGTGGTTTACAACGTAGGTTAAAATGAGATTCAAGGAAGGTACAACTTAAGTAATGCATTTCAAAGAATACCTTCTTAACGATTTTTAAGCTGTGGCCTGTCTGATGGGCCGTGCCACCAGCTTAATTTAGGTTGAGCCACAGAACAGGGAGGCTCACATTTCAGCACTTCCAATTTGGAGCTATTTAACGCCTGAGTTTCCAGTCCCATCAAAGCTCCGAAGTCTGAACTCAGAGTTTAACCCACCAAGGCTTGGGTCAGCCTCATTCAGAAGGCAGGCTTCACAGGGGAGGTGTGTATGTGCTGGCCGGTCAGCCCAGCGAGGGAAAGACAGGAGCTCAGATGTAGCAAGGAAGGGTATACTGAGGGCACACTGATTCCAGTAGGCTGAGGTATCTGGCTTTACACACAGTAAAGAAACAACCCAGAAAAAACCCAGTAAAACCACAACGATTCTAAATAGTTCCAAGAAAATGTCAAGGTCTGTACTACACAAGAACACTTTAACCTTTACTTTTTCAGGGCATATTTAAAAGCTGAATACAAACTCATCCCAGCCTGATGATACACAGCCTGGCAGTTTCTGTGGCACATAAGATCTATGGGAAGACACTGTAGTGATATTGAGACCAGAGCTGCCCATGTATCCATGATGGACATCTTCTAGCTTGAGAGTACTCTGTGGACTTGTAAATGAAATTTGGGTCTGTTCCCTCGGGTAAAAATAGCAGCTTGCAGCAGGTGGAAATTTTGATACAAATTCCTAGGGATCATCCCAACCCACCACTTTGCAATGCAGTCTAACTTACGTATTTATCTGGCACCATCAGTGAACACAGCACAAGTTGCTGATGTGAACTGCTCACTTGATGACCGTTTTTCCCTTCTCTCTAAATGAAGATGATGGACTGTAGCTCACCTGTAACTTCTGGGTCAAAGAATCCCTTTGTGCCTGGAGCTCTCTGGCATTTTCGATTTCTTGTTTCAATCCTTCTATTTCCTAAGGGAGAAGAAACAGCCTTGCTAGCAACACATTACCTGGCTTGGCCTCCATGCAGGTAAGCTGGCTACTGCTTCTTCTCCTGAGCAAGCCATTGCAACAATACCAAAACTGGCAATTGGCTACTGCCCATCACAGCACATGAAATTTAAGCCCTGCTCTCAATACCCCTGAATCACAGTCCCAAACCAGCAATTCTATTGCAAATAAACAACGATACAGATAGGCTTTTTCTTTTATCAAAGTCCACGTTTTCCTCTCCCACACAAAAGATCTGAAATAATTTTTTTCCTGGAAAATTCAGGCTCCTTGTAATTAGAGAAACAATTTTATACTTTAATTCTATTAGAATCTATCTTCACTTTTCAAGAGAAAAATCCAATTTTCATCTCTGAGCTGCTTATTATGTCACTAGCAGCAGGGCTGAGCATCAAAAAATTGCCCGCTTTGACCATTGATCTTTCTGTAAGAAGAAAGTAATAAGGTATAAAAATAACAAATCTGGATAAAATAATGAACAGAAGAGAAACCTTTTCCTAACTTATTTCAGGAGACAAGAATAGAAACAGTTAATAAAACTACAAGGTATCAAACTTAAAACTATTAAGTACTTTTACCTGGAAGAGCACATTCACCTCCCAGAACTCCTTGTGGAAAGATCTCTCTGCAGCGATCAGCTCAGCATAATTCAAAAGTGCACGGGCACCAAAATGGGAAACATTACCAACTTGAGGCTAATGTCTTAGGTATGAAGGAGTTTGGAAAAAGGCTTTTTTACGCTTTGGAGAATACTCTGTAACTACTGTGCCTCTTCTGCATCCTCCTTGGAAACACCTAACAACTGCCCCACTGGAGGCATGGAGGGCTTGAGGAATCTGGTCTTACGCGGGGCAAATAATCCTTCATACACAGCTCCTTCGACCTCCTTTTTCCCATCCATAAAGGATGATTCTTGATCATTTTGTGGCACAAATCTGCTTTCCTCTAGGACACGTGCCAATGCAGGTGTTACTCCAGTTCCTCGAATTTTCTTGCTGCTGGTCCAGCCCAAGGCAGATGGCATAATAAATATCATCAATTTTCAGGCGGGGGGCTTGGCATGCCTTTAAGGAAACGGGCTGATCTTAGGGACCATAAAAGTCAGCTATATTAACACAGGCTGAAAAACAGATTGGCATGAAAAAGGCATTGATCTACTGCTTGTTCCAAACCCTACTTTCCAGAAGAAGGAAAGCATGCCTATGACAACTTCCCTTCTCAGGGAGTTTGGACTGTACCAGTGTGATGACTGCTCTGTGGAAACCACTTACAACTGACTTTTGCAAACAGAGATGCTGGGTAAAAGCAAACAGGAAAACGTCATATTACTTTTTGTTGTTCAGATATCCAGCACTATATTGAACTGATTTAATTATATACATGGAAAAACATTAATCATTTCACAGAAGCTGAAAATATTTTAGTTCATAACAGTTATAGGAAATAATATTTATCAGCCATCATAAGGTTACTATTGAAAGCCTTTAGAAATGATATAACAGAAAAGCCAAGAATAAATTTTAGTAAATACCTCTTCTTTTTTCTTCAGCGTAGACTCTAACTCCTGTATTGTCTGGTTTAATTCTGTTTTGTGTGTGTGGACTGCATTGGCTTGACTGCTCACACACTCTAGCTCAGTCACCTGTTGAAATAAGTAGAAGCAATACATGCAGAATAAATTCGAACAAATTCAAGGTACTATTACTTCTTTGCATCAATAGTTGCACTGGAATATACCCTTAGTTCTAGGTGACTTATGCTGATTAAAATGGTGAAGGTGTTCCTAAATTCCTTAACAGATTGTTTAGCATAAAATTGTTGCTATAACTTCTTGGAAACAATAAATTTCATATGTTGCAGGCTGAAAAGAACATTAATTAAAACTTATACTTACTAATTATTGACAATTTTATGAAAGAAGCTGAATTCCCATTTCAGAAACAGCAATGGCTAGATGATTAAACACAGATCCGTCTGGGTAACTAACCTGTCCATCTGACACTTTTTAATATTGTGCCATCTTAATCAGCTAAGCCTCAATGCTCACCCACTTCCTAGCAAGCCAATTAACATTTCACAGGCTCAATTTCTGACTCGGTGTTAACAGTGTAATAGCAGATACTCAGCCACCAATGTACAGCTGCCAACTTTTTACTTCCTCTAGTTTCGGATCTCATCTCTCAGTCACAAAGCCAACAGCTAATGGCACAATTTGGATTTGCACAGTTCCTCTTTATTAGCAGACAGCAAACACTCTCCATCTGGATAAGTTAAGATACCTGGCAGTAGTATGCCCTTTGTATTTTATTTTTTAATCAAAGAGATGTTAATATCCTGCCATTCACAAATAAATAGCATTAAAAAATCGCTTCTGCACTGAAGAAATAAAATCCACGTAGTTAGAGTCTATGCAGAAATGTCTTTGCTCATGTACCTCTCATATTACAGACCAAAGTATTTGAGAACTCTCATACTGCCTGTCTGCACAGATGCGTGCATTAAAACCTTTTGTTCAATAACAAACTGGTAAAATATTAAAAATAATATTTAAAACCTAATAACTCTTTTTTTTTTCCCCCAGAAGATAATGTGCCTGTCAATTTTAGTATACAGTCTTCAACAGGGCTGCACCATCTACCTACAGTAACTAACAGATCTGGCTCAAAAACTCCTTTGAACAAAGTGCTACACAATTCTGCAGCAAAAACCTTTAGGTCTCCATCTGACTTTCTCGGAGAAGTAGCCCCTCAATAGAGGGCAGGCATTCCCCAGGAAAATGTTGTTTCTTAGATAAAAGAACATCTCAAAGAATCAAGCTTGGTGCCCTCCAGCACCAGTGTAGCCTAGGTAGTGAGCCAGTGTGATGCCAGTAAATTCAGACCCTGAACTACTTGTAGGCTCAAATGGTAGACTACAGACTGCAGAGAGAAGTCAAAGGAAAACCAAGAAGAAATACAAGAAAATTAAAACAAAATCCCTGTCAACTTCTCCTTTCTGAGTCAGGGGGTATGAAATTCCCCTCTGTAACAGCCGCAGTGAGCACTGGAAAACTGTCATTAGACATTTTTGTGCATCAGACTTATAGATGGAGAGAACTGAGATTACAGCAAATTCTTGGGAGAGGTAAGGGGAATGAGAGATGAAGATAGAGCTAGGTAACACACTACTCCACACAGCACCCGGAAGAACTATCTTATTTGCTGGAATTGTCCCCTAAAAAATATCAGTGCTTATGGCAAAAAGTAAGAGCCGTTTGCTCAGTTTTATCTGCCACTGAGCATTACAACTGAAGTCTTAGATAATTTTGAAAATTTGCTTCAAATACACAAAAATATACCTATTTAGATTCCTTGTGACTGCATCAATTGTGACTGTTATGAGTATTAACCACTACAATTACGCAAAACCAAGCAGCATTGGGACCCATCAACTAGGATAAACTTATACCTACACAGTGTTTGAACTAACATCTAGATACAGCAAGAATCACAGAGGCAGAGTAATTTAGGCTGGAAGGGGACCCTGGTGGTCATCTGGTTGAGGCCCCCTGCTCAAAATGGGGCCAATTTTGAGGTCATGTTTGCTTGCCCAGGGCCTTGCCTGGTCAAGAGCCCTTCACTATCTAGCAGAGCTGCCACAGTTTTAGGCAGGTTCCTGTGTTTGTAACATTGAGGGTTTACGCAGAGCGCTAGCTCATTCCTAAGTTTTGCCCGAACTATCAAATTCGCCCACCTCACCCACCTTCACTCCATCTGATGTTTAACTTCTTAAAGTTTTTCAAGCTTTTCTGCTGAACTGAGTCTTGAATTGGTGGTGGAAGTTTCTGTGGACCCAGGGCTACACCTGTTTTGGGAACCCAGGGTCAGGCCCCCTCCCACCCGTTGCGAAAGACAGCAACTTTGTATGGTCACCTCCAAGAAGGTCAATCTCTCTCTTAAAGCTGTCGTGCTCAGCAATGCCCCCTGGCTCTTACTAAGCACTGGCACAGTGAATACTCACACCAAGTGTAAGAGTCTCAACTGGAGAGACAGAAGAAAACCCAGTCCCCAAACCACCTCTGTCCTAGCACCTAGTGCCTTGGAAGCAAGTATGCAGAGGTGTCTCATCCTGCAACTGAGGAAGCCCTTGGACCCAACCCCCACTATTCTCTACATGGTCTCCTCTGGGCTGGTACACACAGCAAGGATGCTAGTGTTGGTGGGAGCCTCAAACCCAAGGAGGCTGGTGGACTGAATTGCGGTGGATGAAATGTCACTGCTCTGGGCTACTGGTATTGTCCTTGGCTGAAAACATCTCCTGCAACAGCCCCGCCAGATGCAGGGCTCACCTGAATGCTCCCCTGTACCCGATGGTCCTTACCAACTCAAGACACCTCTTGAAATTGCTTAAGTAAACACAGCTAATTTTGCTTGAGCAGAGCAGGGAGTGCTCTCACAAACCTTTTTGCCAACAGAGGCAACTGCTGTCATCAGGGCAATTAATCACCAACAATAAAGGGGCTGTGATGTCTTACTCTGGTCCAGCTTTTCTCTGGGCAACTGTCCATCTCTTACTGCTTATGCAAGAAAAGAATGCATTGTTCAACTGTTTTGTTTACTGTTCCCTGAAAAATCAGTAAGTTAGAAAAAAAAACAGGTTCAATTAAAAAAATGGGTTTACTTTAATCGCAGCCTTATTTAAATGCCCATTCCTACAAAGATCTGAAAAGATGACAAATATCTTCATGATAGTATCTTCTTGAATGTACCTATAAAAAAGAAAATCACATTGTGATCCTTTCAAAAAAATCTGTAGAGTAAGATGGGGTGGAAAATGATGTGATATAAAGAATATGCAACTGGAAACAGAAGTAACAAAAGATAAAGCTCTAGGCAAAAATCTGGATAGCATTTACTTGCTCTATTTCCTTGTTTCAAATGGAATTCATTTTTCTCATGACCAGTGGTCCAAAAATCGTTAAAAATAACTGTTTATGCATTATGCACAGAAGGGGGCATAAAAGGAAGCTAAAATGCTTTACTCTGACCCTCCCACATGCTATTTTCAGGGACATCTCATTCAGTGTTTCATGTTTAAGAGCAAGGCTCAATCAATCACTGAAGCTTTTGCACATCAACACTGAGCAAGGTACCTGCGATTAAGCCTTGCTTCCAGTACAGAATCCAGACTGAAAGAACAGTCTTTGAACAATAACTGATTAAACAAAGTTCTTCTATTGTGCTATTGTAAGAGTGCACTTACTTGCATATCTGAAAAAAAGTCAATACTGTCACTTTCTATTTGAGACTAAAAAAGAAAACAGCAGCGTTTTTAGCCTCTGCTTCTTTATCTTCCATTTAACATCCAGGTAAGGATTGCACATAGGGAAAAAAAAATCTGAAAGGGCTTTTTAGTGACTATTTAATGAGCTAACTCTTCTAGTATATGGCTGTTGTTATACTTAACTGCATACTTCAGAGAGAAATACATCAGCTGAAATAAGACAGCAAAGCAACTTGTTCTGGCAGAGCCTCAACCTTCTCAGCAAAGGCCATCCTAGAGTTTTCTGGAAAATTTGATCTAGGGTCAACAGCCTATACACAGAGGAGGATGCCAGGCAGAGGTTTCCGCTGTAGCAGACAGCTAGGGAAGACAGACTGGGCTGCTGGGAAGACTGGGAGAGTGAGGGTCTGGCCCACATAACACAATGACAAAAAACAGCCTTGGCACGAGCTTGAGTGAGTACCCAAAACTTTGGAAGACTGCAGAATACCTCGAAGAAAACAAACTAGATCAAACTACAAAGAAATCAAGACAGGAAATTGCCCCAAATGGGAACGCAGACAACTACTTCAGAAGTAAAGACCTCACTTAGACAGAGGCAAAGAAGTGGGAATGACAGAAATATTTTGAGTGGTCGCTTTCCCCGAGCGATTACTGACCGAATCAATCTGCGCTGTTTGCTGCAGGTCGAGAAATTTTTCAAACCACTTTCTTGACACAAATTTGTACACTTCTGATCCAAAACAACAATAATTTTTATTCAGTATCTTAAATCCAATACCAGCAGATTATGAAACTGCTTCTAAACTTCATACAGAAATTACTTCAGCTGCTACAGAAATGCAAAGAAAGACAGATTAGAACATATATTCACAGTGTAGTTGTAGCCCACTTTATCTACCCGACACTATTAACTTGTTGTTTCCTAAAGGTATTTTTATTCCATCTATTTCTTGTGGAGTGCAATATCCAAGGTCTGCTAGCCAGGCTACCGTGCAGAAAAGATAGAGTGCTCACATGCAAGACTGAATTTAAGGATTAATTATGTATTTTTAGCTGGTTGAGTTACAACCCTAAATGGATCATAACTGTGACTGTGATAATATTATTCCATCAATAATTCAAGATGAGCCTCCTACAAAGAAGAAAGAGCCCTTTGCTTTCCACAAGAAGAGAAATTGTGTTGCACGGCTCAGCAAAACTGGGAATAACTGCATAAAGTTTAATATAATTCATGTAGGAGAAGTGTCTCAGGTCTTCATGGTGGACAGTAAGATGCAAGAGAGCATGCAAACAAGCTGATCATAAAAATAATTCCAGCATAGCTTTCAAGAATAAAAAACACTGGAAAGATTTTTGGTGCTAAGAAACGTGAAAATGCAGACAACAAGGAAAATTGCTTTTCAAGGTTGCTGCTGAAAGAACAAAAAGCACACCATAGTATTATTCATATACATCACTTCTGACAGCAAATTAATTATTGTAGTTTTCCAAGATTTACCCATAGATAAAATGATAACCTGGGGGTGGGAGGTGTTTGTGCATTACCAACAATGTATTGCTTTCTTCAACAGAGGAAACAATTAAAGATTTTGCTGAAAAGGACACATTTTTCTCTGTGGGCACTGATGCCTCAAGCCATGGAAATACCAAAATGTTTTCCACAGTTACTCATTTCTACAGCAATGAAAGAGGAATAATCCATCATCTGCTTGAATTTTGTGAAGAAAGTAATGAAACTGCAGTAGGAATATTTGAAAATATAAGAAGTTTACTAAAATTGATGCTTTGAGCTTCAGCCATACAACTCATAATGCTAATACTAACTTCAGGGGACATCCTTTTCTCTGCAATCTAATTAGCAAATATTTTTTCTTGCTATCTGGCCAGCTTATGAAATGCATGCAACAGTAAACACAGTACAGATACGTCATCCTTCAATCCTGAGGATTTAAATCCAGTAATTTCCTTATTCTCCAACGGAGTTTTGGAATTACAGGATATATTTCATCTAAAAAGCTTTGACTACTTAAAAATTTTGTGGCATGTCTCCACAAAGTATACTTTTTGTAACTGGCAAATAAATGGGTCTTAGTGCTTAGCTGAGAGACCTGGGTCTGTTTAGCCTGGAGAAGAGAAGACCGGGCAGGTGTCAAAAGGATGGGGTCAGGCCCAGCGACAGGACAAGGGGCAAGGGACACAAACTGGAACACAGGAAGTTCTAGTTCTGTCTCAACATGAGGAAAAGCTTCTTTGAGGCTGACAGAGCACCGGAATAGGCTGCCCGTACAGGTTGTGGAGTCCCCTTCTCTGGAGACATTAAAAACCTGCCTGGTTGGGTTCCTGTCCAGCCTGCCCTAGGTGACCCTGCTTTGACTCAGGGGTTGGACTAGATGATCTCCAAAGGTCCCTTCCAGCTGCTACAATTCTGTGATTCTGTGATTCTTAGGTGTTTTAGAAAGATGAAGGTAGGGATGAGGGACCTTTCCGTGAAACCCTTTTTTTTTTTTGCCTTTCCCAGAATGATGGTAGCTTGCTTGTTGGTTTGGGTTTTTCAAAAATTATAGTCTTGTATTTGACACATTCAGTGAAAGTGAATTCCCAGGAAAAAAACCCCAAAATTAAATAGTCTTGAGTCTTCAATGCAAATCTGCTCTAAAAACAAATCAAGAAAACCAGAAAAAGACAAAAAGGACTTGCCTTCACTTCACCATACATTAGAAAAAGCTGAATTCACCTTCTGATTTCAGGAAACAATACTATGAAACAGAACTTACGACAGCTGAAATGGATATTGGAGGAGGAAAAATGTACATCTGAGAAAAAAATACATAACGCCTGAAATAAAATGCTCGTATCTTTCCTTTGGTTCCACCTAATGCCTTGAAAAGAAGGTGGTCAGCCTCTGCAATGGTTTCTTAGGGATTTTTAAAATATTTCTCTGTATTTCTTCTCATTAGAAACTAGTTTCACTGCAAGAAGGATAACTAACCTTACACAGATAATTAGTCTGCTCTGAAACATAAACTCTTTCTTAAAGCATGATTTTAATTTCAAAAGTAAAAACCAAAGTTACTATATTCCCATATCTCTCTAAAATCTCAACTACCACCATTAGAACAATTAGCCTTTCTAGATCTTACTGTGTCATAGAAAACCCTAATACTCCCTAGAACATCCCTCTTGAACATTTGGTCAATATTTAACATTAAGACCTGACTTGGGCAAGAACTGCCCTTTTTTTTTTTTTTTGCGTTTTCAGGAGTTTCTAAAGCAACAAGAGCTTTCTTGAAATTCCAGACGAAAGGACTGCATGCATAAATATGGGGACTTGGTGGTCCATTTTTTGTGAACTCAGAATTGGTCCGTCTGCATACACATTTCTTTCAAGTAAATGGACAGAAAAATACTAACACAATGATAATCCCACTGTTTTGATTAAATTGCAAGCTGCCTGTACTTACCCTGCAAAATGCTCATCTATTTTCATTATAAAAAATTGTACCAAGCTACTTTCTAGCCACTTTCTTCCTAGAAGCAAGTTATACTTGAGTAACTTTTTCCTTTAATAAATCAAACCAAAGTTTAATATAATGCAAATTTGGATTGTTAGGTGGAGGTAGAAGGGACACAGTCTTAAAGGGAGGATGACAAGAGACAGGCAACATATAAAAAAGGTGCATTGCCAATAAATTTCTGGATCAAAACTCCATTCATAAAGTTCTTGTTACCACACTTCCTGTCACCCTCTTTTGTATTTCTGGTTCCAGATAATGTCCTTCTTTGGCCACGTAAAACCAAACAGTCATTCACAGTCATCCTACAGTGGTGCTAGTAAGAGCTCTCAAGTATGAAGCCCATGATACGGACTCTAATTCAGCAAGCAACTTTATCACGTCAGTATGTTCAAAACTGAGTTTCGGTTTTTCAGTTATTAATGCAGCTGGTGGAAATGTGGAGTTGACTGCTAAAGGATCTGAAAAGATTTTCTATAGATAATTTGAGCAGATGGCTTATATAGCATTCCATACTTCTAGTGCACTTTAATAACTGTTTTATAGATTGTTTTCTTTAAGTAGCACAGAAATAGCCCAATAAAATGACTGTGGTTTTATCTCTGTATGCTTAGGCATTTTTTTAAAATCCACTTTAAATTTTCCTTTAACAGTAGTGAAATCAGGGTCTATTATTTGTCAGGTGGTTTTGATGCCTACATAAGATGCCCTCATACTTATTTCATTCACTGAATGAAAGAACCAGAACATAATGGGCTAATTTTATCTTATTTCCTAGGAAATTCTGGTAAAATAACAAGCTAGAATTCAAGAGATTACCTCTCTGTTCTTTCAGGAATACCCAAGAGCTTGATCACTTCCCTTTATGTCTTTTTATCTTAGGTTTCTTTTCCTGCAGATGAATGATCTTCAAGGACTGCAGCTCTTATTGTTATGCACTGGTGTTATTACTCTGTGCTATTGCCCAGTGTCATAGGATGATTTACTTTGGCAGTTAGCATGCAAGAAAAAAATCCATCATTTTTATTTTTACATGACAAAGACAGAACTTCAGGTTACTTTCCATAATTCATATCACCATTCAATCCTTTCCTTTTCTGTGGTATCAGGATTAATGTTAGCACCAATGCTATTCTGTTTGTCTGAAGTAGCTCACGTCAGGGTTTTTCTCTCTGTTACTGAGCTGTTCAAAACTAATGAATCCCTTTTGACTTCAAAAAGCTATGCAAGGTGTGTAGGAGTGCTCCCCAACCCTGTTTAAGGGAAATCCTTGTTGTTAAGTTGCTTCTGAGCAGATTAGTGGAGAGAGGACTGAGAGCTCCAAGTTAAGCTCTTGACTGGGCACCGCATCTTCCCAGAATTATTATCTCTTTGTATTTGAGAGGAAAAAATCCATACACTCATTTAGCAAACTTCTGAAACATATCATGTCTGACTTAAGCTCACAATATATCAGAACAGAGCACAAAATTTCAATTTACTGCAAACTTTGCACTCGGCCACACTGAATCTGTATTCTGTTTCATCTCAGCTCTAGGCATTACTAACACAGAGCAGAAAGAAGATAAAGGCCTCAAAGAAAGCAAATAAATGTAGGTTAATAAGAAAACCAGAACTGATAGCTGAGAAAATCTTATACTTAATCAGAACTGGCAAATAATAAATGAAATTATTTTTAAAAAATGCAATCAAAATCAAAGAAAGGGGCATTTTAGCCTTGTTTCTGTATTTTAAAAAGTGTAAGCAATGTGATACACAGGAAAACTATTTCAGCCACATTTGAAAACAATTATAGAATAACGGTTGGGCTTAAAAAATTATAGAAAAAATGTTGGGCTTAAAATAATTTAAAACTACTTAAAAAGCAAAGTTTACAAGAAATACTGCACAAGATGAAAGACCTAATTTATTACAATGAATGAAAAAATAGAAGATCAAAGAATCAGTTATAGTGTAATATGAAAGGATATTTGTAAATAAAACATGACAAAGTTCAAACTGTGGAAAAAGCTATGACAAGAAGTCAACTAGTAAGACAATATTAGCAATATTTTTCTTTAATATAAAGAGGAAACTATTTATGTAAATAGGGCTATTTATAGGCTATTTCTATAAAGAGGAAATGAAGGATGGAATTAATAATGTAAAGTTTACTAAACAATATGCATTACTTCCCCCCGACACCACACTTGACAGACGATATGAGTCTGCTGTAGCTTACAGACAGATGACTCAGGCACCAAAACTTGTATATACACCTAAAGCACATAAGAAGTGAATACCACAATTACATTATATATAAGCCACATAATAGATTATTAAATTGAACTAAATATAGCAGCTAATGTCGGCAGTACCATTCTTCATTTTGGAAGATGGTCTATTTTATACAAGATCTGTATGATCTTTTAAGTGAACCTATCCCTCCAATGCATACATATTTTCATACATTCTTCTCCAGTGGACATTCCATATAAAACAACTACGTTACAACTGAAGAGGCAAACTAATTTCCAAATTTTTGTTTCTCCTTGAAACCAATTTTTCCAAGACTACTTCTAAAAATCCAGTCTATTCAACATTTCTCACCAAATATCTTTTGGATCAAACCCCATTTTCCTATTGAACTGGCAGCAGATGCAAGCTGCAGTACAGTGAATTGCAATTAGAAAATATATTAGGAAAAATAATCGGACAAGGGTGGTCAAACACTGAAACAGGCTCCCCAGAGAGGCTGTGGGATCTCCATTTTTTGAGACTTGATCACAGCCCTGAGTAACCTGGTCCAGCCCTGGAGTTGGGTCTAACTTCAAAGCTGACCCTGCTTTCAGTGGAGAGTTAGACAAGATAAGCTCCAGAGTTCTCCTCCATGCAAAATTATTCTGTGGTTCTATGAACCAAGGACAGCGTTCATCTAACAAAGAATGTCTGCAGAACAATCTAGATGATTATCCTATGGAGAAAGATGAGGACTTACAGAAGGAAATTTAACTCAACACCTTAGTCAGTTTTCTTAAGGCTGGGACACTTATTCTTCATGTTCTTGACTCTCCATGAGTAACAAGAAAAAAAGGATGACCACCTTAGACTTGATATATAACTTCTACATAACCTGAGGTGAGATCGATTCCAGTTTGAGGAATATCTTTTGGATCAGCTACAACTACGTGTTTATACTGAGCTCAATGGATAAACCTAAGCGAATGGTAACACAATACAGTGACTTAATGTTGCTTGCTACCACATGTACCATAACCAACAGTCTCCAGATTTGCCATTTCAACAGTGTATTTTTGATCTCTGTAAGAGAGGAGCATCTGACTTGCAGCTTCTTTTAGAAACAGGGCGCTATTTCAATTCAGGGCACTATTTCAATCTGAAAGATCAGTCCCCAGCTTGCAGGTTAGAAGAACTCTTGTATCACACAGCATGTATAACACATTGAGATTGATTCTTTTTTACGATCTGCATGTTTCTGCTTAGAGACTTTGATTTATTGAGTTAGCCAAGTCTACTGTTTTCTAAAAGCAATTCCAATAGAGGGCAGTGCTCTTAATGAACTATTCAGTCAGAATTTACAGGTGTGCCCAGACAGTCAGAGGCATGGGTTGTTCCTATATTCTACATGAGATATCAAAAAGCCTCAAGCCACACATAACAGAAACATTTAATAAAGTCATATAAAAGGTCATCAAAAGAGCATAGTGTAGATGATCCCATATTACAAGATTTTGCATTCCCTCAGAAATACAAAATAATTGCAGGAAATTTGCTGGGCAAAGATTATGAAAAATCATCAGCTATTAATGATGTTTAATATCTTTGTAAGTGATCTGGATGATGGGATTAAGTGTACCCTGGTGAGGTTTGCTGGTGGTACCAAACTGAGTGAGGAAGCAGACACTTTGGAAGGGAGAGCAACCCTGCAGGAAGACATGGATAAGCTGGAAGAGTGGGCAAACAACCACCTTATGAAGCTGAACAAGGATATGTGTAAGGTCTTGGGAAAACATACTCTAGGACTGCAGTAGAGGCTGGGATCTACCCAGCTGGGGAGCAGCTCTTGGGAGAGGCACCTGGGGTTCCTGAAGGACAACAAGCTCAAAAGGAGTGAACAGTGTGCTGCTGTGGCAAAGAAAGCCAACAGGATGCTGGGTAGCATCAACAAGGACATCATCAACAGAGATAAAGAAGTCATTATCCCACTCAGGGCTTCTCAGGCCACACCTGGAATACTGTGTTCAGTTTTGGTCCCTGCTACGAGAAGAGATGTGGACAGGCTGGAGAGGGTCCACAGAAGGGCCACAGAGATGATTAAAGGACTGGGAAGCCTGCCATATGAGGAAAGGCTGAGAGAACTGGCTTTGTTCAGCCCTGAGAAAAGAAGGCTTAGGGGAGGCCTTATCACCATGTTCCAGGATTTAAAGGGTGGCTACAGGGAAGATGGAGACAGTTCCTCAGCAGACCTCCATGCACTCCAGCTGGTCATTGACAAAGAGGGCAACACCCCCTCCTCACCTCCTCTGCCTGTCCTTCCTGAACTGCCTGAACCCTTCCATTCCAGCACTCCAGTCATAGGAGCCATCCCACCATGTCTCCATGATGCCAGTAAATTCATAGCCCTGCAGGGGCGTGCACGTCTCTAACTCCTCCTGTTTATTCCCTACGCCACGTGTGTTTGCATAGAGGTATTTAAGTTGGGCCCCAGATGAAGCTGGCTTTCTGGTTGGATTGGCAAGTATTCCTTTGTGCTGCACTCCAGGCGCTATTCCTATATTCATTAATTTCTATATTGATTAATTGTGTTTTCCAATAACATATTTTAAATAAGATTTGACTAACAGTGAGAGTAACATCAAGAAATAGGGATCTTTGCCTGTCTTGTCTGTTTGGGTTTCCCCACAGCGAATTCAGCTGCTGTTGTTGTGCGTTACTCTTCTTTTCTTACTTAGGTAAGAACTATACTGTCTCAGCTTTGCAACAAAGCACAGTTTATAACTTCCACCCTTCCACAGGAGAGCTTAAGTGAGATGAGAAAGTGAGAGTTTCTCTCTGTACAAACACACACAACAAGCTTGTGCCTGACTGGAAAATTTCTGAAGCAAAGCAGTTTTGCCAGCAACTGCCAACTTCCTGAACTGAAAGCACTTTGCAAAAAGTTCCAGTTTTAATTACACTTCGTGCATTTTGTCCAGCCAGCTATGGCACACACAGTTACAGTCCATCAGACACTGTCGTTCTTCCCTATCAGATCACTTGGCTGGGACTTTAGGATTTCACTGAATTTCACTGAATTTTAAGAGTTGGAAGGGACCGCAGAGATCATCTAGTCCAACTCCCCTGCTGAAGCAGGATCCTTGTCTGCAAGTCAGCCTAGGTAGAGGACAGCCCCAACAACCTGCCATTTCCCCAGATTCCTCAAGATCAAGGGAATTCTTGCTGCTCTTCCACATCCCCAGGTTACATGCAGTGTGCTCAATTTCTTCCTCCTCAGATGAATGTGAGCCTTGTTCTTGGGACTCCTAACAGCCTCCAGTTGGACAGGTTCCAGTGCAGGTCTGACAGAACCTATAGCAATTTGCAGGTTTGGCTAAGTTTAATTCCTATACTTTATTTCATATAGGTAAATACAGCATACAAAACCAAACTTAAAGGTCTGTCACATTTGCTACATGACCTTTCCCTTCTTGTCAGCATATTCGTGGAACATGTTTTCCTACAAAAAAGCAATACTTTTGTTTGGCTTTATTTCCTGAACACCTCCTTGATGTTTTTCTAAGTGAACTGATATTAACAGAACTAATACAGCTTCATCAAAGACACCCTCCCTCTAGACATGTGCTAATCTTGTCTTCACTTTGCACAAAAATGTGTCCTCGCTTTGATGACAAATTCATATGGATGAACATGAATAGATTATACAATATATAGTTACATTTGAAAAGAGAAAGAAAAATATTTTATGCTTGTTTTCATAATGCAGCCTTCAACAATGCATGTTCTTTATTCCTCCTGCAAACACTGTTGTTCCTTCCCCCACTGTGCACTAATTTCTGGTTTGCCAAATGACCTCTGCCAATTTACACTGAAAGGAACAGGACCCAGCCTTCCTGTATGAAAGCGGGAGCAGATCTCTAATTGCATATACTGATGTTGAGTCAACCTTCAGTTTTCTTTAGGTGCAAGGATGAGAGGAAGCTGTTCGTCTCTGTTATATGTGGAAAATATAACAGAGTTTCTTTAACTTAAAAATTTGATGCCAAGTTTCTGTGGGCTTAAATGGAAGAAGGACTGAAGTGTAATGCTATGGAGAAAGTCTTGAATGGAGAAGGACTTCAATCAGATGTGATGCAGCTGGCAACAAATGACGAGTGAAAGCTGGCAAACATGTCCTAACTGTCATAGGTTAGATAACTCTTCCTGCAACAATACCCTTTGCAGCACAGGAACTGCTACAAAGGAAAGAATTTCCCAACGGAGGAACCCTGAGCGCTTTAAAGTAATCATTAATTTCTATCTCAAAGATTAACCTAAAGCCCCAACAATAAGCTTATTTGTTTTACTTGAAAATGAGCAAATACAGTCACCAGCACTTCCACCTCAAGGATCCTGGCTGTTTGCCTCGACTTACCCGCTTATGAAGACGTTCTGCTTCCTCCTGATACGCAGCAAGTTGTTGTTTCCATTGTTTTACATTGGCAGTGGACTCCAGCAGGGCTGCGGTCAGCTTGGCGTTGTTACCCTTCAGCGTGGCCAGTTCTGCCTCCCAGTGCTTGCTGATTGTCGAACTGCACAGACAGAATGAGAATGGTCAGAGTCCTCAAGTCTATTATTTTTTTTTATTATTTTTTCCTTAAAATGTCTTACAATTTTTTTTTTTTCAAAATATCCAGGAAAAATAGAATTATGGAACAATCCCATGACTGAATGTTCAAATGGGAACACAAATGCTCAAATCATCAAAACGGTAAATTCAGAAAATACAGGTATGTCATTACTGAAAAACAAACGTCTACCCTCCCAGTTCAACAGGGTATTTTTTTAAATAAAACGTTAAGGAAGATGAAATCCACATTAGCTTCCCGAAAGCAATAAAATGTAATTCTACAGTACGTATATGGTTAGTCACTATTTTTATATATATGCATTGAGTGAAAGTGCTTTTTTAATCTACTACTTTACAAAATTTATTGTAGAAAAAGATTTGTCACTAAATTGATTAAAGAGAGCTAATGCAGTGCTTTGGAACTACAGATTAGTTGTCTTAATGCAAGCTTTCTATCCCTAAAATATACGTTCTTTATTAAATACCGTATTTAATTTGGACTTGCAAACTCAAAGATCTTGAATTTGAACACCATACTACTATTAATATGCCTTTCCTCGGTAATATCAGCAAAGAGACTAAGGATCAAGGAGCATAGAGATATTATTGCTTTATTGCAAAGAGGAAGCCAATGCTCAGGTTTACTGAAGTAGCCTATGGAGGAACAATCCTTGCCTACAATTTAGTTATTCTCTGAGCAATCACAGGGCTTTAATTATCACAGGTAATTAGTTTGCCATTATCCACAGACCCTATCTTTGCACTCAGTATGCAAGGGAAAAACAAATCAGCCACATCAGGTGAATGTATTAGTATGCAAACAGCTCATTAATGTTTACTTGTATAACGCTAACAGCATGTGAGGTGCACATCTACATGGAAAATACATATAGAAAATAATTCATTTTGTCTACTTAGCTTACTATTAAAGGCACCATTGAACACCAAAGTTCTGTAACTCTGGCCAAAATGATTTTGTATATAGGTTTATGATTAATTATGAAGAAATATTATAATCTAATTATTTATTTTAATAAATATATTTTATGTGCTTAATTTAATTATAAATAATTAATATTTTGCATGTAAGTTTATAGGTTTATTTGAACTTTGTGTATATGAGCAATGAAACATTCTGCCACCATTTTGTCCACTGGGTTTCTTTTTTCCACTTCAAGCATATGAACAGCCTACTCCACCAAAGCATATTTCAAAAGCATTACGACCCTTATAAATACTCCTTAGGTGTTCAAAGTCAACCAGCCACCGAGGCATATTCATTACCAATTCAGATCACATCTACTGTTTCACTAAAACATGAAGTCTAATTCTTCTGCTCTCCAGCATTTCCTTCCAAATACGCTGCTTCATCCTCTTGAACAGGAGTACAAGTTCCTTCAGAAGAGGAATACAGCTTCTTTCAAATAGCTCTAGCATTTCATGATCTATTCAACTAATTAGAAGTTCACCACTGGAAATTTTAAATCTTAAATGACTAAACTAAAATAACGATAATCCTACTTCATCAGGGAGCACTGACTCACATATTAAAGAAGATGAGAACAAATTTCTGTAACAACAGAAATTGTTTCCGTTTCTCTAATCAGATTTATTTTTCACTTATAGTAGCACAGCAGATCAACAAATTCTGTAAAAAACATGCGAAAAAAATCTAGTTCATTATCATATTCATGATATATTCATAACTCCTCCTCGATGTGCTGACCTAGCAAACAAATATGCATTCCAGCCATCCCATGCGAGTGAATAGTTCCATTCAGTAGTCCTGCTATGGCAGGACTAGTAGCAAATTCTCTGTGTGTGAGACCTATACATGTTTACAAAATGTGCCTTACTATTCATCTTTCCCCACAGAAGAAATAAACACACAAGATTCTATATTGCTGTAACACCACAGATTAAAAGCTTTGTGTCTGGGACAGTTACAGGATGAGAATTGTTTTATCACTTAACATCCTAATTTAATATGCAAACAGGGAAGAAATGGATTTTTTTTCCAGTGTAATAATGCATATACCCACAATGATACAAGGTAAATTTCTAAGGCACGAAGACCCCAGAAGACAGATTCTCAGTGAGTAATAATGTGAGGGGGATTCGTGGTGCATTTCACCTTCACCTTTGCCCAGTGCCCTTACTACTCTGCCAAGAAAACAGTAAGGAGCTCTTAAGTTATTGCTTGTATACTGGAGTGTCAGCACTAAATATGAAGCATGTATTTTCTATTACTGTTATGGCAAACCTGCTTCAAAAGCCAGAAAGTTTCTTTGGCGATGGTTATCTTTAAATTGGTTGTTTTCAACAGGAATGCACCACTATTATCTCTCAATCATACTTTTTATCCCTAAGAGATCTACATAGTGAGCATGAACATGTCTATTGAAATGCGGATGTTATTTGTTTGTAATATATACTGTTTTTTTCTACAAATAATTTATCTTCTACAGACTGTACTATGGCAACTATTTACTTATCCTGCTTCTTCTTACAAAACTCCACATTCTCTGACATAAACACAACCACGTGATGGATATCATACCGGGAAACACAGAACCAAAGATGTGAATTTTCTGTTTCATAAAATTATAGTTTGATTAAAATAGTCCATAATCAGTCCTGGCACTGCTCACTTACTTTTCTCAAATACTTTCTTGACAAACCCCCAAAAAACCTAACCAACCCCCCCAAAAGATAATTAAAATTATGCTTTGTGGATTATTTTGGTTAAAACTGGATTTATTTGTATTTAAATTAATTACTTTAGGACTAGATAAAACCACAACTACAGCAGGCTGTTCTTAAGCTAGACCAGGCATATCTTTATTGATGCCTATATCTGTAGAGCTAGACTCATTCAAATTTATCAACACTTCCAGAGGAAACGCTGAGAAACATATGGTTCAGACACACAATGAGAATTCTCCCTCAGAGGAGAATATGCTGGGGCTAACAGCCGCGAGAGGGAACACATAAATCCAGAAGCTGAAGAACACATTGGGAAATTCAAAGGGCTGCCAGCAGCTGTTAGAGCCCATGGCCAGAATTTTGACGGTGGAACAGCTGCACTACAGTCCCCCTGGATAGGTACAGGAGAGAGGCACATATTTTTTCCCTCTGAAACCTTTTACTTAATTTCTGTTTGAAAGGCTTTTTGCTAAAAAGAATTGATTTTGCTCTCCATGCACTAGATTCTGTCATAGGAAGTACACACACAGCTCCATCAGGTTGTCCTAACAGTTGTAAATACCTAAAACAAACCCAAATCATTCCTCATGTGTTCTGAGATTATTTGCTCTAGAAAGCACATGAAATACAAAAATTTACTTAGTGATCAAAGTGATCCAAACTGCAGCGCAGCTTCTACCAGAACACCTTTTGGTTTTGCACTGCAGTGCAAGGAGCAAAGCAATACATATACATTGGGGGACATGCCTGCAGTCCTGTGGTGAAAGAATTAGACCTGCATACATGTTTTATTTGGTTCCGAAAGCCATCAATCCCCTTGCTGTCTGTGTCACAGTTTTCACAGTTATTTCTTCAGACCTGTCAGGATTAACATCACTGACTGCTTGGCACACTCAATGTTTCAAGATGGTCCTTCAAAAAAAGAGACATCCTTAACACTCCTGCTTGTTGCCTGTTTGTCCAGCAAGCCTTTGAAAATACCCTAACAGAAAATAAAGCCTGGTCGTTTACCGTGTGAAACTTCTGAACACCTTAAAGTAAGAAAAGATGCTGGTTTGCCTACATCACTACATTAGCGCCAAATACAAAAGGGGAAACAGGCCTCTAAATGATAATAGCAAAATCTATGTTTCATTTGCTCAACTGATCATGCTATAGAAAAAATACTTTCATAACAGAGGTTTAGGTCTGATTGCACAGAAAATTATCTTTACATTGATAACTCTTCATGAGACTGTAAGTACTTCTTAGCGAACAGAAGGTGAAAACTCTCCCAAATCTCCAGTCCTTGCTGCCAGCCATGGTATCTGTCATGAGTGTTAACATCAGACATGCCCACCGTCAGAACACTGCACGGTGCTCCACCGTCAAGGCAAAGGATTCAAAGTCAGATGTTTAACATCTACAGCACCCAGTAATTCCATCACTCCCACAAAACACACCTAGAGCTGATATCATACAGCCTAACTGTAGTACCCCCTGAAAATTGAAGTTGGAGTCAATGATCTTCCATACTTTTAGGCATTCTGACCAATTAACATCAGGCCGATCTCCCTTCTCACTAGGGATTAGTTACAATGCCGGTAAGTCACTGAGGAATAGCTTTGCTATTTGTCCATCTGTGACCTGAATAGAGTGCCAGAGGCTACAAATGCATGATTATCTTTCTCTGCAAAGTAGGTCACTTAAGGAAAATTAATCCGAAAAGCTCCAGTCACTACATTTAGCCAGTTGGAGAAGGCTTACGAAGGCAGGGGGTGGGGCAGCACACATTAATGAGTTGCATTCAGAATGTAGTTATTTTGAGAGATGCCTTCATGAAACACTGAAATAAAAGCAGTTCAAATCAAGAGATGTTTTCTGCTATTTTAATCAGTACTGCTTATTCATTGTTTGCTGAGTTGTATGCAGTACCAACACTATAAAACATGGTTTAACCTTCATTTCAGATTTATGGAAATAAAATGTGTGCAGAATTCTGCTTTATTAATATTTTATGGGTTTTAATATGGGATTCATCGCATAAAATGAATTAATTAAAAAATTGGATTTCTTACTATAGCGTAGTCATGGTTTCAAAGAACTACAGTTACTCAAGAGCACGTAAATTCTTTTATTCGGGTGTCACTGTGATCTGCACTGCAGGCGTACGGTGAGCAGCGCTACCCTGGGCGAGGAGAAACGAGGAGGAATTCAGCTGAGTGGAGAACGGAGCACTCTCACTACAAATTTTGGCATCTGGTATAGTAACTAAATCCATACGACTTGACAAATATGAACAGAGCAGAGTCCCTGTAGCTGCTGCCCAGATTATGAATAGTGGCATGTGCTGGAAGCAGCCCAAGAGCCTGGTGGAGTGAGCCTTACTGATCAGAGGGAGAAGTATGTCAACCAGCTGGTAACAACGCATTAGATGTGCTGGCAGCAAGGGGTGATCCCTTCTGACAGCCCTGCTGGTGAGCCTCACGGAGCAGCTCCTCATGCTTAAGGAAGCAAAGGGGGATTGTGAATGGTTTGTTTCTGCTACAGTAGTGTCCGAGAGCTCTAGTGAAGCGTGGCTTTTTCTCTTTGGAAGTGTAAGACAAGTGTTTGGGTTTACCTAAAAATCCTTGGTGTATTTGGAAATGAATTCTGCACAAGGTCCTTATGAGATCCTCCATAGGAAATAAGCTTCAGATCATGCTGAAGTCCCAGGCTGGGACGCGTGAGATTGCTGCAACCGGCTACGCTTGCTATTGCCTACACTGGAATGATGCGACTGTCCTATTAGATGGTGATGTTGACTCTGCTGGCACAAAGGATGAGTGCAGCATCCCTGAAGGAATTCCTAAAAGCTCAAGAGAATCCTCCTCTCATTCATGCTGAGAATGGGAGTTAAGCTCCTCACTTCATGTCCTGATTTAGAAGAAATTTTAAACAGGCATTTTGGGAATTTCACCCCGTCAGAGATTTCAAAAGGCACCTTCTGTGGCCGTCTATTAAATGTGTAAAATTACTTCAGGATAGAAAGGATTTAAACGTGATGGTTTTAGAGTTTGTTCTGCTGCTAATCCAAAGTACCATATTCCCTCAGTACTGATATGGAAATTTCTCCCTCTCTCTTTAACATTCAAAACACAATTGGAAACAGAAAAGGGTTTTGTCATTTATTTAATTATACAAAATTAGGAGTCGTAGAACAAAGGGGAAGTTGAAGAAAGGGCAGTGGAGCAGATCAGGTCCTACCTCCTGCCATTCCAGGAAGAGGCAAGAAAGAGAAGTTTTGAGCTGCTCTGCTATTTTAATCCTCGTGCAAAGCTCTCTGCTTGTACAGGTCCAGTAGAGTCAGCCATTCAAAAGACTCCAAACTTAGGTGCATGTGCAGCACAGTCTTCTACAGTATAGTTAAATAATTAAAGGCCAGCTTTTGGGAGGGGAAGCTATGGTAAGAATGACAGTTTTTGTAAGTAGAAAACTGAAGAAACAAAACAAAATTGCTTCTTTACAGTGACTGCTTGTTGTCTTATCTGTAGTTGTGATTAACTGGACACATACAAAAGGAAGTCTTATTTGACAAACTGGAATTTATGAAAAAAGGGTAAATCCTCTCAAAGTTATAATCAAGAGATAATTACCAGGAAATTACTTAGAGTTAAATATTTTGAGTGAGGCCAATGAAAAACTAATTAATATTCAAAAAGATCCTTATCCTTAATTAGAGTATTCAAAAGAATTTTTAGCAAAGGAGGATAGCTCCCCTGGGGAGAGAAGTAAGAACATTAACGGAGCATGAAAGATCTGTTCTTCCCTTTGGGATAAGAAATATCTACATGATCTCAATGGAGTTACATCAGCACAAAACCAGGGAAACATAATTGTGAACGAGCTCTTTAGATTGGTTAAATGACAAATTCGATCATAGCGAAAAAGATGAAGGAGGCCCTTGAAGCACATCCTACTTTAAGTGAGGTAACCAATAACAAAGCCACACACACCTACTGGTAAGTGAGAAAGGCAGCCAAATGGCTGAGATCAGCAGGCGACAGCATGAGTTTTGTGTGAGTCCATCATTCCCTACAAATGTTGAAGGTTTATCCCACTCCAGGGTGTATCACTTTGTTTTATTATGCACACCCCTTTGCTGAACTCAGAGCTACAATATACTTGAACTCCCAACTTCTGCGTCACAGCAGCAGATAAAAATGCAGACACTTTTTCTGCAAATTTGGGTGGAGAGGTGTTTATGGCACTATTGCAGATTTATTTCTCTTTCAAGGTGTTTCAGTTTGAGCTTGCTCTTGGATTCTGAGTCCTTCAAAGTACCAGTGCAGCCCTCGGACAGAAGAAGAGTTGCCTTTCCAGTTCTGCTACAGGCAGTCTTGTTCTCAGGTGTCTCTTGTGCTTCGCTTTATCAGCTCACTGGGGAAGGGACAATATCTTTGCAGACTTGAGGGATGAAGATGACCAAAGAGACTGAATAATGGTACAGACTCCTTCCCCTACGTAGCAGACCACTATGCAATGCACATTGGTGACTATACCCTATTTAGATCCACTACCTAAACCTATGTTCTGTATATTGTAACACAGCCTTCATTCCTCACAGGGCCCATAGAAACCACCATAACACAGACTGCCTTTCAATATAGAAGCTTATCACTGAGGAACAGACTGGATATTAAACTCTTCTTAAGGAAGAAAAATTTCACAGAGACATTCTCTACGGTGACCCAGCACAGTATCCCTGCAAAAGACAACAAAGCCAGAGGGAAAAAAAAAGTATGGTGCTTATTGAAACACGAAGAATCAACAGCAATAGAAGAGCTCCTGAAAGGCACTCTCTGGGGTGCTGAATTAACCCAAAATTAATACTTCAGCTATGATCCTTATCAATCAGAGATTTAGATTCAAGTTAGACCCAAGTTAAAGTGGGGGACAAAGAGAAGACTCTCTGTACTCCACAAGAAACAATGAAGTTTCCAAGCTTCTTGTATTGTCTGCTAGTGTTCCCTGGAAGTGTTTGCACAGGTGACATTTAAACTCTGTTTCTCATTAAAATTACACTGTTCAGATAGTTTTATGCACGTCTTTTGTACACTGTATCACAATGCAAAAGACTTATATTTAACCTGAATTATCAGAGTAGTACTAAGAAAAACCCTGATTTCTCTAAGAGGCTCAACTTTTATTTTAATTTTATTCTCTTAAAAAGATGTCATTTTTGTCTTAGTCACTTAATTTTATATAGTAAAGACAGACTAGATTATCTCTTCATGAAGAGGATAAAGCATAAACCAGAATCAAAACATTTGTCATAACTTGTAGCCCTTTACAAGAGCAAGCATAGATAATGAATTTCTAGCTTTTTTTGCACTAAACATTAAAACATCGTGGACCTAACATTTATCAGGAACTCTGAAAAATTAAAAAAGATTTGCCCTTGGTCCCTCACTGAAATAGCTTATCAGTATCACTGCAAGTATTTTATTCTCATGCCTGTGAGACCTTGCAGACCTAAAATTTTATCACTCTGAAAAAGTAAAAAAAAAAAAAAGATTTGCCCTTGTTCCTTTACTGAAATTGCTTTTTGGTATCATTGGAAGCAGTTTATTCTTGTGCCTGTAATGTATCTCATATTTTTCACAACCGACATCCAGTAAGGTAGGTTTTTTTAGTGCATTAAACACTAGGCATAATTCCTTGCTGTTGCTATGGTGCTGAATACTTCAAATATCCCAACAAAACTACATTTTCAAAAGCAACCTAAGTTATTTTGGAACTTACATCTCGTTTTTCTAAAATGACTAGGTATTTGGCTGTGAAGAAAGTCAGATTGACTTGGGCTCCTATGGCACTTAATCACTTCTTTATGAAAGCAATTAGATGATGCAGTTATTGGCAAGTCAGATACCAGGACACTGTGACCCTGACTCTAAAATGATCTAAATTATGACTACTTTCATTCTGGAACTCATTTGTACATATAAGAATTTAAAGCAGTTTAACTGTAAATTCACACTCTGAATTAGTATGGACTAATTTTGCTGAGGCCCTTGGCTACACAGAACCCTATGCTACTTTCAAAAACCCTACCTATAACAACAATTTGTGTGTGCATTGAACCAATCCGCGCCCTGTCAGCAGTGTAACAGAGGAGAGTATTTGGCTGCCCTGCACTTCTCTCAGCTGAGCTGCCATTTATTGAGTGCTATTCCGATTTTAAGAGCTTCACTGAACTGTGCTCTCTATTACACCTCGGTGAGCGTGAGAGCCCTCCCCAGCTTCACCACACAAACGCTGTGGTCGTAAGGACAAGGAACAACTCCTTTCCCAGTGACTGCCACCAAGTACAACAGGGCCCCAAAGCCCCCAGCTTCTGAAGGCCATATGGACTGGGGCCTTCACACCCTCCACGAATGGCCCTGGTCCATGCCAACTGCCCAGATAAGACCCTAAGCACAGGCTGCACATCACCAGGCTGGGCGCCCTTCCAGCCCTACAGCCTGCCACGGCTTTACCTTGTCATCTTCCCACCCCAGGCTGAAACCCTTCTGGGCATGCAATGCACACCCACGCTTCTGTGCAAGGGGAATATCACTTCGACGAGCGGCAATGCAGCCCACAAACCACTGCAGGTGTGAGGAACTGGAAAAGGACCTCACACACCCCAACAACAGTTGCTGTGTCTGACAGCCGCAGGGACGCTGCCTGGGTGCAGAAGAGATACAGCCCCATTGCTGTAGCACATGGAAATGGTTCAGCCCCCAGCCCCCAGTGCCAAAGCCCATTTTATTTAGCCATGTAGCCGTGGCACATGAGGCTGTTCCAGATAGAGGTGGATTCTATGGAGCTCAGCAGAGATGCTGAACTTTGCAACAACAGAGTGAAGACAGTAAGAGCTACACCATGAGCAACTGCAGCCACACGTAGAGCAGCGAGGTGGCTGAAGGGACCTCACCCAACCCTGTAAATCTGCCATACACCACATGAAAGGGGTGGAGGTGCTCAGCACTGCATTTCCAGGTACTGCCACAGCTTTAACTGGAGCAAGCTGTGCCTCTGCTGAAGGCAGAAGCTGCTACAAGAGGCTGAATGTGCAAGGCTTGTGGGTGCCCATTTTATATCTTAGTTGAACCTTCTGCTGGTGACACCATGGGACAGCTCAGCCTCTAAGACCCCTTAATGCTGGCTGCTGTCTTACTTGCACAGCAAACACCAAACTCAGCAGAAGAATCATTACAGCTGCAGGGCCTCGCTATCCCACTGCCAGCGACAGGAAGACATTCTATAAGATGACCTACAGAAATACTTATATGTGATTAGGCAGTTGCATAAAGGTTCTGAATTACAAACCCTTTGGCCTCCACCCAGCTAGCGCATTAGGTTATCCTACAACATCAAACAATAACTACTGGTGCAATTCATTTTTGCATTACAACTGCCAGTTTTCTTATCCCAGTAAATACAACAACATGCATCAGTGGCACAGTTAGTGCAGAAGATGAATGTCAGTTTACATGCTGACAAGAAGTAATTTTATTTCATTAAGGGAACATAAGCTATGTGAGAGCATGGTGAATTTAATTAAGTTTCATTTATCTCCTGTGATAGCCATAGAATTACTTAAGAGTAAGTAGCCTATATATAAAGACCAAACTGAGCCATCTCTGGAGCTGTCAGAAGTACTTTGAAGAGCAAGCAATAAGTCACATGAACTATATGATCACAGTAAAACATTTAATGACTGTGCAGTTTGAACAAAACAACTTTTAAGTGAGTTGCAACACTTGTAAGTGGGTACTGCAACTCATGTTTTTTTCCATCCCAGATTTTTAAGAGAACGGGAATATTAAATTTGCCTTGTTTAAATCAAATCTGAATCCAAGAAAAGACTAAATTTCTTACACTACATTGAACCTAGAGTCCAATTTACTAAAAAGAGACTAAATAGATGAAAAAAAAAAGATTACATTTAATACATAGGAAGTCTCTGACACTGGAACTTTTTCTATGAACTACACATTAGAAGAAGCAGTCCTAGATAAGTTTCTCTCTCTCCCCTATTGTAAAAAATCCCAGTTTTTAAGAAAAAACCCAACATGGCACCTTGCTTAACTCTCTGGTAGTTGCTACTTCTTATTTACTCAGTCTAGACTAAGTGATCTTAGGTTTCCTCCAGCTTCTCTTCAGAATAATGCACAGGTCGGGTGATTTCGCTTAAAAACTCACCCAGAAGTCAAAAATACAATAATTTATAGATGCTTTCTTCCCAATTCAACACTTAGTTGACACAACAGTTTTAAAGAAGCCCCACCTTACGTAACTTGTCACAAACCAACAGGGATGCCAAGAGTATGAAGTTGCACATGAGCTGCTAGTTGGAAATCCACAAACAGCAGAAGGGACGCTGAGCTCCCACCCTTTTGCGAGGCTACGCCGATGTGACAGAGCACATGTTGGGTCAGCATGTTTTTTTCTAATATTGTGAGCTCTATTTCACTTTCCCTGATAAAGCACCTGCACTAGGAGATGGGTAGGGCAAATGGCATGATGTGAAGACGTTTCAAAGCCAGCCTTCCTGAGCCTCCCGCTGTGCTGAAACGAAGCCCAGCACAAATGATTCGTGAAGTGCTGAAGTAGAATTAAACAAGAATGCTAAAATCTCTGGAGAGCATAGAAAGAAGGTGCTACACAATCAGTGTTGTCATGTAATTACATTAGTTTTAAATTTCAGAGTATTTCCTAAATAAAGTGAACAGGTAAGTCACAGTCATACACCGTGATCAGTTAGATCACACGTCGGGGATGTAGGAAATTATTTTAGCTATCCTCTTAAAATTCAGGGCATCTTAATCAGAATCTATTGCCTACATGAAAAAGCATTTGGCTTCAGACAACAAAACCCTATCTTATTTTTATGCCCATTTTCACTATAGTGTGGGGGGAAAATCTTTTATTTTTCTATTTTATTATCCAACTACAGAGTTGGATAACTTACTACAATCAATTCAGTTTTAGGATTTTGGTTTGGTTTGTTTGTTGGTTTTTTTTTGTCTGAGCCATGTTGTTTAAATAAAATTACTTCTTAATTTCCCACATGGTTGCAATCTCCCAGAAGAATGGTTTTCACTATTCTAACTTTAATTTCGAAACTAAAGCCTTTGCATTTCATGACAGGAAGACACAACATCATTACACCACAGTGCCACAGAGTAAAAACTGCAAAGGCAACAGACCTACAACTGGAGCTCAACAAATGGACCACACATAACATTTTATTATTGTGTACTTGAGAAAACAGAGTCCTAGACATCCCAGACATTTTATTTCAGCACTTTCACCCAGCCAGCTTCCTTTATTTGTCAAATGGCTTCAGAGCTGGTTAAACAAAACCCCTCTTATATTCTACTTCATTGCTAGTTTGTGCCAACCCAATTCATTACAGACAAAACTTGATGGCTGTTTGGTGTTATTGTGAAATACTTGATGACACTTAGGAATTGCCAGTTGTCCACATCTCACCACAGCGCTATGCAGCAACTTAAACTCATCTCAGCAGAGTCCCCTCTTATATGATCAAAACACTGATCAACAGAAACAACTTCCCGCCTGTACTACGGAATGACACTGGCAACTACAGTGATATTAACGGAACTCAAAAGATGTGACTCTTTAGGTACAGAAAGCATCCCTAAAGCATAAAGCTGATGGAAAACTACAGGAAATGTTGATCTCCATTTTAACTCCCCTTTTTATTCTTCAAGCTAACTCTTACTTCAAGAAGGGAATATATTAAGTACTTCATTCTTGTGACAGACAAAATATTCCACTTCTGTGTTTATGTGTGCCTGCCCCGAACCTCTACCAGTGTCTGCAGGAAGCAGATCAATGCTATCGAAGTCCCACTGCAAGGGGTCTGCCTACTACAGCGTGATGGAAAATAATCAGCGTGAGACAATTTGTTCAGGTGGAGCCTGAATTCTCTTTGTGCATTCAAACACATTCTGAAATGGCTTACTATAAAGCAACTTTGGTCTTTTACTTGATCAACAAGTTTTTACTCTGGGCTTC
The DNA here is from genome assembly GCA_033628505.1 of Tringa tobata. Taxonomy (NCBI): domain Eukaryota; kingdom Metazoa; phylum Chordata; class Aves; order Charadriiformes; family Scolopacidae; genus Tringa; species Tringa tobata. Next base: position 6,863,447 of record JAHREE010000379.1, on the reverse strand, counting down.
AGGGACTTATGCTATCTGGACAGAAGATCTGACCTGAAGATTAGGGAGAGTGAGCAAACAGCCCACCAGGGAGTTGGGGCAGGGTGACAGCATTGCCAGGGAACATGACATTGTGTGGCCTCCACAGAAAACAGAAAGCATGACTCGGGATCCTAACGCTGTGGCACAGGAGGTACACTTTAAGGATGGACCTGGTAAAGAGAACTTAGTGGATGAAACCCACCTTCCCCAGGCCCAGATGTTAAAAAGCTAAGGGAGGTTAAGTACCCTGAGATGGCACTTCATCTGACTGGTCCTAGATGCCTATCTAGGAGGAAAAGCATCAGGCACTATGGAAGCCCATGAAGCACAAATTCTTGGGCATCAGTGTCAGTTGAATGTGGCAGAATTTGGTGGTTCTCCCCCACAGGACCCAGGCCACAGCGTTCTCTAAAGGAACTACTACCTTAACTAGGTTTAGTTGCAATGCCTACTTCTAAATAAAGGAGAAATCTTTAACAATCTTAATTCATCTGACAAAAAATTACACTCTCCAAAGAGTATCACAGTAGTAAAACAACATGGATATTTTGGATTAAACTTGAAACTACACTTTTTACTTCACATGAAAATTAAGAGCTCCTGGTCCTTGGTCCTAAATCTCCTGCAGGGATGCAAAATGATCCCTCAAAGCATACACAGCTTATGAATTTCAGTCAGCTCTATTCCAGATAAATTCTAAAAAAAAATAACTTTGATGACAGCTCCTTTTGTATTAGGGATTTATTTAAATATGAAACAATTCTTTAAAAAATACACTGTTAGTACTTGTGCTATATATTTTTAACATAGAGAATTTTCTAAACTGCTTTCCTCTGCTTTGTCAAACTTCAGCTTTTAAATATGCATTCTTTCAAGAAGTGGGCAGAGGTAATCCATTTGGCTGAATCCTATCAATAAGTATATAAGACCAGCAAGTGGCTTCAGCAAGTTCACGATGATTTATTTGCACTGTGCAGGCAGCCATATGCTGGTTCTGGAACTGGAGAAGCCAACAGACACAGCCCAGTTAATTCCTAAAACACATGTGCCTGGGATTGAATACTCCAGGAGACAGAAGTGTTCACACAGCTCCATCCAGTCCTCCCCTCTGTCTGACTGCTGAAGAAGCCCATACCAGCTGCTCAAGGTAGAGTTGCTAATTATAGTCACTTATTCTGAAGCTTCAACTATGGCATCAGAGAGGCAGCAAAGGAATAGGAGCTGCAGCCACCTCCTAAACTCACGCTCCATCTCTGCTTCCTTTTAACCCAAGCAGAATTTGGAACCGCAGCACATCTATCTCTTATCTTCAACAGGAAAAGCATCCGTAACTTAAAAATTTGTTGCCAGCTATCATTGGCTCTGACTTTCATGGCCAATCCCCTAGGAGAAAGTTATCTAATTGATTAAAAATTAGCTGGTTTCTCAAGCCCCTATAGGCTTCATTAACACCATCCAAACACTTTCTAAATGGCAAAACTCATGGATCCAAGGATCCATGTAGTGCATTTTAGGTGAATCCACAATTAACAATTCACCAAGACTTAAGATGCTTGGCACCTTGTAACTCAGGTCAGGTGTAATGTAAATCCCCATACTCCATATCTAATAGTATCCTTGTAAATGATAGGAGGAATAAAATGAATGACAGGCTCTTAAGCTTAAACATCTGCAGAAGATGGTGCTGGCCAGACTGAATTCTGTTTCCAGAGTGCAGCTCTTCTCCACGAGAGGGGGTAGTTAAGAAGGTAGTGATACAAAAAAAAGACTAAAAGGAATATAAAAATCCATAAACTGATAATTTCATCTCCAATGTGAGTTGTTACAGAATGAAGGTAAGTTTATTTATATTCCACTTGGAACTTTGAGAAAAATGAGTTCTACACTGTTTCAAGAATAGTAGTTGTTCAGTCATTAACGTTGCCATTATAGCTGTATGGCTATCATCAGGCCTTCCAGACAGCAGTAAAACCATAACCACATAGCGTATATAAGATTTCAGAAGTGGGTATTTATCTTTCTACCTATATGTGAAGCTTCTCATAGGGGAAGTCCATGTCTCCCATAATCCACCTGGGAGACCAATCTAAACCTGAGACGACACAGAAGGCAAGTAACTTGCTGATATCAGTAAGAGGACTAAACTGGTATCAGTCAGAGGCATTCAATGGAGCTTCATCCTCACTAAAATGTACTCAGTTACATGCTTTTTTCCTTTTTTTTTTTAAATTTTTCTCCATTTTAAAAATCCTTCCCTCAAGTATTCTACTGGGTTTGGCCCTGCTACCTACAAAACTTATCATACATCCTTTTTCTTGGAATGAGGTACAGCAACACAGAGACCTTTTGGAAGAGCAGATGAGTGGCCAAAACAGAGAGTATACCTGGTGCAGGGCAGAGGGGCCAAGTGGCTTGGAAACACAGCCTTCACGTGAAAAGAGCCACTAACTGAAAGGCTTAGGCTTGTGGGTTTTTTTGCTGCAGTTGCATTGCGTGGGTTTTTTTTTTGTTTGTTTCAGGTGACTTAATTTTAGCTCCTGTCTTTTCAGTAAAGCAGAAAACTAATTCCTGGTACAGAATTGTAGAGTGGCTTGGGCTGGAAGGAACCTTTAAAGATCACCTAGTCCAACCCCCCCTGCCATGGGCAGGGACATTGTTTGCTGTACAAGAGGATCCTTAAAGACCCATCCACCCTGACCTTGAACACCTCCAATGATGGGGCATCCATAACTTCTCTGAGCAACATGTTTTAGTGTCTCATCACCCTCAGTGTAAAATATTTAGGTGAAGGTATTCAAGAGCTCTTCATTAAGAACACTTCACAAATATTCAAGAAAGTATGGTTTTGGGGGGCAGGTTTATGTAGGCTTTACAAGAGAAAGGCTGTAGTTTGAGAATATATTGTTGCTGTGAGTTATAACAGAGTTTAATATACCAAAACTGACAAAAAGCCAAGTTTTCTCTTGCTTTCTGAATTTTTTTAAAGCTGTTTTTTAGCTTGTGGACTTTGAACTCAAAACTGTTCAGCAACAGTCTGATTTCCTTTACTTCTAAGGAATATGACAGAGGCATTCTACCACAACTACAATGACTGTAAATAGCACGAGTTCATCCATGTTCTGTATATTGATTTTACAAAATAATCCAAAACTGACAATAAGTGAACCTTGAGATGAGTAAAATACACAACAATCGAAGTAAAATAGGGACACAGATTGTTCTGCAGCATACTCAAAAGTAAACCGAAGGCCACAAATCTTCAATTCTCCTTAATCTCCTTTCTCTAAAACCGTGTAACCTTTTCAAAAATTTCTGTGTGGATGAGAATATGTACCCTGAAAACCAAGTCTAGACTATTCTTTCATGGAACCAGATTATAACTAGAGTCCATTTAGAGACAGAAAACAGTAAATGAACAAGCCGGGAAAAGTTTCTTTAGCATTTGTCTACCCATATCGATGGTTGCGTAAGCATTGTATTTTGTATTGGTAAAGATAAGTGGGCTAAGTCTTGCACTTGAAATGAAGCAGCTACACGCCAGCTACAAGGAGCCCCTATCTTCTAACGCTTTTGAGTGGCTGTTGGGGCATAACTTGAGGGTGCCTCTTTGGAGAGGCAAAGCACATGCGTGTGCAGATGGGTGCAAACTGTGTGACGCTCTTACCTGCAGAACAGACTGCCACAGGAAAATCCTGTTACAAAGAGCCAAAATTCCAGGCTTTGAAGAAAGCCCCCCACCTCCTCCTCAACAACTAATCCCAGACTGAAGGTATGGGCATGAGTGGTTCACACTATCTTGGTCTTGAAATACATCCACACATCAACTTTCCTAACCAACCAGGAGGAAACAGTGAAGTTTGTGTAATTAGACACTGTTTGTCCTGCAATAATATGTTTCTCCTGCAAAACATCCCCTCTGCCTTCATTTTTCACATGAGACTTCTCTTTTGAAGGGTCATGACTGTTAGAAAATTAATTTGGGACTCGGGATCAATAGTTATGTGGGGTTTTTTTCCATCCCCACTAACTTCAGGTGTTACTGGCTTTCTGTTTCTGTTTTTCCAATGGGTGGCTGAAAAATGTTAAGTATGCACCGAGGCTTCCAATCCAAACAAGACATGACATTTGCAGTTTAAAAGTATTACGTCTTTCCGCAGATGATTTTAAAATAAAAAACAATTCTACAAAGTGGCTATTTCCTCTCAAAAGCTTTCATTGTGTTTTTTTTTCTAGAGAACAGAGCATTGAGACCTGCAGCATTTCTTTGGTGTCTGTTCTCTTTGAGATTAATGACACTTCTCAGTTTGGAGAAAAATGTTTGAAAAGACGCTGTTATATCTGGAAATGTTGACCTAACTTCAGCAAAAATTACCCATAGATGCCTCAGGTGTATTAAAGACAACATCTTGGACTCCTTCATAGTGTCTGAGAAAAGTTCTGTTTGCAGCTTATCTCCAGTTACTGGTTAAAAGGTTTCCTATGGTGACACTAAACAGTGTCAATAACTCTGACAGAAGTAGGACTAAAGAAAACATGAGGTATCAGATGTCTACATAAGATCTTCTCTAACTTTAATTTTAATTCTTCGTGAAAAGATGATTGCATGGTTGAGCTTACAACTCACAAAACAGCAGACATTCTAAATATTGTATCTACAAATCATATCATAAAACAAACTCACAGACACTGCTCACAAATTTAAACAAGTATACACACTGGTATCAAAATGTACCATAGAAAAAGTTGATTACTAAAGTAAATTACTAGAAAAACTCAGAATAAAGAGAATAGCTCCTCTACCAAAAAAAAAAAAAGTCGGTGTGCTAAGAGCAGACTCCTGAAATGAGTAACACATTTCAGAAAACTGTATTCTTGAGAATACCTAACAAAATTAATGACCGTGAATTAATGGATGCAACAACAAGAAACCCCAAACCACCCACCACCCACCCTAAAGAATCTGATTTAGCATTAAGAATCACATATCCCAATTCATAGAACCAATGTTCACAGTTGCTGAAGTATTAACAATCTTTTAATGTCTGTACTTTGGATAAGCTGAGCAAAACGGATGTATTTTAGCAAATCAAAGTTCTTTCCTTAAGCAAGAAGGTGGGTTTTTTTCGCTTTTACTGGGCATTTTTTTAATGTATGTGATTAAAGGGGGAAAAAATTACATAGTACAAGTAGTATCGTTTTGGTTTGGTTTGGATTTGTGGGGGGTTTTTTGCTTGTTTTTAAAATATAAATTGCGTAAGGATTAAAGTTCTCTTCTAAGAAACGTATCTGACAGATATGTTTCAAGAGTGCTCGCTTGTCCCTGAGGACGGTGTTTGTATCATCTAATCTCAAACACCCAGCTTACAGCGTCTGAATCACCCCTTGGAGCTCTCGCCAAATAAACGGCAGGAAGTAGGTAATTCACACGCTCCAAACTGGAACGTGCTTAGGTGCACAAGGGAGAGAGTGAAATTACTCTCTTAAGTGTTAGGCTATTTTTAGTTTTGGCTCTCATCCATTCTCCCAGCCATTAAAATCAGCTCTATCAGTGGCAGAGTTCCTTCGTTTTGAAGAGCTAAGCAACATCCACGCCGTGGCCCTTCTTCCAATGGCAGATACAAGTCCTCTCCACCTGTCCTTCCGTTACTAGAGGTCTCTTATGAAAACGTTACAGGATGAGCTGTACTATGCTGTGTTTGGCAGGTTACTGGTTTAAAACTACGTAATGGTTTACTACGTATTCCAGAGTTTTCTTACAAAATTTTCCAAAATTGTCTGAAAGTTCTGTCAGGAAAGGTAGAGACGTGGAAAAAAAGTTACGCAAACATAAGGCAAGATGTTCCTTTCAAATTAGTAATTTCCCATCAAGACCTTTTATTCTGAAGGATAGCCTAGATCCCAGCAGCTTAGGCAGAAGTGCAGGAAGCAGCAGGAACAGGGTCAGGGAGGGAGGGGTGAGCAATCCCTCCCTGCGTGCTTCTTCCAGAGACCACCAGGCTCTTGCTGGTGGAGCAAAAAAGGCAGAGTAACAGTACAGCTATGACCTTCCCAACATCAAAGAAATGTTAGTTGAGGTGAAGCCAAGACCTACGTCTAAGTTGCTATATTAACTAGTTCTTTGCTTAGACTGACAGCAGGAACAGATCACCTTTGAGTCTCTTCTCTGAGTGCGCCTCCAGAAATAATAATCTCTTCTCAACAGAGTAATTGAATTTACCAGAGTTCCCCCAGTGTGCCCTAAAATGTCACAGTTCATTATAGTGCTGTGCAACATGAAGACAGTTACTGCCTTTTATGTTACAGAGAAACCTTTTTTTAAAAGCCCGGCTTTATCAGTCACCATTCTAGAAGGTTTTCAAAACCTAACTGGACAAAGTTTAGAGCAGCCTAGTCTGACCTCATAGCTGACCTTCTTTGAGCAGGAGGTTGGATTAGAGAGCTCCTGAGCTTCCTCACAACGAGAAATTATCTTATGATCAGGTTAAATAATATTCAAAACCAAGAATTTAAAAATAAATAAAAAGAAGTAATATACAACCCCAGGACTACTTGGTAAGGAAGCTATGCATAACCCTATAAAGAACACCCAAATACTAGGATTTGATCATAATTTCAAATTACAAAACACCACAAAAATTAACTGAAAACTCTTCCTTGAAGCCAATTTAACAGTTCAGCATGACCCACAAAGTACCTTTACTGTAACATAACTAAAATATTTAAGCTGGTAGAAGTGAGTAGTTTTAATACACAAAGTGAAAAATCTACTGAACAGATTTCTGCATACAACTTTTAATGAAAACTCAGTGAAGGAACATGGTCTAGCAGCAAGACTTTGTTTTTTCTTTGTTGTACAGCATTGGATTTACATGCAGCATTATTAAATGGTAAGCTTACTAGACAATAACATATCTAAGATATAAACATCATTTGAAGTAAGTTCCATTTTCACTAAGGCAACGGAGTCAAAATTCCCTATTAAAAACTTGTTTGAATACAAAAATAGGAATTTTAACGAACAAGCAACAAACACACACATATATATTGTCTGATCAAAACATTATGTAATAGAAATTCCAAGTTTACGTATTACAAGAAAAAAATGAGGCAACAGGTTCGAGTCACAGTTGACAAAATTGAAGACTTTCCAGATTTGTCCCAGAAGAATCCTCTTACATTTTGTTTCTGAAAGTGTCTTTTATCAGCTTCATAAGGTGCCAAAAATGGAATAAAGCTTGTTATAAGCAAATGTATTCTCTTCAAGGGTAAAGAAAGAGCAAGTTCACCAAACAGTTACCAAAAAGCCCCAAGCAGCAATTGCACAGTTTGCCAGATACACCATTCAGTTTTAATATTTGAATTATATTCTAAGGCTGAATAAGCTTAATATAGTATTTCTTTGGATTCATCCAGATGATCAGGAACCGTATACTATTATATACTTTTATTTAAAAGCCAGTCACATCAGAAGTGGTTAATATTTTTAGCAACTTCCAAACCCCATTTATGATCAAGTTTTAATTAAAAAAAAAAAAATTAAAAAAATCACAATTTAAAGAATGTGGAATTTGTTTTAAGCAAGGAAGAATGTCTGTAGAAACTAAGATTTACTAAGGATGAAATTGTGTAGGTTTTAGTCTTAATTATTTAAAATATTAGGTTTGATTAACTAGCTTCTGTTAGAAGCCTTCCTAGACTAGCTATCATTCAGAGAAGGACTGATCAGTGCCTCAGCCAAGATTTTTAAAAATTCTAATGCCAGGCTTAGGCTACATTTTACTTTCATTTGTTCTGGCAACATTTACTCATTAAAGTAGTGCTCAGGCTATAGTACATTATAGAAAAAGGGAGTTCCCAAGTAATGTTACTTCATAATTCAATATTAACCATCATAGTTTAAACAAAAGGCAAGATGTTTAGTTGCAAGAGTTTACCTTCTGTGGAAGGGTTGTAATTGTTTAATACCCTTATCTCTCAAGCAGTTGACTAGAGTTACACTGCTTGTGAACATCATTAGGACTTTCCAGATGAGGATAAATGGAAGCAACTAGACTTCTGTTCTACTATGCTTGTGCAATATGAATTGCAGACATAAACTGGAGAATGTTCATTTCAAAACTTACAATTATTTACTGAAATAATAAGAAATTGGAGTCCTAATAACAAAGCTCTGATGACTTTATGCTGTTTTTCAGCTTTTGGGTGTAAGCGCTCTATAAGTACACATGTAGTCTAAACTTAGGCTGCTGAAATAACAGCTATTTAGACTCAGACAAACAAAGCGCAGAGCAGAACACTCGCAGAAGAGGACATATCTGGTCAGCAAGGACGCCTTGTAACAAAATAAAATTGAATGTTTTTCAGGTATGCAGATTAAAAATGACAAGTAGTAAGATGTAGACCAAAGTATGACCTCCACACACCTGATTTCTGACCTTCTTAACTCCTGGTATACGCTTCCAGTTCATACAAAAGACATGAAAAACCCTTACCTATATCACTGTTTTGACAACAGCCCCCTTCAGATGGCTACCCTTTGCCCTCTGCCGCAGAGTCACCTGCACTCGGCTGAGCGCGCCGACCCTGGGGGCAGCCATGCACGTCCCACCCTCACCCTGAAGTGCCGCAAGCACCTCATCCTGCCCACAGAGCTCCAACGCTTGCCCCATGGCTGCCCGGGCTCCTGCCACGCAGCCCCACGCGTGCCCTCCCCGTGCTCCAGCTGACTCTGAGGACAACTTCTTTCACAGGGTAAGGTATGTATGGTCAATACCAGAGCAGAATACAGGTTTCCTGGCTATGGAGGAAATGAACTTCCTCGGCTACTATTATTTCAGTGAAGCGTAGCCAGCCCCAGGGACTCATGTCCCCTGTAGCTGAACTCACTGGCGGGAGGACCACAACGCCTTTTCTTTTGAAAAGCACCTAGTGATTGATCAGCAGCTCCTGGAGTAAAGGCAGATATGTAAAAAGCATTGCCACACACACGACAACACTCAAATGCCCTTCCAGCGTGATCCTCCTCACCCAGAAGCACTGGCTAAACCTTACCTTTGCTGAAATGCACGGTGCAGGAGGAAGAGGCTCAGGGAGTGATCAGCAGGAGTTAATCAGGGTGCACAGGAAAGAGCTCAGCTCAGCAGCTCCTCTCTACCAGGCACCAGGGCCACCAACACGGAGCATCAGCAGAAGGGCAGAGAACAAGGAGGAGCACAATCCATTTCTGTGCCCCTGACACATTGAAAGCCCAGGGAGTCTCCAAAGATGGCAGTGTAAGGTTTTAAATTTAATTTTTTTTTTTTTTTTTTTTTGAAAGAGCACTCTTTCAACCAGCACAAGCAGCTAGGTATCTCTACCTAGTTGCCAATTCAGTATTATGAAATCCCTCTACAAAACCACACCCATTTAACCAGGACTAGCACAATCCTGGAGGCTTCACTTTCCGTCTCTTTCATGCGTTTCATCTATCTTTATTTATTTTAAATAAATAAATGATCTTTATTTATTTATAATAAAAACCTTGTCTAGTCCAAAACTCAACTTATTTCAAGGGTTTTAAACATTTTCACTTTCTTCAGCAATAGCTCAGTAATAAACTTGAAGCTACCATTAGCAAGACAAAACTCTGGTCTTTTGAGAATCATTATGAGAAGTGGCTCTCAAAATGCAGAGTTACTGTTGGAAGACCAATTCTAGCTAGTGGTATTAAACAGGACAAAAAAATAAAACCAGGCACTCACACTGCAGACACAAAGTAGATCGAAAAATGCAAAGCACATAAAAGCTTTGTAACCTCTACTCTACACCATCAAAAATTGCAACTGGGTAGTTTCAAAAAGTATCTTCAGTCATGCTCAATGCAGAGCAAAGCGTAGTTAGTATACTGGCATACCAGAAAACATATTTATATATGCAGAAAAACAGAGAAGATCTTGCAGCTATTATTTTTTTAAAAGAACAAATACTACTCGCGGACTTTATCACAACTCCATTTCACAAAAGTATTGATAAGATAATTCTAACACACAAACAGTTTAAATGAACTCATTACAGAACACTGATAGATGTGCAACATTTGTAATACTCCTTCAACATGCACAGCTCTCTTACAAAGCGCCATTTCTTCTAAAACATGTAATAGATGCACTGGTGACAGTTGAAGTATAAAAATAAACACAATCACTCTGTTAAAAAAATCAGTGCAAAAGTATTATTTTTTTCTCATTTGAAAATGTATCTTATTTTTTCCATATACGTTTAATAGTAGTTTTCTCTTACCAAAAAAAAAAGAGAAATCCTACACAATATCAATTCTATCTCTGCTCATTCCGAATTGCGTGACATATCTGGCATCCCCGTATTCCCCAACCTTTGATCAAGAGCTCTTAAACTCTATTTAAACTGAATCAAACAATGTTTATAAAAATAAATCTAGTATTTCTAGCTCTGTTCTAAGTTTACAAAATGTTTCGGTTACTCTCCATGGGCTTAATACATTATATGTTTTATTCAAAGTGTCCCATTTACAATTATTTCTAATAGGAGAGATATGTCCATCTTCACCCATTATTTGTACCATTAAATAGAAAGTCTTAGCTTTCTTAAGAACGACAGAGCACAGCATTCCTAGGGCAACAAATTATAATTCAGTCTGAAGCAACTATACTTCTCTCATATTTCAAAAAAAGTTGAAAAAGTTTTCAACTGTCAGAGAACTGTTCAATTAAAGGCTGCTTTAAACTTCATAATCCAGAAGTGTTGTAAGAGTCCCTTTTCTTCCAACAACTCGTCAGTGAAAGGCTGACATCCAGTCCTATCAGTCATTTAAAGAATATGTGCAAAAATAATTTAATTGGAATATTCTATGAAGCAGTCAATTTTACTAAGACCTCAGACATTGAAAAAATGCTTCCTGTTAAAGGGACACCTGCACTAACCAGTGTTCGAGGGCTCGCGTTCAGCTGATTATAAAGTCACGCTCCCTCAAATCTTATGCCAAGAGATTTTCTCATATATGTTTTTGTTGTTTTGTTGTGTTTTTTTTAAAACAAAGGTTGTATTGCAAATCTGAAAGCCAGTCCACTTTTTCAGGGGGGGTTGAGTTTGTTTTTTTCCCCCACACAATACAGGAGAAGGTCCCTTTAACAAGGAAGGAGACAGGTATCACTTAATCAGGATGTGGGAATGGAATCTGTACCTATGGGTAAATGGCAATGCGTTCTGGGTTGGTTCAGCCCTTGGTTCTGAGTTCTGCGTCACTTCCGGCGTCGCTCTCTCGTCATCGGTCCCGTTAATACTTTCTGGCGTTAAAGGAGACTGAATATCCCCTCCAGCTGATTCCTTAAGTAAAACAAACAACACATTAAAATCACAAACTGACCTGCTCGGGCAGGCTGTGTGTGTATAAGCACTAGCACTAAGTCTTCAATGAAACACAAATTTTAGGCAGCGTTAATGTGAGGCTCAGATTTCCGGCATCCCTCATGCTCCTATTTCATCATGTGAATTTATTTTGGAAGTGTATTACCATAAGACTCACATTATCTTGGACAAAACACTATTGATCTATGAATTATTTGCAAGTATCCAGCCTCACGCTTATTACAGACCTCTCACCCTTACCTGGTGGTATACTCAGCCCTCACACCGCTAGGCAACGGGTGACTTATCTCTTACTACATATTCCAACACAGTGAAACAAATGCTTCTCGTATTTGTTTCGAAATCTAGCTTTCTTATTGTTTGTTAACTGAACTGGACAGTGGAAGGGTCATCGGTGGTGCCTTCACAGCTTCACCTGTGAGCCATCTGCAAAGAACACTTAGCTCAGCAGAGTCCTTGCAGAACTTCTGTAGGCACCTTAGCCTGGCCTCGCTCTGCCTGGTCAAGGTGTTATCTGCGAAGGAGAATACTCCAGCTACACCCAGGCAGCTTCTGCTGCTGCTATGTATCTGGACATCTGAAAACTTCGTGGCTGCCTCCCAGCAGAAGCCCCTGGTGCGGCTTTTATCACCCTTTGTCACAGCAACACGTACATTTGCATTTTGGCCAACAAACAACCATTTGCTAATTTCTAGTCACTGAAAAGTACTTCTTTTTGATAAAAACAAAGTACACTCATGTAGTCCACATCCTGAGGTAGAATATTATATGCTTTTCAGTCCCTGGATGTGATTCAATTTTAGTATTTTCTTTCCTATTGCACTCCTTTTCAAGTAATGATCTTTGCAGGAGATAAGCAAGTCATACAAGCTAAGTAGCTCATCTTGATTTTAAAATGTCTAAGTAGGCTTTTAATAATCAACTGGTAATATTTAACTCTAACATAGAAGAGTTTCATGAACACAGTTCAATAGATGTCTCTATTAGTAGGACTGGCTGAATTACAGTATTTCCAAAAACTAAGCATCTCCTACAGCCATAGCACAAGCACAGTCTCTGGAAAGCCAGCAGCTCCTCTTCACAGCTCTTTGTTGTTCTTCGGCTTCCTATGGAGAGGAAAAATTCTCAGAAGGAATTGCAAAGTATCTGAAGTGCATATAGTCATAGAGTAGTTTGGGACCTTTAAAAATCATAGCCATGATCCCACAAGACAGTGAGATATAGGTACCTCACTCTACAACTTGAATTAATGGGTGACACAACATTTTAATACTGGCTTCCACTTCTATTATATTTAACATTCATCAAGTTATACAATGCACAGGGGCCAGTGTCTCCATTCTGCAATTTCTTATTACATTCCTACTGATTAAAAAGCAGAAATAATTAGCTTACACAGATTTAATTCTACAAATGTAAACTGTTATCTATAATTTTTTTTTTTTCTATTATATGAATGCAAAATTTTACCCACTTTCAGGAAGAATCCTGTTATTTTATACTCAAAATGATTACCTTAAGTGTTAATACTTTAGCAGTCAAAAATTAAGTCTTCATTTTTACAGAATAATTTTACTGAACTTAAATGAAATTGAAAATAAGTGTGAAAGGAGAGCAGAGTTGGCCAAGATAATCAGGCAAATGAGTTATTTTACAGAAATTACATGGTTTTGTCTATTATTACCTTCTGATTTGACAAACAGTTTCCTCTGACATTAAATGAAAACCTTTATGGACCCGAGAGTTTCTCTTTTATTTCCTCCTTTTCTCAAACTACATGAGATATTTAAAAAAATACATACCACACCCTAAAAAATCTAAATGGCTTGTATATTTAAGATAAAATTCCTACAATGCTATTACTAGATACATAAAGCAGAGCCCATTTATTAAAATGTTTTAAGTGTGAATGCATAAAAATTATTTAGGTGAAGAAAACCAAATGTGCAAGTTCCATCTACGCTTATTTCTCAGTAAAGCACTTTCATAGACTTCTGTTGTGAATAAAATTAAAGGGCAGATAAACATCATTGTCTACATAATGCCTAGAGGTTCACTGCCTGCAAATTCAGGAGGGGCTGATTTAGTATGTACAAGAGAAGCATCAGATTCTGCTATGTATTTCTCCCACCAATAATACAGGTTAATCAGTGCTTTCACACACTCACAACTATCCTTGCCTGATAAATAATTTAACTGCAGCCAACTATAATGAAGCTGGATATGAATAAAGCACCAAAGACAACAGAAAAAGCCACTTACACTAAACACAATTTTTGCATTTTGCATTAATTAGGGAGAGTAAAGGATTCTAGAAACCTTTTTTGAGATGTTCATATGTAACGAAGTTTTTATTCTGTACCATTATAGCTTAACATGTCCACTCCAGACTCTACAGAGTTGGGGAAGAAATTGAGGTCAGCTTAAAAAAGAGATTTTCACCTTTCCTTTCTAGCTGGTAGAGCAGGTTAACTGAGTTCTAACATTCAACTGTATAGACACTATATGGAAAAACAGTGCTTAAATAGAAAATGATAAGTCCTCCTGTAAATCAATGCTATATTTTAAGGCCCAATATTTCCCAGGTATGACAGCTACAAATAGGTATTTCATACATTTGAGAAAAAAGGATTATCTGCTCTTCTGTGGTATAAAATCACTATTGTATCACATATAAGTTTCTGAAGGATATTGAACTTTAAGTCACTCACCAGTCCTGGACTTACACATGGACTGAGGATTAGTATTTTTCTATATGACAAGTAAATGTGAAAGTCTGGCTAGGGTATATTCTGCTATTTATGAGTTTGCCAGAGATCTGCACTACCTAAAGGAGCTCTGGCCCTACTAACGCAGGACCCAGGTGATGCTAAGCAGTATAAAAATGACAGTGCCTACTGTACACAAAATAAACATAACAGAGGGGAATTCATCAAAAGACGCCCTAAATTTCAAAATCTTATAAGCAAAATCCATACACTCACAAAAGAGTAAAGTAAAACAGACTTCACAGCACAGATCAAGCCACCTTTTAATGATGACTAGATATGGAACAGAAGAACAGGAGGAGTAGGTGGTTCTAAAATCATGAGCAAACCAAACCAATTCCAATGTGTTTTCTTATTATTATACTGTTTTCTCATTAAGTATTCCATACACTTCCCTGGCACTGGTGCTCTTCATAGTGCTTCTCTATTCAATACTGACTGGCAATGGTGTAAGTCTGCCAGCTACTGATTCAGACACCACAACACATATGAAACATTTGTTCCAGTGTCAAAACTCACACAACATCTCAGAGGGTTACCCTTCCATACGCTTTGTAAGTAAATTTTGTACAAATAAAAAGCCATTTTGCTAACACCAACCTATTCTTTACACTAAAAAAATGTGATTCTGAAACTTCTCAGGCAATAGCTATGCCTAATCGTCTGCATAGGAGGGGTTCATAATCACAGACAACCCTATTTTGAGCAAGTTACCACAGAATTTCAGAAATTAATCTGAAATGATGGGTCAAAGAAGTATCTGTGGACAGATTCTTGCTTGGAGAAAAAGAACTGACGTTCACACTCCAGGTGGTTGTAAGACTGATGGGGTAAGGCTGCAAACCCTACAAACTGTTCTGTTTGGTTCTGTACTTGAACCTAATTAGAGTTAGCTTAAAAAAGAAAAAAAAAAAGGGAAGGGCAGTTTTAAGGCTATCAGTTCCTGCACTTTGGTGACCTTCAGATCAAAGTGTTGCTTTTTCAGTGCACAGGCAAGCTCATAACTGAAAATGGACTATGGGTTGCTTGTCACTGTAAGATCCATGAGTTTATGACACAAGCAAAATAATTCCCTATAATAAAAGATGAGCCTGGGAAATAGAAGGTGGCACAGCAGGGAAGCCAGTATTTTAGTTTTATATAAACATGATAAGAGCTTTGCAAAGCTTTATTACCTAAAGCTGAGTTAAAGGGACACCAGATGGGGTACCTATGTGCATAGGTGGTCTTAGAAGTACCAAAATAGACAACTTCTTCCTAGGCTGAAGCCTCCAGACATACCAGAAATAGATAAAGTGTGTATTATTATATGAATTCATCTTAACACAAAAGGGTCAAAAGTTCTTTGACACAGAAACAATGCTTCCCTCTTCATTTCAAGAAAGCACTGTGCACTCGGTAGGACTTACATATAACAAAGCAACATCTCTCTTGTAATTTGTTGGTCCAGGCCACTGTCTTTCTCTGGACAAGTTTAAGTTCTTTTTACAGTCAAGGTTAATGGTGATTTTATATATTATCTGATATTGTGGGAGACTAAAGCAAAGCCTGCTGGTAAATAGGAGGAGAACAGGCAGTATTAAACAAACAGTAAGAATGCTGTGTTTAAAATCAGCTGCAGTATAGCTTAGGGGAAAAGGATCTGCTGTTAAGTAATTGCAAATTGGGCTATGTATTATTTTCTTTCTACTATGTTTCCCACACAGACAAACATAAGAAAACGCTAAAGAATAAAGAAACAGTGTATCCAAAAAATACTCAACATGGGACTACTACTTCCTGGCCAGTGGAAATATCTAGCCAAGCAGTACCAACACTTTGCTAGAGCTTGTAACACTAACCTCAGTGGACTGTAGATACAATTGTTCTTAAGTTTTGACGTGGCTAGCTCTGGTAAATACTTGAAATACAAATTCATGTTCTACTTATGTAATATTTCTGTTGTTATCTCTTGCTTTCAATTTCTCCTTAGTTTCACAACAGATTTTTGCAGGACATTCAGAACTGAAACTCACACATACCAGCAGTATTTGTGGGGTTACACCGAACAACAGTGAACAGCAGCAAATACCTTGTCCAGGCTTTTGTTACACTAGTTGCAGAGATACTTTAATCAAGATTCAATCTGTAGGGACGTACTGAATGCAGAAAAAAGCACATGTACTTTTTATCTTCTAGAACTGTGTA
The DNA here is from genome assembly GCA_033628505.1 of Tringa tobata. Taxonomy (NCBI): domain Eukaryota; kingdom Metazoa; phylum Chordata; class Aves; order Charadriiformes; family Scolopacidae; genus Tringa; species Tringa tobata. Next base: position 6,847,089 of record JAHREE010000379.1, on the reverse strand, counting down.
GCAGAGAGGGTAGACAATGTACCATATCTGGTACATTAATTAACTGGTAAATAATAAGAGCATTTTTAAAAGCAAGAGCAATATAACCTTTTATTTACATTTGACATGTATATTTTCCAGTTTTTACATGCAGTATCTTCCTACCTATTATTACTTTAAGGCAGAAGGATATCTGCAAGTCCAAGACAGCAGAGGGATTGACACTTGTAGCTAACTGGGTTACCATTGTAGAGCTCATTAATCACACACTACCACCCAACGCATTTCTTGTCAAACCTTCCTGAAAAAGCCAGGTTCCTGTGAAGCCTCGTCTGGCCACTGAAAATATCTCCTTTTATTCTCCCTCTCTGCAAAGGATCACTACGCAAAAAAGGGAAAGAGGAGCTGGAAAATGACTGAGAAAGGCAACACTTGACTTCCAGTACCTTTTTGGCAGATGACCAAAATGACAGCAAGTGCTCCTTCAAATGTGCCTCGGGTCCCACCTTTGACCCTGCCCTGCTACCAAGCACCCATCTTCCCCACGGTCAGATCTCTCTGAATGAGCCCCAGCGCCGTGGAAGCGCTGCAGTTTGCATGAAGCCATCGCTTCTCATCTGCTCCAAGCTCCTGATTCAACTCCCTTCTCTCTGGGGGACTAATGAGAAGCATTAAGAACGTGAAGACTATTATGTTGATGTGTCAGCACTTGCACTAACTGCATCTTTCAGAATAATACACTAACTTATCAACACAGCAAAAAGCCATGAGATTAAAAGTAAGGCCTGAATATGAAATTATTCCTAAGCATGCAGTAATTAAATTGCAGCCCTCAACATGCTTTATAGAATCACTCAAGGTAACATTTCTGTAACTGCCTACAGTATAAAATGTTAGGTTCCAAGTATAAAAGGAAATCTGTACAGGAAAATGAACGATATTAATAGCTCATATAGTTTAAGAGAAAGCTTTAACCCTGGGCAGCTGCTAGACAAAAGCATCTTGTCTCTGAGTGAGTAGTTCAAATTTATGTCCAAACAAAATAATAAGTCACTCCATTTGACAGTGTTAAATTCAACTTCTGAGTCCAGACTGTTAATCAACATGTCAAAACAGAAGCAGAATAATTGTTTTGCCTATAATACCAAGTAACCAGTGGCCTGGCTGAAGCACTTCACTGTTTCTAAAGCGAGGTGTATATTAGGTCATAATACCAAAATGCCTACTTCCATTATCTCTGTGTTTATTTATGGAATTTATCAGAAATTTAGAGACAGCCAGGAAAACTAATCAAAAAAGACTGCCTTATTTTTCTCCTGTTACAGCAGAGCAAGGAGTTTCTCTTTAACAGCAAAAGCCAACCTAGCACTTGGGCAAAATGCCAACTGGGAAAACAACATGAGGTTGGTTCATTGTGTATATTCTTGTGGTTTCCACTGGCTTCTGTTGGAAGAACACCAGATTTAGCTTTCTGGTGGCAATAAAACTATTTGTACAGCATGTTGCAAACTGCCTGCCATCCCTATTCCATCAAAGATCAGGAGCACATTACAGTGCAAAGCACCCAAGAGATGCACTGATTCAGTGAATGAAGAGTGTCTGGGAAAAAAAACTTAGCTGCATTAAACCTACTCAACTCAGGAACCCCTGCTGTAGTTTTATAGCTGCTTCATCCTCCAAAGAAGGAATTACCTTTGTCTTCATTATTGCTTAAAATAAAGCAAATAGCTACATACAGTGCCAGAAACACTGGGCAGGGGGTTGGGAGCGGAATGGCATAAAAGCCTCATGCAATTTCTTTTTTCAAAGCAAATTCGAAGTATTTGTTTTCAAGTTAATTAATTTTAGGCATGACTAATGTAAATGTGACTATATTAATTTATCCTCCTGTTAGGCCTATATTAACTCAGTTCATGTTTTGAGATACCATTTATAAACTCCTCTTTTACATCATGGCTAACTGCAATAAAACTCCAGAATCAGCATGTGAATCTGCCATCTTCCTTCAACACATTTCACAAGTGAATAGTACACAGTAGGAATTAAGTAAAAATAGTTTGCTGCTTTAACTTCGGGTTTTGTTGTAATGATTCTTCTACAAAAGTCCTTTACAGTGCATCACCTGAAGTTTCATAGATACAGTAAGAAAATCCACACAAGGGATTTACTACAGATTTACTTACATAAATGCTCATCATATTAACTCATTTTCTGGGGAAAGCTCAAAGGAATAGGAATTAAAAATAAGGCAAATTTTATTTTAAAGCAAGTCTCTTTCACACTTCCGTAGTCTATGTCAAATTCCTAGACTTCCTGGCTGTTGAGAAGATTCAGGACAACTGAGAAGTTCATTTTTAATACAATATGTGTGTAGGATACAATACAGTAGGTAGCAGAGATATGAAGCACTAGGCTTGAAATAGGTGGTAAGACTCACTTGAGAGGGTGTACTTGTTAGCTCCATCTTTTCTTGGGACTTTTCCTTTGCTAGTCGTGCAGCTTCTTTGAATTCCTGAAATTTTTCAGCAAACTGAAGGTACATACGTTTAAAAAAAAAAGGAAAAAGAGAAAGAGTAGGCGTGAAATAGTACATTACATGCAGAACAGAATGATGTACTTAACAAAGTCAAATTCTCAGTAGATTATTTTTTTTAATTCTTCTCTTATTAGATACTTATTTTAGTGACTTACACAGTGATACACCTTCCAGTACCTTTCAGACATAATGTACACTGTTTGTATGTCACAAAAATTATGATGCAATGAAGTTTGATCTGTTGCTGATAGTGTTAAAAACCCCCACCTCAGAGATGGCTAACAGTAGTGACAAGCTGCCTTACACAGCCTCTTCCAGATTCACAGTTTACTCTTCTCCTGACAACAAATGATCTGGTTCTGAAGCCTAATGTGGTCACTATTAGCCTAGAGCTTTCAGTGGGCTTCATTCTCTCATGACTGAATCAACACTGACTTCTTCCCAAATTTTAACAGCATTTATAATTTCAATAGCTAATGAGGAAAGCAGCAGCGGGAAAATTGAGTCAAGTTCATTTCTTGATGGTTCTCTGACATCCATCAAGTTAAAGAACAAATTCACAGAACTTGCATATACTGAACACAAAATTCACAAATCATACATTGAACTACCATATGAAGCTTGATTTCTACGCTACATGTACCTTTACCAGAAAATAGTTAAGGAAAAATTCAGAAATACATGCACCCTTAAACCCGAGACATTAAATCAATTTATTAAGGCCTAGTTTCTCTGGCTAGAGAAAAATTTGGCCTTATAGATCTCAGCTTGACACTACACTGCTTGCTACAGTAGCCAAGCATTTGGTTTGTTTCCCACTGCTTTTATACAGAACATACAGCATAGAAAGAAATTGGTTTGCACTGCATGTATTCAGAAGGGACAAAGGCCACCCTTTGTGTGACACAACCTCCTCAACTATTTTCAATCAGAACTTCAGCTGCTATGCAAGACCTAAAAAGAGTATTGTCTTTAAACTTCTTCTCTGGTTAGCTAATAATATTTTAGGAAATATCATTTCTCTCCACTTGTATCCTGTATTTCACCTGTCAGGTTATTTAAAAGCATACACTTCCTGAATATAGAAGGAAACAAAAGATACCACCCCGAAAGTCTAATCAACCCAGCATCAAAAAACACGTCAGAATAGATGATAAAATTGGCAACAGATGATCAGAACTAGATGATACTTAAGACTTGTACACAGACCTCAAAATCTGATGGGTAACCTATTATTTAAATCAGCTTTAAGATCAGAGGATTAGTAAATGGCAAACATGATGCTGAGGTTTAGAATTAATGCTAAAGACACACAAGGCATTGAATACGATCTTCTGTATCACAGTGGTAGCAACTGTAAAAATATATATAATAGACAGATAAATAGATAACACTCTAAGAAAGAGCCAACAAAACTAACGTAGTGGACATTTTCACAGATTTACTAGAATGCCTCTTGGTAGTTAGGTGATGGATAACCAAATAACGCAGTTGAGAGCTCATGGTATGAAAGGAAAGGTTCTCTAGAGGATTAGTAGTTTAAGGAAACGATGAAAAATGGTGCAGGGAGACTACCAGGGGCTCTTCCAGGTATCTGTGGTGGCACTTTTGCCATTTAACATACTCTTGAGTCACACAGAATAAATCAGGCCAACTAATTCAAAAGAGTACGACAGAGAGCAAACCTGAAAAGGAGTATTTTCTCATAGATCAGGATACTGTCAAAAGCACAGACTTGTATTCTAATTGAGAAAGTAATCTCAGTTTTCTCTGAAAATCATGGGACATTCTGTTCCTCCTACTGCAGCAGCAAGAGGGACTCTGCTCACAAATCCTGATCCTGTGAAAGGAATATTCTTCGACATAGGAAGGATCTTTCAGATACCTATGACTTCTGATGGAACAACCTTGAGATGAATTTGTGGTCTGATATATTGAGAAAAGGTTTAATGAAGAAAAATAAATGCTAAATTAATTTTCTTCTATACTGTTTGTATGTGAAGTTGATCAGAGTGCCATTATATTGCTATCAGTTATTCTCACTCCACTAATTCTCAGTCACAGTAACTGTGCAGAAAGAGGTTGCTGTTGCACTTTACCCTAGTAATTAGTTCAGGAGGTCAAAGGCACATGAACAAAAAACACATAGTCCAAAAGTCAAACATTTACTATAAGTTAAGCAGACAATGATCTGAGAATAAACAGTTTATTGTATCTGCTCTGATTATTTGCTTCATTAACCTGTTGAAATCAGTCACAGAATGGATTTAAGTCTTTTGTGGTTGCAGGCTGTCTTCTGCTCCCCAGAACTGGAAATATTTCACTGAGGCCCTGACACACTACTGCAAAACAAGTTACATACAACAGGATGTATGTAACACCTAAGGACTTTGATAAATCAAATACAGAAAAGAAGTTGCAGAACTCATTTTTAAGGTAGCTTTTAGAAGCAACCTGTTTCTGAACAAATCAATTCATACAATTTATTTGTTAACTCTATTACTAATATCCAGTAGTATTTGAGCCCTGAATTAGATTTCATATCCTACAATGCCAGGTGCACCTAAGAGTGGCCTAGTAAACCTGAATACAATGCCAGTGCACAGAAGTGAGAGTAGTAATCTGAGCAGAGAGACAAGACAAGGAAGATAATATAAAAGTGATTTATCTAAAGCTACACAGCAGATCCTCGGTTTCTAATTCAGCTTTTCTGATTCCAAGACCAACATATCTATGAATTCCAGTGATTGAATAGTCTGTAATCTAAATTTTCTTTCCCCCATTAAATATGTCTGTAGATTTTAAAGTAACACAGAAAGTTTTACATTTATGAATTTCAGTAGCAACAATCAGCAATTTCAACTCACATGAATGGCAGTTTGATAATTAAGATATCATAGAATGGTTAGAGTTGGAAGGGACCTTAAAGATCATTGCGTTCCAACCCCCTTGCCATCGGCAGGGACACCTCCCACTAGAGCAGGCTGCTCAAAGCCCCATCCAGCCTGGCCTTGAACACTTCCAGGGAAGGGGCATCCACAACTTCCCTGGGCAACCTGTTCCAGTGTCTCACCACCCTCACAGTGAAGAACTTCTTTCTGGTATCTAATCTAAATCTCTTCTCTTCCAATTTAAAACCGTTGCCCCTTGTCCTGTCACTGCTCTTCCTGGCAAAGAGTCCCTCTCTGACTCTCCTGTAGGCTCCCTTCAGATATTGGTAGGCTGTTATAAGGTCTCCCCGGAGCCTTCTCTTCTTGAGGCTGAACAACCCCAGCTCTCTCAGCCTGTCTTCATAGGAGAGGTGCTCCATCCCTCTGTTCATCCTCTGATCATATAATCTCATCATATAATACAACATGAAAGTTTGCTGCAGAAGTCCTGAAGATTCATCACCATAAGCTTCAGAAAAGGCCCATGACTTGGTAGTTTTCTCAATAGATTTGTGTGTTCTTTGTAAAACGCAGCAACCTGAGCAACTGCTAATCAAACCGATACTTAAGGCAAAATATCTACTGCAGCTTTTCAGATTAAACCAAGGGCATACTGAAAACTCTAGACATCTGTTTGAGGGCAGCGAAAACAGGATGGAGATAGCTGTAATTAAGAAGGCAGCAAGTACTGTATGGGGAGAGCAAGATGAGTCGAGGATAGGACAGACAAAAATCCCAAAATATTTTCACCAGCAAGGATAACCTAATGTTCAAAGTCAGGCAAACAGAGAGTGATCATGACTACAGCATGACACTTTGCCTCCGAAGAGTCATTCTATGATTAATGAAAACAATCTTATGAGAGAGGTAAAATAATTAGCATTTATGCTAAATCCATTGAAATATTAAGAAAAGCTATTACCACATTGGTAACCAAGTGCCTTTAGGACATACACAGCCAGTTTAATTAAGTGTCAAATTTTCCAAGTTCACTGAAGCAACGGTAGGTGCACAAACACATATGCAATATTAGCATCATTCAGAACTTCCTGTGTTTGTGTTGCTTCGTGGAAATGAAAGCTATCTGATTATGAAAGGAAGAAATCTTGCAAGTGTAACACTTGTTCAAATAAAGCAGATGTACTCATTTTAATGGTTTTCTAATAGGCCCATGCTTATCCTTAGATAGTGACAATTACTTTCTCAAAAGGGCTGGTACCATTATCTTTTTTTAAATAACAAGACAATCATTCCTTACTTAAAGATGTACTATACATTCCTTTTATTTCATTTGGGTTTTCAGATCTTTTGTATTCTACAAAGATCCTCTGCTTAACATAGAGACATGTTCTTAAACTGAACTGAAATTTCTCATCTGGAGAAAAATGTTTGTACAGGTTCCTGGACTCATCTACAAGAGTGGTACAATAGTAACAGGTATTGTAGGAAGGGCGCTCAGAGGAACTATGCAGGGGTTACTGCTTTCCTCAGAATAAGATGTACTTCCCTCCTGCACAAGTAGACCAGAAAAAAAACCTCACGTATGGCATAGGGTTTCTTTAGTAAACATTTCAACTTCTGTATTCCAACAGGAAAATGTAGTTTTCTTTTTCACTGAATATATTTCCTGCTAGCTTTACTTTAAGATTTCAGGTGTTGAACTATCTGAAATTTGATGCACGACAAAACAGAGAAGTGAAAGTGAATGTGGCTTAAAGGACAAAATCTCATTTGAAGATGTCCAACAATTTTTTTTGTAAGAGACCTAGATAAAAAAGAAACACTAAACTGTCTACTCCTTTAAATTCTGTCATGAAAAAGTCTAATGGAAGAACAACTTTAAAAAAAGAGAAACCTAAAAATTAAATAATTAGAAAGCATTAACAACACACACTGTGATAGCTTAAATCTCCCTCCTTTCCTCTACCAGTTAAAAGAAAATTTGCAGGTATCACACTTTGTCTTACCTTTTTACATTATAAGGATCAATACAGATTTTTTTGTAAACTATTTTTAAATGACAACAGTAGTGAGCACTGAGTCAAAATACAATGAGCAGGAATCAAATATTGTTAAACCGCTTGACTAGCTGAGTAGTTGCCACTATTCATACTGGTTGCCACTGGTCATACTTACTTTTGAAAGGTGATGTTCAGATGAAAATCCCAAGCCATAGACTGTATTCGCTCTGCTGTCTGCCCACTGGCCAAACTTCTGGGATGTTTTAGTAAATGTCATGTTGGGGGTGATAGTGCTATTTATTATTGCCTGAAAAAAAGTAATAGTTGTAAAAAAGGGGGTTTTATCATTCTGATGTTTTTTTAAAAGAATACTCATAGTTGAAATTCCAATATTGTAGACAAGTATCTGTGTACACCGAATGAGACACAAACTGGGAACAAGGGAACAGTTTTCTTCTAACTCAATCAAAGCTAAAATAAAGAAAACCTATTTTCACATACAATCCGTAAAAGGAGCAAAAACTGGGGGAGGACCTGTTTGTAAGCAGTCATTTAGTACTGAGCAAGTCTAAAAAAAGTCCATTAAAGCATCTGCATAGGCTAATGAGATCAGAATAGAAGACCCAGCGAAGTCCTTTTTTGTCTCACAAGTGTATTTTATTGTCCCCTAAGGCAATGCCTCTCAGGCTCCACTATAAGCTTCATTATTGCGTTCCCCCACCCCTGTTGCATACGCGACTCTCGCCGGAAAACATGCAATAAAACAAGAAGCACAACTTCTTTTTAAGTTTCTGTATTACAATAATCTATTTTTCCTTTATACACACACAAATATGCCTAACAATGACAAGGTCATACACCAACGACAGAAGAACTACTCTTAGAGTATGTTTTCTTCTCTAGTTCTTGTTATATACAGGATGGAAGAAGCATATCCTCCAGCATACCACTCCGGGTAATGTAAACAAAAATGCAACTACTAGATGGTATGCTGGTTCCACTAAAAGCAGCTAGGGTTTTATCATGGATTTCAACAGTATTTCCATCACATTAAAGTTTGTCTAACATACTCTAAATCTGCGATGTGGCACTGTCCAGCCGACTTAAAGTACATCAGGATAAAGTCTTATAGTGACACCAATGGGTTCCGTTTAACTAGAAAACTGATAGTTTATAACCAGCCAACATGAACAAGAAAAACTAGCCATAAACCCAAAGATAAGTGTATTTGAAGTGAAGCACGGTACGCTTTCTCGTCTGTCTTGTGCTAGGAAAAGTTTCAGCCACGCTTGCTAAGTAATTCACAGCCCTTTTCATCAATCACTGGTGCTTTCTAACACCCACGTGAAAGAGAACGTCCTCAAAACTTCACAGAAAATAGCACACATTGCAAGCAGAACAATTCAGCAAGAATCCTTCTTACACGCCAGTTACTGTGCTCCAAAGGTTACTGTCAGTGTGTGACCTACTGCAATTGTCTTACGCTACCAAGTCGGGAACCTTTTGAACACCAGTGTGCACGTTTCCTGCTTCCATGAATCCATAACCCCTGCCTCACCCCTGGTAGTTCAAAGCCATTGATTACTGAAGAAACCTAGAGCAGCAAAGAATCCTCAAGGTCCAAACGATCTTCTCTGTCGTAAATAACAAAATCTTTCTTTTATTCTTTGAATAGCAGGCACTGAACAGATGTGTAGAGAATAACAGTATTTTCTCAAGATGGTGACAGTGAGAAACTTCAACATCAAAGAGGCAAAGTACTCTCCTCCCAAGCCCGAGAACTTCTAGAAGTCAAAATCAGTCTATACTACTTGTGTGAGATGACCTTCCGGGTGGATATTAAAATGAGTAGTTATGGAGTTGACTTAGCACCCTTTGCTTTTACTGATATTTGGGAAGCACTGGAGCAGAGCTGCCATCAACATGAAATTTTCTCGGAATTCTACAGGGCATGTCTGGAAAATCCACAGCTGAGAGGCCAGCTAAGTTCACAAACAGCTTCCATGTCCAGTTAGTGATTCTCAGATGAAGCTGCAGAGAGGATCATTGCAAAAAAGTTCAGAAGAACACATTGTAACACAACATGTAGAAAGACAAGCAAAGACACTACAGGACAGACGAATTTAACAAAACTGGAATCTTCTGCAGTGGCTTTGGTAGCTCCACTATACTTGCATTAAATCAGAAGAGCAAATCTGGATATAGTGGAGGATATCAGACAGTCCTCTCTGACAACCTTTGCTTCAAAATGCAACTTTTGGCTACCATTGTGAACAACTGGGAAATTCTGGAATGCCTGAAAGCTTACAGTTGAAACAACTAGCCTCCTCGGGTTAAGGACAGGACGTGCTGTGTGATCAGATACTGGAGAACCACCTCCAGCAGTAATTGTTCACAAAACATCTCCTCAGATTTTCATATAGGAGAAGCTGGTCAGCGAAGACATTGGTAATTCAAACATCACTCTCCTTTCCTGAGGCATAAGGTTTGGAACCCAAATGAAGCCTGCAGGCTTGTACTACCACTGTGGCCTCCAACTGACCTCATATAAATCACCTGTCCATGCCACATAGGACAGAAGAGATAATGTGAGACTGGGAGGCCGTCTTCTTGGAAAGCAGGTGTTCTGGAGCTCTTTTTTCTTGTACGCTCTTGTCTTCTTATGCAGAGTTAGGACTTGGAAGCCCTCCTTTGAAACAATCTAGTGGAAATCCAGATTAGAGATGTGCAAGTTCACTTAATGCTCAATCTCCCTTGCTGTGGAAGCCGTCAACAGTAATACAATTGAAATTAAGTATCCTGGGGACAGTGTAGAAAATAGTCCTCCTCCCAACTCAAGCTCTAGCTATGCTGTCTAGCTCGGTTAGGCCCCAGTTCCATCCAGCGCTTGATTAATGTGAACTTACATCACAGATTTGAGAGCGCACACATTATGTCTTGGATGCAACCTCCTCAATGCAGAAGACAACTCTGAGGACAGGGACTTATGGCCTCCATGCAACAGGCAAGTTTAAAGCCTGAAGGACCAGCATTTGCTGCAGTGACAGTGGCATATCTGGTTGCAAATTAACCCAACAAAAAACCTTGGAGAAACCAACCAATTTTTAGCTGAGACTGCTTCAGCTCACTGCTTCAGCTGAACACGTGGCTGGCTGCACGAGAGAACCCAGACCAGGCTGCCTGGACCAGAATGGGATATCTGTTTCGACAGCAGTCTGCATTTAGGTTGGGTTACAGTGACTGTCAAATTGCTTCCTTGCAAGGGGCAAAGGTAGGAAGAAAACGTTTAAAAAAAAATAACTATATTGAGAAAGATTTGCTGTGATTCTTCCCTTTATTTTCCAGCAGAGTAAAATGTGGACGCTTCCCTCCAGTGGAGAGTATCAGCCCAAAAACAGAAGGCTTCTCACTGATACTCATTCAAATCTAACTGATAGAGAAAAAACCGTCCTTTCATTAGATTTGCGAGTTTTACAAGGAAATCAAGGCTCTCGATCCTCTCTGAATTAAAAGCATTAGTGTGCTAGATCTCTCATCTGCTAAATTGATTATGCTTTTAAAAAGTGCAATGCTAGGCCACAGTACAGATATAGTCAGTGTCAGCTATTTCCCAAAAGTACTACATATGAATCCTTCGTATCTTCAGATAAAAAAGAAAAAGATTTCTTTTTATATTAGAATTTATAATTCAGCCTGTCTTGTCTACTCAAATAGGTGCTGTTTAACTGTTCTCCTATGCACCAGACTTCACTGTAGAGTTACCAGTAAAACAAGTGTCAAATATTTCACCAAATTTTAAGAATGTTGTTAGTATAAACGTACAAGAATATCTGAAAAACAGAACAGAGTCAATCTGACAGGCAGACATTTAGCTTTTGAAGAAAACTGATTTTGTTATCTTTAGATTTTGTTGGAATAATAAAATAGCTTTCATGTTTTCCTTTCATATTAGTTTAGCTATGAGAAAATAGGGCATGTGTCTTAGCTGTTCATTTTACTGACTGCAAACCCAACAGGTGCAAGATACACAGCTGTGGTCAAGTAAGATTTAATCTTGTGCTAAAATTGACGGCAATAATAATTAAAACACATAGAACTTTTTAACTTCTTCAAAGGAAGATCACTGGAGAACTGTGCTTACAGGCCTTACTTAAAAACTGTATTTAGCATTAAAAAGGTTATCACTTTAGTGTGTGACTAGTTTATTTCAGAGCAGTCATGAAAACATAAAGATCCTCTATCGCAGTAACACTGATGAGAGACTAGACTCAGAAATAATAACGTACAAAGGTCATGGAACCTACAGACTGGAAAACCACTCTTTTCCAGTCTTCTCTTGGTTTAGATGAGCACAAATTATCAGGTTTTTTTTCCCTTCTTGCATCTGTGAAAAAATTATCAGAGAGTTAATTAGTACTACAGGACCACGTTACTTGATCTCTTTTCTTTTCTCAGTGACTGCCAGAGATTGAACAGAAAAGACAGTGGGATTCTGGGAATAATCCTAGTGTCTGCCTGCAGCGTTACTGGAGAAATAACGGAGGCTTCCTTTCATCACCTAGGAGAAAGAAGTACTAAAACACATTTTTACAAGGAGCTATGAAATGACTATATAATTAATGAGAACTGAAAGCCTTAGCAACAACTGCTCGATGTTGTCATGTCACATTGCATAAGAAATTCTATTTTTCAGGCTTTCGCTTGATTCCTAGAGCGGCAGGAGAAAAAGGTCACATAAAAGATACTTACTCAAGAGGTCACAGAAAACAGCCTTGAATTCTATCAGACTATTTGCATCAGGATCTCCCTGACACGGGGAACAGCAATCCAGATACTGTGTGTGACTCTAAAATACGGTCTGTACACTGAACACGTCCTAGAACATTTTCTGGAGTCAAGTTAGAGGGAGATGCACCATTTCTTGTGCAAGGTATTTTAAGAGAAGACTGCTTCAGAAAACAACATTGCACAGAATGCATTAAAAATAAATAGAATTTGCTTCTTTAAGACCTACCTCAGCTGAGTCTGGCTCACACCTATTATTATGGAATAAAGGAAAAAAGAAAACCCTCTCTCAAAATACGCCAAAGACCCACACAAGAAAATTCAATTTCCTGTCCCCTCTGAGGTAAGGGAAGATCATATCTTTAATATGTCCTTTTGTTTTCAAGATTAAACATTTAATGATGTTCAGACAATCAGTACGGACGTTAAATATTATCCAGGACCCCTACTGAAACCCACTGACCTAAAGAGAAGGAAGGCTGTGGGACAGAAATAGGATTATCACTCAAATATAAAGTAAACTTTCCTTACTGCAGTCTGGACAAATCCACAGGGTGCTGTAAACCCCACCAGCACCAAGTTTTACCACAAAACCTGGCTGGATCATATATCTATTAACTCCAAGGGACAGGCAAGACAGCTTTTGCCCACTGTCAATGTGTATTTGAGACACTTTCAATGTACGTTTTCTTCAAAAAACAAAACAAAACAAAAAAACCCAAACCCACAGAATCATTTATTCAATTTAATTTCAAAAATTAAAATGGGAGAATTAAATTGCATAGCTTTTTCTCCTTTGCAAATTTAACAGTTCTGTCTGACCAATCAACAATAAAAGGCATTGCAAGCTCAGATGGTAGCAGTGTTACTGCCACACAGCTGTATGACATACAGCAGAGACGCTACCTGGATGCATTCCAAACTTGAAAATGCTTAATACTTATATTTAGCCCTTTGTCCATACTATACTTCGTATATGCAGACATGCTAAAAAAGATGGGGCTTTAATTAAAAATTAAAAAAAATCTCTGGGAATTATGCTGAAAACCCCTTTAAAATTCTTCCATGGGCCCCCCTGCTATTTCAGAGCAGTGTTGTGATGTCTAGAACAACGGGTCTTTCTTAATCGTGACTGGGATCTTGGATCTTATTCAGGCATCTAACACTTGGATGAAAACATTATTAGGATTGCAGTAATCACAGAGAGAGTAAATAAAAGTGATAGACTGCATTATCAATATACCTTGCCAATAACACTGCAAATGCAAAGGAAATGCTGCAGTAGACAAAAGAACAAATGAAGAGATGAACAACTCTTGACAATTTAACTCAGCAGCCACTTTGCAGGAGTTACAGCTGTGGACAAAGGCACCAGTATATACCAGAACAAGGATTTTGTAAACTGTGGGGATCAGTTAAGGTGTTACAGATTACAAGTGGTAGCCTTGATTTCATATAGTATCTAGTTCCAATCCCAAAATAAACAGTCACATAAAAGGTATTTTAATTATTTGATAAAAGGTATTTTAATTTGACAGAACTAAAAAAAAAAAATATGATTTGAAGGAAGTCTGGGAAGGGAAGAAACAAAGTAAGACTTAAACTTGAGAAAAATACTGGTAGGCTTTGATACCAGAGTCTCAATCCGGTAAAGTAGTATCATACAGAGCTCTCTGACTGTGAGATGTTTCTGCATACTTCTTTATGATAGAATTTCTCCTTCCTAATTTAAAATAGCAATAGTCTGCATATTTTAAAAAAAGGAGGGCAATATTTTTCAGTTTTTAATAAATAGCAGCAAAATCTCTGTGAATACTGCTACACTCCAACAGAGTATTTCAGTTCCAACCAACATGAACTGATGCATCTCCAGAAGCTGCAAATGAAAGGATTACAACTTTTTACTACACTCTGTGTATCTTTAATGTCCTTATTGCAGAGATTTCTGACATGCTGTTTGTAAAGTTGCTGTTTTCCTACCCACTTGGGGTAGAACCTAAGGAACAGTGAAATATTTTCTCCAAGTCGAATTAATTTCTTAGACAAGGTTTCTTACAACAGCAGCTCAACACATTATCCTTCCTAATTAAAAAAACAACAACAAAACAACAAAACACAAACCAAACACAAACCCACAACAAATCGAGTTTTGATAAAAGCTTACCATGGGGAGCTTTATTAGGAGGGAATCCTCACATGCTCTACAGCAAAAATTGGAAGATTACGTAACAAAGAAGGATTTACTAAGTGCTTACGAGCACTCAACAGATGTCCTTCATAATACTGAAGCCAATGATATTGATAGGTCATTGAAAGCGGAAATGAAAACAGGTTATTCTAACCTTATTTGTACTTTTCAGTGCCACTGACAGGGAATGCCTTTTTAGCCTGATCATAACACAAAGTGCGAGTCATCACTTAAATTCAGCAATAGATTTATCAAAGTAAACATGAATACACGGAAAATAGCATTTTCAAATAAACACTTTAAACATGTAATGAAGGCAATGTTATCATTTTAACATGTCAGTAATCTGCTCCTCAGATAATGACAAAGGCATCTGAAAAGATACATGAAGGACATCAGAGTAGAAAATAAATACTAAAACTGATGAAGCAAGCAAGTTTTCTGAAACAAACCTTACCTTTGAGCCATCCAAACTGATTATCCTGTAGACATTTCTTGTGCTGTCATAGAAGTAGGACACAGTAACAGCATGCTTGCTGGTGGGAACCCAGTTCTTCTTAGTGTTTGGGTCGATCTGGAAGACGTGAGCTCGGGTGCTGTAGATGGGTTGTTCCCTGAAGGATAGAAAGTAAAACTCATGAATCTAATTTGTAAGTAGTATCTTTGCACACAAGATATCTGCCAGTTGTGCCCCCTGAGATGTACACATTTCACTTTGCATGATAAATTATTCCTGAGAACTTCTGTATATGTTGCTGCATAGAGCAGATAAGTGCATTAATATACATACGCAAACAAAACGTAAGCCTTCTAAGGCAAAAATCAGCACCCAGCTGTAGAGTCAGATAAAGACAGGTATCTCTAAATACAGATTCAGCCCCAGCCCACCATCTCCCCAGCCCTCACCTTCCATCTATCCCTTTAAACTAAAGTGCTTTAATGGCATATGCAACTTCATCTCATCACACTGCAGAGTGTGTATTACTTCAAGCCTCCATCTTCTCAAAAATCTTTTTAATACTCTGATTATTCTGATAAATTTACCATTCATTTTTCCCATGATCATTACCAGGACATACAGTATTGCACAGAGAACTAAAAATATTTTAGTGTATCTAAGATGGTTGTCTGTTTAAATTTAGCTCCATTTTAGTGACAAATAGATTGCTGTATTCTTCAGGGAATGTTGCCATCAAATCCCAAGATATTAAGTACCAGAACTTTAAGTTGGATGTAACTCCTTAGATTTTTAGACTCTCTTTTTTTCTCCCATTGCCAGGACTTGAAGAAACACATCCTTTTGTCCCTGACCTCATCTCCCTTTAAAAGATACATTTTTAATACATTTTTCTGCATTTTTTCTGCATTTTTAATACATTTTTCTACATTTTTTCTGAGGTACTCATAGCCTAAGGGTTTCAATCTGGCTGTGTTGCAAAGGGGTATATGTGAACTTTTAGAAATAGCTCTACTACTTGGCAGCAAGAGGAGCTGAGACCAGCTGCTTTCAGCAGGAGAATCCTATTACTCAGCTGGGAGTTAGGGCTCCTTGAAGCTCATCCTGCCAGAAGATGTGGTGTTCTGCTGTGTCAGGTGTTGGGAGAAGGGACAGAAAGGATCCGGAACAGGTGAAAGACAGAGGAACAGAGAGTTTCAGTGAAAGCTAAAGGAGAAGGAAGGCAGGCCAGGAGATCAATGCACATGGTACTTCTCCACGCAAATATCACTGGTACCCTCAGCACTAACCCATCTTTCTCTAAATTGAGAAACTCTAGGAGGTTGGGTAGCTGTTCACCTGATCCCAACCCCTTCCACACAAACAAAGGTTATGCAAAGGTGACTCTTATTGCCGTTTTGTTTAACAGAATCTATAATTCTTATTGCTCTTTCGAATATCTACAATTACTTCTTCAATCATACTTAAGTTCTCATCTTTGATATTAGATACATTTTGCATTTACCTCCCAATTAAGCATATCTAAATGTAATGTGATGCACACTACCATAACGCAACCAGTTCTTTAACTGTGGAAAGTTAAAGAGCTCATAAAAAAAAATCATCTTAGAGGCCTGACAATTATTTGGATGACATTGAAAGGAGAAAATAGAAGACTCTGACCACGTTAAAAAGACAAAAAGAAGAGCTGAATCCAAATTGTAAATGTGTGGTTAACAAATACACATTTGACCAGCACCGATATTCAATTATGTCATGGTAGAATATATCACACAACTGGGATTTTCAACATACCACAGGTTAGGACTTTAATATGTAAAAGGTAAGGAAAACTGTGGGACTAAAGCAAGTGGGAGTGTCAGAAAAAGTTCAAAAAGTTCAAAAGCCCGGAGTTGCTGCTCTCCTGCACTGTCAGCACAGAAGTCTTCCATAGCCTCAGCTAATTGCCCTCAACTCGTGTGACGAGGTGGTCTGAATATTCCTGCCGATTGCTCAGCAGTCTCGCTCAAAGACTTTTGCCCTGTGGCTCTGCAGGGCACGCGTGTGGGTCTGCCACAGACATTACAGTTAGGTATGGAACAGGATAAATGACGCTACTTACACTTCTTAAATCACCTCTGATAAACTAGAGTTACAGTCTTTTCTTTCCAAGTTCTAACCGAAACTACAGCTTTGCTGATGACAAGCTGTCTACACTCTGTGGAAAAAGCATACCGCCTTTCATTAAGCTTGTTGGACAAACCACGATTTTACCAGATTACTGGGGTAATTAAGATTTTTTTTTTTTTTCTGACAGGGACGCTAAACTTCAGATGCCTCTAGTATTAAACCAGCATTTTGACACTTGATGATGAACATTTATAATTACTATTTATTCAAACAAATGGAAGTTATGCACCTTATGTCTACAGAACTAAATGTGTTACAGAATCAGTCACTGATGTGCCACTGAAGTCCTGCGAAGCTGCTATATCATCAGGTCATCTGTACTTTTTCTGTAGCAACACACTATAGAACTACTTAAATTTTATATTTGCTGTAACATACAGAAACAAACAAAAGGTAATATGTAAAACATATACAAGATTTGTAACTTCAGCTAATCAACCTTTACTCCAACTTCTTGTTCTCCCATTATCCTCACAGGACTTGATGCCCTCCTTGTCCAGAAGTTAAGGACAGTTAAGTAAGTCAGTTAAGTAAGAGTTATAGGAGTATTAGTCAAATAGGAGAATAGTTTCCTTTTTCCCTTGCTAAGTGCTCAGAAAATTAATGAATATTAAAAAAAAAAAAATCATTTCATGTAGATTATAAAATATCATCTTATATATAAAAATGTTAAAAATCTACTTTTGCCTATACCGAGTTGAGACAGGAAGAAGAGAAAAGCTTTAAGTATGAAAAAACAACCCTGCAAAAAACTCCTATCGGTTCCTTACTCTTCTCTCTTTTCTCTTTCTTTCAGCTTTCTCTTGTCGTTCTTTCATTACCAGAAAGTATTTAGTATTCATTAAAGACACTAATAGGAACTAAGACAAGAACTCATCACTAATTACAAAGAGAAGTCATTCATTTTTCCAGAAATATCCTGATGCTGAACAAAAAGAAAGGAACTAACAGAATGCCATAGTAACACAGTTTGACTATTAGAAGTATCCACTCAGGCATGGCAGAAACACTAAGGCTAATACACTGCAGTTCCTAATTTGCTTAGACTGCAACATTATAATGGTCAAACACAAACTAAAAAGAGATAAATGCTAGGTCTTTCAGGACTTGAGTGGCAACGCAAGGACTTGAAGAAGCATGAGAAGTACCACTTAAGCAGGCAGAGTCAAACCAGTTTTTTTCTTCACTGATACAGAAAGCCATTCACTGATACATGATCAGTCCTCGGCTAGGCTTAGGGGAAATGTTGAATGAACAATGTTTTCAACCACTCTTCCCATTTTGACACCTTAACCCATCCTTTTAAAAAAAAATGCAGACTACTGATATAAGAGATTAAGGTTTCATTTTTCCATATGTTAGACTAATTAAAGCTTTCACAAAAGAAGCTTACGTTCATACAGAAGGTTAGAAGGAACTTCCCTTGCTAATCCATATTTAGTATTTGTGTTTGTTTTTAAAAAAGGATCTCTTTGATGTGTCTGGTACTTCCAGCCTGTGCCAACACTAGAGCTGAAGGCCTCTTTCCTCTTACTTCTTTTCCCACACTGTCATTTACCGTGACTCCAAAATTATTTTCATTGCCATAATATCTCTAACTTCTCAAGGCTGGGATTCTGGTGTCTTTGGTGCTGTAAAAACAGTAAGGCCATTGAAAAGAAGGTACGAACTTCTACAACATTAGTTGACGTCCTACTTGCCTCACCTTATGGTGTGTTAATGATGCTAACAATATTTTTTTCAGTAACTCACCCCTCTTCCTTTCCCCTGCATACTGGGCTAAATCGACCCGGTTTTGGTAGTGAGGGTGCTGCACTGTCTGGGATTAGGTCAGGGACTGCTCTGTGCAGACACAAAAAGAGACCCGGATTGGGGCTCAAGAAAAAAAGACACACCCGAGCAAGGGCCGTAGCAGACACGGGAAGAGGTGTAACACTGAGGAGACTATGACCCATCCATGGGAGCCACCACAGGCACTGACTCCCATCTTCTGAGTCCACCCATGGTGAGGGGATGGGAGACCAGGGAAGAGTTGGAGAGGTGTCCACAGGGAAGATGAGGTGTGTTTTCCATGTTTATTCAATTGTTTGTCCTTATCTTCAGTGGCAATAAACTAAATTGAATTAAATATCCTGAATCAAAAAGGGTTTGTTGCGCATGACATTCCCTCCCTGCCACAAACACAAAAAACATGTAAAACTTTCTATAACAGCCTCTTGGTTGCCTAAAGTGTTCAAATGCACCAGAAGTTTTACAGAGCTATTTTCCCCAACCAGTAGGACAAAAGAGGATAAATAAACAGATCCAGTGTGATAGGGTCCTCCTACTCAGCTTAACTTTGGTAACTCTAAATATCTATCGAGTAACGAAAAGTCCATGAGAATGAATCATTTCTGCAATTTCTATTTCTCTGATAATGAGTCTTGAAAACTCCAAAGAGTCTTGTCCAGACTTACTGGGTTTGATGCATGTGGAGTCCACATACAAGACTGCCCAACAAAATGTGCCTTGTCAGTCCTTTTCGTCACATTTGCCAGTTGCAAACAGAGCGAGATCCCACCCTTCAAACTTCAGTCTTAGGGTTTCAGAGGAAGGGGATGCCCGGTGCATTGAAAGACATCCCTGTGCTCAGAACTGGGGTACAAACACGCTCCGAGTCCCCTCTACCCACAGGGGAGACCGGACCAGAGGTGTGGTGCCCGCATCCCACGGCAGCCAGGGGCACAGCAGCCCTGAGGACTGCAGGCTCTCAGCAGGCACCACACACACACACACACATCTTCACTGGTGGTAACTTCCCACACACACACATCTTCGCTGGTGGTAACTTCCCACACAGCGAGTTCTGAACCTGTACAGCATCTGTCACCCAAGGTAATTTCTCCCCGTATCAGACGGCGCGAAACCCCTACATGATCTCTCAGACATTTGCCAATTATCCTCAGATTTAGGACCTTTTTGCTTTTTCAAAATAATAGCATACCAACGCTACAGCTTTCTCCCAATGCCCTGCTACAGTCTTAAAAAGTACCCTCCCCTAGCTTGTTTTTAAAGCTGTAGCAAGATTTTCTTACTCTAAGCAGCTTGAGGAGAGATGCCTGAAAAGAAATGAGGAGAGAGATTAAAAGTGCAGCTGTAGTCAAAACTGATTTGTCAACGTGACCAACGGTTTCTCAGGAGTCTGACTGAGTCAACGAGCTCTGCAAACACAATTCAAAACAACAGAAAACCACAGAACTTTCCATATTCCTAAAAATGCTCTTAAGTCTGATAAATCCTGTATACTCCAGCTTGTGGAACAGTATTGCATAACATCAGCTCTTTGTTTTATGGACACTGCTCTGAAATAAAATCCTTTTCTGGACTGTGACTGGAAAGTGACTGACAACTGTCATCTTGAAATAAAAATTATAAAGTACTTGAACAAAACATACTCAGCACACTTGTGAAATGAGCATGTCTTAAGATTTTGCTTTCTATATTACACACATACAATAACAACTTTGATATCTCAAAACAAGTTTTGAGACAGTGAAAAAAAGCGGAAGTTACAACTGAGCAACCAGATCAAAATCTCTCCTATACCACCAGCAGTTTATCTAATTTTACACTTACATTCTTAGACCTGCTTTTGCTGTTACGCTTTGGGTTTGAGTCAGGTTTACTTAAGATCAGTAAAAGCTTAGGAAGTTGTTCCTAAAGAGCTTGGTAAGTCTTCTGTATTCAGTTAGAAGTTAATACATCTATGCACCTATTTACCTATAAAGTTCAACAGCTTACTTCTTAGAATACGTTCTATAGCTACATAATATTGCAAAAAGCAGTGCCTTCAAGCTGTTTCCTAAACTGTTTTGTTCCTGTTTAACATTTAGTATTAGATCTTTAACCACTTCTGAGCTATCATATTATCACAAATAATACCAGCAATTTTTCAGCATTTGAAGGGAGAAAAATGATCTAGAACCTTTCATTAAACCTGCAAGGTTAAGCTAAAAATACATTTATTTTTGCCAAACATCATTACATGCCGTACATTAGATTTTCAAGGATCTGAAGTTTTGACTAACTAAACGTTTCAGCTTGAACCAGGTAACACACAGTACTTAATGGACATAAGATGCAGGAAGTCAGAAAGAAATGCTTTAGTGATCTGCTAATATTTACATTTCTATGAAATTAGTGTTTTGTCATGGGTGATTACGAGACAAGACCCTGCTGATGTGCCACAGGAGAGCTGCCAGGCCTGATGGCTTAATCAACTTGGCCAGCTCCAGCACTTTGCTTTTCCCAGGTTAAGTTGTAGCCTATGCTTTTAACATTTATTTTTATAAATCTACAATAGATACTTTGATGCCCAGTATTGCCTATTTTTAGGAAGGAGAAGTTCAAAGCCCAGCCCATAAACTCTGCCCCCTTCCCCTCCACCTTTGCCCACACTACAGCTTCCATGCTTCTTCATCCATGTTCTTTGCTCATTAGCTCTAGTCTTAAACGTAAACAAAGACACTTCAAAGACGGCAGAAATACAGAACATAGTTTGAATTAATTTCAATTCTATGAAATTACAGATCAGACTTTGAAAATACTGAAGAATTATTTAAACATTAGATTTTTTAATTCCCTTAGACGTCAAATAACTTCAGAAGATAATGGCAAACCCCATACTGAATTGATGAAACAGCTTCTAATGTTAAAGGGTATATAAATAAACAGCATCCCCTGGAGTCTCCTCTTTAACTGCACTGCGCAATGATGACACTAATGTTAAAGGGACTGAGTCATAGGTGGTTTTAGAATTCAAACTGACTTAGTAGCTTTAGTCCAGCGAACAGGAAATCACAACACGCTCTAAGATACCGTCCAAGTTGGAAAACGCTTTTTGTAACTGGAAATGATTCTGTGATGTGTTCATACAGACGTCCCCGGAAAACAGCTTACAAGAAAAGTCTCCAGAGCACTGCTATTACTTATACTGAAGACAGACAATTAGATATAGCAGAAATACCATGGTACCCATTCCAGTGGAATGTGACAGAGAACTTCATACTCATCCAATTTTACACCTGCATCATTTTGTACCATCCCAAAGAGACAGCATATCACACAGTTCCACACTCTGTTCATTCAATACGGAGCTGTTGGTGACGACGGCAAGCCCTTTTGCTCCTCTTCACCAAGTTTTTGAGGTGTTTTTTGAAGTACTTTTACAAATAGCAGAATCAATAAAAATGAGTCTAAAACAAAATTCTAACTTACAGTTGGGCCTCCAGTGTCATAGCAAAAAGAAACTTCCCTCTGAAACCTTCCTGCATTTTTGGGCAGAACATGTGACCCAAGAGATTCCTCTGTGATTATTAGAACTTGAGCTCTTGCTCTCTCAACAAGCACTCTTTTCAACATGTCTCCTTATTTTCACAAAATTCTCAGGAATCTATTCTCTTTGAATGTCAATGTCCCTATAAAGACTAGTTGAAATGTGAGAGCTACTCAGGCATGAGGGGGGAGAGCTGCACTCTATTTGCATACCTTAAAATCCTTAGCTTTTAAAAAAAAATAAAATAAAAAAAGAACTCAAAACATTTTACTACAGGGTAAGAAGTATATGCAAAACGTGTATGTGCATAGCCAGATGGAAATAATATAGTTTTATACAAGCTAGGCTAAATTTGACACCTGTAAACAGACAGAACTCTGATAAAGTCAGTGATTATGGACTTTCATTAGTAGAAAAACCGCCTACTTATGATTATTTGTTTCAATGAATAAAAGTTTCTCTGTGATACAGAAGGCAAGGCAAGAAAGCACGAAACTTCAAACTGTAGGGCAGGAAACATTTCTGAAATCAATTCCCTCTCATAATGTTTTGGCACATCCACTGATATGGATGGCATCTTTATGAGCATTTAATCCTACAAAATAGTCCCATTTGGGGGAAAAAATGAACCACTCTATATGTGTGCCAATCTCAACTAAATGCTCAGGAAGCCCATACATAAGACCTTCCAGAGGGGAAGGACAGAAGAAAGGCAGGGAAGTATCCTACAAGCAGGCACCATAAAACAGCTGCAGGCAGCACTCACTTATAATTTATAATCATCATATAAAATTGCAAAAGCTAGGATTACCATACCTGGGGAAATAAGTCTCTTGCTATTAAACAAATGCAAAAAAACCCCAACCCAACCCCCCAAAAAAGATAATTATGAAGAGCAATGAGAAAGATCATTTAAACTCATTCTTATTATATCTGGGCTTCTCATTCATAAGAGACCAGTGAAGGATAGTAGTTATTGGCAAACTGTAGAATAGTAAAGATATCTTCCCCAGCACAGATTTAAAATTAACTGTAGTACAGCATAGAGATTACAGTCTTAAAATTTTGTAATATCAGCAGAATGGAAGCTGGCAGAGTTGTAAAGCACAAGACAAATCAGTGCCTGGCTCCTCTCCCCACAGAGGACAAGAAAAGCCAGGCACAAGTTTTTGTCAGGAGAGTGGTGGTGGCAGGACAGGACAGCACCTGTGCTGGCAGACCCAGGCAGAGGGAATCGAGCATCTCTCAGACCAGGACCTAAGTGACCTTCCTCTGATCCGCCTTCTTGGCTCATTGCAAGTCATTCATTCGACCAACCCTTTCCTGGCACCCTTCCCCTTAGAAAATACACTTCTCCAATATATTTCACCACCACTTCTGTTTAGGCATCTCACTGACCGGGAAAGCCCTACAAAACATTTGGAGAAAGGGTTCCTTAAACTGCTGTCCTCAAAATATTTGTCTCTCATTACTCTTCTCTGTGCTGCTCGGCCTTCATGGTCTTAATGTCACTCCTTTTGACATGCTCTGATCAGTATTTTTACATACACACACGCGTATGTACTCCTTGAAGATACTGTCAAAGTGTGTTAATAGTATAGTTGGTCTCAAATTCAGCATACTTTGAGCACACCAACCAACCAGATCCTGCCCTCAGTATCTTGCATTAGGAACAATGCCCTTGCAGTCCTTCTTGGCCCTCACCCTATTACAAGGCACAGAAAATGCAAAAGCACTCAGAGACCAAGAACTACGTTTTGTTCCATCCCATCTTCAGTTGCCTAACATTAGGTGGGGAAGGCTTTAACATACTAATTGAAACTTCATGAGATTGATGAAATAA
The DNA here is from genome assembly GCA_033628505.1 of Tringa tobata. Lineage (NCBI taxonomy): Eukaryota > Metazoa > Chordata > Aves > Charadriiformes > Scolopacidae > Tringa > Tringa tobata. The sequence goes on along the minus strand of JAHREE010000379.1, from coordinate 6,822,927 downwards.
ATTATTTTAGACGGTCAGTGTTAACTGCACCGCATGACAGACGTTTTAAATTTTTTCTTCTCTTGATTTCCAGAGCAAACTTGAGATATCAATACAGAAGACTTAAGTGAATTCTCTAGTTGCATTACTATTTCTCAGAACACAGCGAAAATCTGGATGAAAGTGTCCGCTCATTTTCCTCCAAACAAGCAACGGATCAAAATTCACCCATGATACAGTGAAATTTGATGGGTCTTACTAGGTAATGTCCAGATCAACAGCAAAAAATCACATTCTCCTTTCTCATAAACTGGAGAAAGCAAAAACTGAAACATGAAAATGCATGCACATTCTCCAGAGAAAGAACAGACATAGTGCACAAGATTCTGCAGTAAAATTGGGCTTGCTTAGATGTGAGTCACAACTGCACCCGTAGGTCAAGCATTTCATCCTGCCATCTAGGTAGTATCTCACTAGTTACTTGTCCTCACCATGCTGAACCTCTGCTAGAAATTTACCTCCCACCTGCACACAAAAACTCAACTTTCAGTCTAGCACTGCTGTTTTCTGGGGCTCCCAAGATGGTAAAGGCATTCCTGCTGAGCTCTAACAAGCGGAACCAACGTGCCCTCACAGTCCCAATCAAAACAGAACACACTGAATTACATTTTCCAGTTAAGATGCAAACTTCTATATTTTGAATAAAATAGATACTACTTGAAATCAAGGCATCCATTCTAGAGTAAGGGAAAAAAAAAAAAACGACAAAACTGCCATTTTTGGTATTACGTCAGGGAACATGGAGCTGCTTGCTCTAAAGAGTGAAAAAGGCATGGGGAGGATACGTACAGTGAATGTTAACCTGATATTTAAGAAAAGGAAGAAAAATAGATAAACATTGGATTTGCTTTCACTTCTACAATTCTGTGGGTTTTTAAGAAATGCCTGTTTTCCAATGCCCCCAGCTATGACACGCTGCTTAAGCCTGCAGGTAGGCAACCAGCTGAAGTGTTACAAAAAAATCCACACCAAGAATTTGTCACTGAATATGAAAGTTTCTCCAACAGCTGCATGAGGGACCATCTCTCTAAGGTGTTACTTTCTCGCCCTTCCACCCAACCTTCAAAAGCTCATTTTCATACCATAAGTCAAGGGAAAGCTTTGAGAGTCAGATGAGATAACAAAAAGCATATTACCAAGGACAAGTACGCAGCTTTATCTTCACGCTTTTCACTTCAGTTTATTAAGTTATTCCAGTGATATAGGCATCTTCATAATTTATCTAGGTACCAAAGTGATTATACCTCTAAATTGTGCAAGTAAGTGGATGAAAGTATCTCTGAATTAACTTTTACCTTAAATTTGTTCTTAAATTACAAAATTGCAGAGAACTAATCAGCAACTTTTAATGACTTAAGAGCAGCTAACCTATCTTAGGTTGAATTTTAGGACAGATATTTACTTATAGAGAAAATACTAAGTAATCATGATGGCAAAAATTGATCTGAAGTTGTATTTTATTCCTGGATTTTGCTCTTGTCCAGAAATTCTTGTCAAAGAACTCAAGAAAGGATTTCTTCTATCTTTATGACTAGACCATTAAGTTTAAGATGTATAGCTATTTTCTACATCTAGTCACTGAAAGCGTTAACCAGAAGCAAACAGAAAAACAACCTAATGTCAGGTTGCATTCTACGAACAAAGAACCCTGGAACAACAGGCTAATGAGACATTTCTGAAAGTCATACGGACGTCAGCATTCCTGCAACAGCTCTTACATACAGTAAACTAAGCAAGATGCATCTGGAATAAGAAACAAGCAGGCAATGGTCTAAAAATACTCATTACCCTCCATTCTACAGCATGGAAAAGCAACTGTGCCACACTTGCAACACAAACAGAAATGAGAGAAATGAAGCCTGCTCAGCACAATGTAGCGAAGGAAGAAGTGTCATTCATACCTGCTAGGAAAAAAAGAAGTTCAGAAAGGTCTGAAGCAATTGATAACCAGGTTTTCTTTTCAATTCCCTTAGTTCCTTGATAATATCTGTATAAAGGCAATCTTTCCTTTGCAATCTGCATCTAAAATTTCCCATGCAACGGATCTGTATGCCAGTCAGATTACTCTTAAAGACCTCGTGCATATATTTTAAGGGAGAACATAAACCAATGTAACTGTTCATCTTGAACTTCTCCTGTTACTTAGCACAGCACTTCAACACACAGTCATACAACCACCAAGTTACAGTGTCCTGCGCTCTGCACCACCAATGTTCTTGAATTTAAATAAACAGGCATTTCCTAGACATGGTCCTCAGGGACAGTGTCTATAGTCCTCAGAACCATTACAGGACCTACAGTTTTAAGAAAAGAAGAATAAAAAAAGAAAAAGAAGATACAATAAAGAAAGAAAACCCCTACACCAGCAGAACAAGCACAGTTCTCCAAACAGGGAAGCAGAGAGGGCAAGAGCACAGATTTGCTTTGGGTTTAGAGATGCTGCTGGTGAGCCAGGACCCCATGCTCTGCTTTACCAGGAGGTCCAGCAGTGCACTCCTTTCCAGGGAGACAGAAGAGGAGGATGAGGAGGAAGGTTCCAGATGGGACAGAATTTTCAATCTACTGCCATGTCCAGAATGCAAGCTTATTCCCATCCGGCATGTTCTCCTTGTCTTGTTTCACAGACACTCTCAAATTAATTCATGGACTCTCTGAGATCTAAAATTCAGTAGCTTCCTTTGCAAAACAATTTTCAGTTTGTGAGAAGGGCTGCCACTCACAAATAACTAATTAGACAAACTGGTGCTGACTAAACAAGGTGAGAATTAAGCCAAATAAGATGGGGCCACCTAGGTGCTGTTGCTGAGGCACAGATGGGGAAAAACAGCACCCAGCAAGCACACGAAGACTCTTTGATGTCAGTCACACTGTTTTGTGAGATACAAGGGTCCTAAGAGAGCAGTGGTAGAAGTGCAGCACCATTCAAACAACTGACAGACTGAAACTCCTTGCTTTGTCCTGGCATGAAAGCAGGAGACTGTCCAAAAATCAACACCCCCCATTCTAAAGTTTGGTTCGATCAATTTAGTGGCTCTAATTAAATCGTTCAGCAGCATCGACAAGTGTCACAGTGCAGAGCTAGCACAGCAAGAAGGCACCAAGAAGTGCCTGGCGCTAGGACACACAGACACATGCAGAGCACTGGGATAATGAGGGTGAGAACCCTACATTAGCTTAAGTTCCATAAAACACTGCAGAGTTCAAATAAACAATGTAAACGCAGTATTTTCTAATTTGACATTCAATGTGATTTTGTGTGCTCCATCAAGTCTCATCATGGCCTCTGGTAAGAATTTCACTTCTGACAGCTGTATTTCACAGGTATGAGGCAACAGAGACAAAGCTGGGGCATTTGACAGTAGAGACCGATGAGAATTTTGGAACCTAAAAAGGAATAAAGGAACACAAAATCGTGTGTTTCCACCACAATAATCAGCAATTACACGGTAAACAGTGATATTATTTAAAAATTAGTATTTTTAGATGATATTAAGTTTAACTGCTGTTTTTCCAATCATCTTTGAGAGAAAACACTCAACTAATACGAGTCATGATTTTGCTATTCTAAACACTAAATCTCTCAGCAACTTGTGGACTACAGAGAACCCAAGGAGTACATATCTTCCTCGTTTATTATGAGACACTTGGAATTTGTCTCAAACATTTCTGTCGCAAATAAGGTTTCCTCACCTGCCACCTCAATCTTTAGCAACGCCTTCTTGTAATTAATACTTCTTACCAGTTTTCTTTCCTTACCCTCCTTTTTGCTTTAAACTTCCATTTTGCTTCCATATAGGTCTTCATACAGATATGATCACTCCTCCTTGCCATTTCTCACCCCATCGACCAAGTCCATTTCACCTTTTTCTGCATCTCCAAGTTACTCATTTTGTCATGCCATCTACATGTGAAAACACTTTTTATTTCAGTGGGCCTGGGACTTGTCATTCCTTCCATTTCCAGGTTAAAACTCATAAACCTTTTATTTAACATTTAGAAGTCGTCAGTTAACAATTTTTAGAGCTTTTACACTTAACTCTCAGAAAGAAACACCCTGAAATAAATCATTACCCCAACCTGCACTTTGTCTGCACACACCTCAAAGCTGAAGTCATGCTTCCACCACCACCAGCGGAAGTATCAGAACTCCCACATGGAGCGAGTAGAATGACCTAGGCTAAATAAACGCGCATTTCATCACTGTCACCATCAACTGATCTTCAAAGAATTTTCAATCCTACCCAGACTGCGACAGCTGCATGCTAAGATTCAAAAAGAATCACTGGTCCACATCACAAGATGAGAATTGGATTATTTCATTTGTATCAAGGAACTGAATTAGACTCCTAGAAAGGTAAACAAATTAATTTTATATTCATAAGTAACAAATCAGTTTGAATCATCCCACTGAGCACTGCAGGAGCTATAAAGGCTCTTTAATTCACTCTGAGTATGCCATTACCATGCCAGCAAGTCCCTCCCTCCTGATAACTTACAGCCTAGTAAACACTATTGAATTTTGGAAGCAGTGGCTGCATCTATATTGAGCTGTAACTGGAAGTGACAGATCTCTGTTCCCCTGATTTTTCACACCATACATATATGCCAAACACGTTTTGTGACTCCTCCTAAGGCAGGACACCCAAATACCATTCCTGATGGGCCTCCAGAGCAGTTTGCTCACCAGATCCCTGAGGACATTCCTAGGATGGCTCCAAATCCTGTTTCCTCCACTGACAAGTCAGGCAACTTCCCACCGTAACGATGAGATTCGCAACAAGTTTTTAAATATAACAGTAAGTATGACCACACACTGCACGCAGCAAAGGCTGCCCCACTACAGGGGTGGACACGGGAACCGGCACACAGGTCTGCACAGCAAGTGTCAGCAGAGGGATTCTGCCACGTGCTGTGCCATGGGGACGGGCCCCAACAGCTGGAAAAGAATGGCCAAACCTGGCCTAGGCTGTCTCACCGATGAGCGGCTCACAGGGAAGATGACCACGCTGGAAGCACTAAGGTTGCATCAGTACCAGCCTTGGGTATTACTACCCAAACACGTAAAGAAACATTTTTTCACTGACATGCGCTTGCTTTGATTGCTCTGGTGGAGGCTTGTAAAGGCAAAATATTACATGTTAGTTGTACTGGAACTACATTATCAACTACCTTGCAAAGCATACTTCAAAATACAGCTTATACTTCAGAAAGGCACTTACAATGGCTGTAGTTCTAACTCCAAAATAGCAGGTAGGATCAGGGCTTTACCCAGATGGAAGCTACTTTAGTTGTTGGAAGTGTAACTACAGGACAAAAATCAGATCTCAGGAAACTGCTCAGCATTTTGACAAATTCAGCAACAGAATGCACACTATACAGTTTATACACAAGTGTTGGCTCAAATGCTGGTGTGACAGATAGAGTTGGAATTTTCTTAGCTATTTCACATGCAATTGGAATTGCCTACAATAGAAGCCTATACTAAATAGTTCAATAAAAATATTCAATGAATAAAAATATTCAGTCAATAAAGACACACTACTTCAGTTAGGAAGCATCTAATCAAAGACCAGGAACCAGTGCATGTTAAGAGCTAGTTAGTTATTTCAGTATGACCTCTTTTTTTTATGAACAGGAACAATTTTCCATACACAGTATGTGAACGAACTGGTGGGGTTCAACGCATTCAAAACCTAGGTACAAAGAAAGAACTAGAAAAACCTCTCTCAACCACTGCTTTGCATAAGTATCAGAATAGATATTAAATGTAAGAAGCCAATCCCTACTGTTTCTGTATCCATCAAATAATCAGAGGCGAGAAACAAGCAGGTTTATTAGCCACTTACAGAATGCCTGCATTGCAAAGTCAGTTTTAAAGGAAGTTGTATTTAAAAACATTTTACTCACATATGCTAAATGTGGTATAGTCTTCCTAAACTGAAGCACATAGGTGTTCGTGTTTACTTCTAAAAGAGGCTTAACTGAAGCATCAAATACAAGTCAATGTAGCAGAAACTGTAATTTCCTACTCTCTTAGAGTCTTTTTGTTTAGAAACTGAATACATACTATGATATAAAACTGCTTAACCTAGCAAATAGAATGCCATGAGTAGGAGGTACTAATGCCATACTTAATTGCAAAAAAAAATCTGTGTTTACAAGCAAATGAAGAGGAACGGTTCTTCAGGAAGGTGAACAGCATACATATATGACAAGATGATTTAAGCAAATTTTTTTATCTGCCAGGTAAAGTTCAAAGGATCAGTTTTAATGATTACTTAATCAGCTCTGTGTGAAGTTCGACCATGACCACTGATTTCCCAAACCTGTAGCATACAAGCATATTAGTTTATAAGCATAATGGTATCTGAAAACAGAATCCTTGTCTTTTTTCTTTCTTTCTAATGGACTTTGTAAAGGTGTCAGATGACACAAGCAGGTCACCATGACTGTCAAGTTCCAATAAAGAAGGTTAACTGTGTTCAAGGCCAGGTTGGATGGGGCTTTGAGCAACCTGGTCTAGTGGGAGGTGTCGCTGCCCATGGCAGGGGGATTGGAACAAGATGATCTTTAAGGCCCCTTCCAATATAAACCATTCTATGATTCTATTGTTCCACTCTGGTTACGTATATTTCTTGTTCAACAGAACAAAGAACAGTTTTTCTCACAGAAGAATACTAGCTGCATTTTTCAAATGTGAAAGTTCAAATGTGAAATATTTTCCAATTGTTCAAATGTGAAAACTTTGTGATCTCAACCAGCAATGCTAATCATAAACTGTGTGTTATCATCAAGTTCTTAATAGCAGCACATAGTAATGTACTTTGCTGCAAAACTGGTATTCATATGAGGCAGCATTCAATGATCTGGTTTTCCAAAAATCAGTTAACTTACCCACAGTCTGAAATCATTATTCTAACCATCCCAATATTTCTCCTCTGCCACGAGGAAGCTAGCAGGACTTGTACAGGGTGAAGACAAAAGTCTGTATCCCAGTAACTGAGTAAATTCCACCTATTCTTCCTGAGGAACTTCAGAAAAATACTATCGTATGCAAGCTGCAGGATCATCAAGACAGCAATTTTTAGTATTTAAGTAGACTGATTAAGATTTGTCCAGAGCCATATAGGACATCAAGTCACCATCCTTTCCAGGTTCCCACTACATAAATAGCGTTTTCCAATGTTGCAGAACTGTTCCAATGGTTGGAATTTGTAAAACCACTTTGAACTTAAACATGGCGTTGACAGTTAATAATTCTTCCTTTAACAGAATTCTCCCGCTGGGGTGTTCAACTATTCTTCTCCAAATGATTCCAGAAATATATGCAACATCGTACAGATGTTGCTCTAGGTGACAACAAGGTCCTCTGAATCAGCAAAGTCTTGGGTTTTACGAATACAATAGCCAGTGGCAGAAGTGGCAAGACAACAAGACAAGCAAGAAGATGGAACAGAAGGTAACCTTTACAAGATCTAGACTTAGATCCTATTTGTAAAGGCTGAGTTAGTGCAAGTGATTCCAGGACTACCATGTCCATCTCTGAGCACTCAAGAGCAGCAATATTCTTTAAACCTAGGACTTAGGGTTGTTACCAAGGAGCAGAATAGAAGAACTCTTTAAGTATATTTTCATGCTAAGTAAAATTTTTCTGTGTAAGAACAATTGGTGAAGTAGCAGATTGTTTTCCTTTGTCTAAGAACTTCACTCCAGAATAATATTCATTCTCAAATCCTGCTAAAGGTAAAAGTCACAAATGTTACAGAAAGGCCCCTATAATGCCCATCAATCCATCCCATAATAGAACTATTCTAGTTTTTGTTCCAACCTGATTTAAAAAATACATAATTAATGTGGACAAAAAGGGAAGATTTTTTTAAAAGGCACATCTCCCGTTTAAGGTCACCAAATACATAATTATCAGTAAGAATTGTCTCAGATCTTGAGTGGCCCATTAAGATCCATTGTAAGAGACACAGGCAGCATTTGCATTCAGATGTGAGGTAACTTAGGGAATCTGAAATTTAGTGCCCATGTTTCACAGAAATCCCATCAAAATGGAACACTAATTAACCAGGTGCTTTAGTACCTACATCTTTTTCCAGAAAATTTCCCAAAGACCCTGGGAGTTTTACTACTGTGCACAGCCAGACATGCTGCCATCTGAGACATGCAGTGATTCCAAAGGATCAAGCCTACCTAGGACTCAAATCAGCAGGACATCACCCGTTCCCCAAGCACTGCCAATCATTTCCTGGTTGCAATCCCATTCCTATGTATGTCTAGATGCAGAGAGCTCTGGATGCCTGGATAGCAGGCTTGCTAAAGCAGACACAGGAAATCCTTCTATGTTTTGTAAAAGAACATGAACAAGCATTGACATGGGAGCGACATATACTCTGAGGCTGAAAAAGCACTTGGAAATCAATATCCGGAAGCTGAAAGTAAGTTAATCCAAGGGAAATTGTTCTGGTCAAATTGCAGGTTAACTCTTTTAGTCACACACAAGTCAGTGAAAACATGGCTAGTGCAAAAGAACAGGCATTCTGGTTTCAAAGTCAAATGGCCAAATAGCTGTTTAGGACCTCAGTTACCGGATGCAGTGATTTGACAACAGGGCCACACAGCGTGCATTATTCCATAAACTTAATTTTGTTAGCATGGAAAACACTTCATACCCTAAGAAGCCATGACACAGCTGCACACTCCACAGTATGTCGTGTATTGTCCTCTTCAATATATTCATCAAGGACCTGGACGAAGGGATGGAAGGTACCCTCAGCAAGTTTACTGATGACACAGAAATAGGAGGGGTGGCTGACACCCCAGAAGGCTGTGCTGCCATACAGAGAGACCTGGACAGGCTGGAGAGTTGGGCCGAGAGAAACCTAATGAAATGTAACAAGGGCAAGTGCAGTGTGCTGCACCTGGGGAGGAATAACCACACACACCAGTACAGGTTGGGGGCTGACCGGTTGGGAGAGCAGCTCCGAGGAAAAAGACCTGGGAGTTCTTGTGGACAACAGGATGACCATGAGCCAGCAATGTGCCCTTGTGGCCAAGAAGGCCGATGGCATCCTGGGGTGCATCAAGAAGAGCGTCACCAGCAGGTCGAGGGAGGTTATCCTGCCCCTCTACTCTGCCCTGGTGAGGCCTCATCTGGAGTACTGTGTCCAGTTCTGGGCTACCCAGTTCAAGGATAGGGAACTGCTGGAGAGGGTCCAGCAGAAGGCCACAAAGATGATTAAGGGCCTGGAGCAACTATCCTACAAGAAGAGGCTGAGGGACTTGGGTCTTTTTAGTCTTGAGAAGAGAAGGCTTAGGGGAGATCTAAGTAATGCGTACAAATACTTAAAGGGAGGGCGTCAGGAGGATGGGGCTGGTCTTTTCTCAGTGGTGCCCAGTGACAGGACAAGAGGAAATGGGCACAAACTTGAGTATAAGAAGATCCACCTAAACGTGAGGAGGAACTTTTTTACTGTGAGAGTGGTAGAGCACTGGAACAGGATGCCCAGAGAGGTGGTGGAGTCTCCTTCTCTGGAGACATTCAAGACCCGCCTTGACAAGTTCCTGTGCAATGTGCTATAAGTAGACCCGCTCTGGCGGGGGGTTGGACTAGATGATCTCCAGAGGTCCCTTCCAATCCCATATGATTCTATGATTCTACTGGAGGAAACACTGGTTTCTTCAGTATCACACAGTACCTTCTTTTAGATTTTTGTACAGACAAGCCAGGGGTAGCAGACTGTGGGAAATGAAGCAGAACAAGAAGTAGGAATTGTGAGAATACATGTCAAAGATTATTTATTTCACCAACAGTTCACTGTAAAGCGTTGACCATTTATAGCACATTCTTCAGTTTTCAAAACTCAGATTCCATTATATGCCCTGTTACAACAATAGCTTCAAAATTGTGAGTTCAAAACTACAGCATACTATTTACAGAATAAGTAATTTAAAAGGATTTAAAAAAAAACCCCACACAACAAATTCTAAACCTGGCAATACTACCTATTACGTTTTTTACTATGGAAAGGGGAAAAAAATGCCATCTATCAGCAAGCTGTGACTCAAGCTGGTGGATAGTCTCAAAAAAAACTTTTCCCGACTTGAACTTCAAAAGTAAGGAGTAAACTCGGACAGGGGTAGGTCTGAATCTGGATCTTTTTGAACAGTTCCCACCAGAATAAGCAGACACTGCTGTAGCAAAAGGTAGGTCTATCCCACCTGTAGTGACACTTCCCTAGTGCCAAGCCCTGTATTTGTATGGTCCTGCAGTCAGCTAGGTTGCACTGCTGATGTGGCTCACAGCACAAATGTCTGTGCTGCAGTAGACAACAGGAAAAAGCAGCCCCGTCTTCTGTTGTTCCCACTTTTTTTGTGGCAAGCTCAGTGAAAACTTAGCAATCATGGTGCTGACAGAACATGCAAACCATTTGCATGTATATGGAGGAAGAAGAAAAACCTGGGACGAACTATGTATTTCAAGTTCATCCCTCTTTATTCAAGCAAAAGCCATTAGTCAAAACAAGTGATTTTTAAGTTAGCTAACTTGATATCTGTATAAAAGAAAAAATAAATAAATGAAAATCATTACTAGATACGGAAATGTCAATATATACTCCTATCTGGCAATCCAGTATCATCTATTGCGTGTTTAAAACATGTCTCCCTAGACTAATTATTTAAACGATGACTGGCATTCACCACTACTTGCCACCAGAAAAGTGTGTCAGAATGCAGCCTGGTGCCAGCATCGTATCTGTGATGCAGTTCCCGAAAATCAATACAGTATTCAAACACAGTTCCATTACTTTGCAGAACGGAGCAGACAACATTAATACCAGGCCTCTCTGTAGATACAACAGAGCCCAACACTGCCTGGTGCAAGGCCCAGGTGGCATACAACCACAACTCCCTCTAGCCTCCTCTCCCCTCCAACCTCCTAGCCTCCCTGCCCTGAACACGACACTAACTTTGGTGGATCTCACATGGCCCAGCCATGGAAAAAATAAAAACTAAAACACTCTCAACAGAATGGGGAAAAGAAACCTGTTACCAAAATGAGATCTAGAAGCAGTTTTTTCATAGTGCAATGTTTCCGCACCCATTGCACCTTACCTTTAAGACTGAACACATCTGCAAAAGCCTTACAGGGAGAACAGCACAAAACCCTGAATTATAAAGAATGCTCTAGTAATTTATTTATTTTTGCAAAACTTTTTCTCTAAGTAGGGCTTTTAAATACACGTTTCAGCCTAACATAATATCTGTTAAAAAGAAAAAAGATGAACTAAGTACTCCAATTTTTGTTTTTATTTTACATAATAAAGAATACTTTGTTCCTTTGTTCATTGTTACAGTTTCCTGCTACTAAGACTATAACCACATACATGGGGAAGCATGAGATTTTTCTCAAGTGCAGGACTGTCTCAGATACAAAGGGCACATTGTTAAAACACAAGCACACTTAATTTTTGTGTGCATATATATACACATACTCATGTGAGTTCTGTTCCAGATCAGGTCTCAGTCTCATTGGGTATCTTGACACTACACTCGGTCCCTTCCTAAGTGCCTCTTAAACGATAACTTGATAACTTATGGACTAGAAGAGACATCAGCTCTCACTAATTACTTTGGGCCTCAAGAGCTTCAAAATTAAAGATATCTAAAAGAGTAGAAGAACTATGCCTCTAATCTGCATGAAGTGTTTGTATTGTTTACATGTGCTAGATGGTCACCGATCTGGAATACCCTGGAAAACCATAGCCTCAGCTAAAATGATGTCCCAGGCATCTACATTAATGAGAAACTACTAGTAAATTAGTGTTACATCATGAGATAATGCTCTTCTCTTTGTAGTACACTAACACAAAGACATAGATTTGGAAAGCTGCGATTTAAAGAGTGATCAGCTAAGAGCTTTAAATCAAATTACAGTCTTAAGAGAGAATCATAAAGAGTGTTTCCAACAAAAACTCCATAAAAGCGATATCTGAATTCAATTTATTACTTTTACTAACTAGCAGGCAGAAACACTCCAATGCCAATCAGGGTCATTGCCTTCCCCAATTAGAGGGGGGAGACATTAAGGCTACGTGACAGTATTTCAAGCCATTGCAAACTCTATGGCTTCAAGACCGCATGCTTCCTCACGTACTGGCTTGACATCTGATCATGAGTCCTGCAAAGGTGACGGGAACTGTGGTAGGGCAAGCACTGCTTGGGAGAGAGAAATCGCAAGAACACACACACACACACACACACACACACACACAGCACTCATCCGATGTTTGCCTTGAGACACCGAGAATAAAAATATTCTCAACATGATGAATGTGAAGGACTTCATTTTTTTATTTTCAGCAGAACCAGGGTTTCACCCAAAAAGGTGGTCTATATAAGCTTTATAATATACAGAAATACCGGAACAGAACAATCGCAACCTTAAGGCATCACAAACACTTCCAATAGGGTATCGGGGAAGTCATCCCCCATGATGTTCAGGACACTGGTTTATGTGTGGCCAGGCCAGAAGAGCTGGTTTAGATTTCTCATGCTTATTTCATGGTCATAAAACTACTGTGACAGAAGATAATTTAAGCGTGGTAGAGGTCTCCACACATTGCTGCCTGACAAAGCAGTTTATTAACCATTTCAAGTTGATTTACATACAGTCCATCTGTCTAGGTATTTATACTTTACTGATTTTTTTCAGATAATCAAGTTTTGTGGGTGTAAACCAACAGCAAGTGATGTTGATCTGTTTTTGTTACACTCTCCCTGCTGCTACAGAAGACAGCATAAACTACTTTGCTATCACTGCTTTCACACAATAAGCATCTCATTTTACCCCTAAGACAGTAAGATAGCCAGGAATTGCAGTAACGCTGAACTGCTGCCAAGAAGCTGTACCTTCTGCTCTATTATCTGCGATACTTCTGTGTCAGAGGAGCACAGCTTGATAGAACTGTTGCTAAGATAAAGTTTTGGGAAAGCTACCACTGAGTCTTGTAGGAGGGAAAAAGACAGGTTACAGAACCTGAGCCAGGTCAACAAACAGTCAGCAATGCTTCTGGCTCCTAACAGCTTTAGAGCGTTCATGTTGTGTCACCCAGCTTGAGAATGGAAACTGAAACGTTTAAGGACAAGATGATAGTTTGGCAACACCTGAAAAGGCAAGTCAACAGGCAGCAAACCAAAACCAATTTCCACAGCAAGATTTGTCTATCCCATGTGTTCAAACACCAGAGACTCTCATATATTTTTAGATTTTAAGGCTTCAAATGGGCTTTGTAAAAATGGTTACATCCTACAGTTTAGAATTAGCACGATTTGTCAATTCCCCTACAACTGCAGTATCCTCTTTTTAAAATGGGCCCCTGCATCCTGAGTGCTTTAAAGGAAGGCATTTGACTCACCCACCATCCTTCAGAAAGGGTAAGAGCTAGGAGTGGATCAACAGCCACAGACATTTTCCCGACTACCAATAATTAAAATAAAATACTTATTTCTAGGCAACTACAACGCTAATAAGTACATCCTAAAATACTCACCTTCCACAATATTCTCCAGCCAACTTAAGAACCCTAGTATTCTAATTCTGCCATCTCAAACTGACACATATCATAACCACCTTTATGAAGATAATATACTAAATATAATCCAACAAAAGTGAAGCGAAGCTGAAGTCTTTATAAAGACACCTTGATTAACGTGACATGACAGAGACAAGCAGATCTTACAGCAGCTTTTACCTTGTAATTCCTTATCATTCAGCAAGAGTGAAGGGAAAAGCTAGTAAGATAAATTTGGATACTTGTCCACAGCACAGAAGGCCATAAAGGAAAGCGGTTATGGAGAGACTAACCTTAACAAACCAGGAATTAATCCTTGAGATGAAGTTTAACAGGACAGCAACTTCTCCCCCCTATCAGAATTCACGGCTGTGCAGTCTCCATACTGCGTCTAGCATGAAGTGAATTCATTTCAGCCTAAGCAATGACTGCATCACAGTCCACAAATAAAAACCTCCAACTTCCCTGCCCCCAGGTAAAACTAAATGCAGTGGTGGTTTTTGTGATGGTTTGCAGTTAACACAGAATTTACCTGGTCAATGTATCCAGTAACATAGACTACCAACAAACACCCTGAACGTGTTTATGTTAAGATCTATTTCTTGAGGATTTTTAATGTAATCAAATCTCTGCTGTTGCTCAATCGATTGCACAATACTGACAAATTCTGTACTTTTCAGCTAGTGAACTAGGACAGAAGATACCGATGTCATCTTAATTACAGAAAAACCCATGTTTTCCTGTTAAAGAATGCTATATTCTGAGAGGTCAACCCAACAGAAGGGCCTGCACAAATAAATGGCTATACCACTCAACAGTGACTATCGATAAGAACTTGTCTTTATGCAACAGGGATGAGGAACTAGGAGAGGGCAGACAGACTGGCAACTAGAGAAGCAAGAGCGGACAACCTCTGTGCCTGGCCTATACAACCCCCAGGACTTCATTCATTTACCTTCTCCTGTGAGATGCGAAACACCATAGACGTATGGGATACAGCACCAAGAAGAGTGTCTCCTGAATTACTGCACCCTTCATACCATTCTCTAGTTTCCAGTTTCTCAAAGCAAACATTCAATAGCAGCACTGGCCCAGAGACCAGCCACCCACAGCCCGGTATCCACCACACACAGAGCACGTAATTACCTGGCTTGCCTGGTGGTATTCAATGCGCCAAGCAGGCTGAACTACACTGGCAGAACAGTGAATTCTTCACTCTAACAAAGGAGACTAGGAAAGACACTGCCACTTTGGCAAGCCAATTCCTCTCCCCCACTTGAAGTTTTCTGTGTTCCCACCGTTGGAACAGGTAAACTATCCACCAGGCAGGTCCTACAAGCTCACTGTGCAAGCTCACACAGGTTAGCAGTACCATTTAATACTGGATACAGTATATAGACCCTCGTGTGGCCAGGTACATGGATCATCAACCATTTTGCAACTTGCTTCTAGAACACTCAATTTTAAGACGTCAGTAGAGTATCAGAAGACTACCTTTTACAAGGGCAGTGTTAAGAGTCCAGTACACCTCGGTCTAGAAATACTCTGAAATCCATAGGCAACTGCACTTAGAAGTTAATACAAACAGCCATTGAATCAAGACCTCTGCTCTAAACACTAGCAAAGGCCTGATACTTAACCACAGACCAACAGAGTTGGTGCTGGCCTTGGCTTGCATTTAGAGAGCAGGGATCTCACCAGTAACATAAACCTACATTTCTGTTTGTGTCCACCTTGTTAGAAGACGGGCTACAAAGGAACTCTATATTGCAACACCCTGACACGTACTGTCTAAAGAGTCTTCAAGATCTTTGACATCAAGTTTTCTCTTTTTGACTTCAATGTGCCAAGATACTACTCAAGGTTATCACACTAGCAACTGCAGCGTTCAGGGCTATTTCAACTCCCTCTTCAGATATAGGTTTGTACTGTTCATTAAGAAGCCACAACATTAACAGACCAGCAGTACTGGAGCTGATGAAAGGGAGGTGGTTGGTTTTTTTTAAGTCAGGTTTTTGCCTTCAGAAGCGCTCAGTTTAATTCTGAAGAAAGAACACTTACTTCCCTTCAACAGTTCTCTGTAATATGATACACTTAACTGACGTATCTACAAACATAACACTGATTTTAAATAAGTGAGAGGTTTTCCATTATTTGAATTTAAAAAAACCTATGCAATTCTGTGTCTCCTTAGCAGTTGTAAGAATATATGCCATTATAATACCATTTAGCCTTCTGGCATCTTTTTGAAACACATTATCACTTTCTTGAATATGTAAATAGCTGCAAGCTTGGGTTTACTGTTTGGGATATATATGTTTGTTTATTTATTACATGTAAGGGAAGACAACAGGAAAATAAAAGCTAGCCAAAGAAGTAATTCCTTGTACCATGGACCCCAGTGACTAGGACAGAGCCAAGGGTGCAGCTGTTATCACCCCACATGCCAGGAAGTTAATAAACTGGAGGATTCCAAGTCTCCCTAACGGCTTGAGAGAAGAGACACTTCCATATTAATATACCAATTTCACATTCAAATTCCTAAATGATCAAAACACAAAGCAGATTATTTGTAACTGCTGTACTCAGTAGTATATCATAAAGTCTTAGAAAACCAGCATCCTGTTAATGCATTAAAAGCGTGCCTCCACCTTGCAGTTAGCCAAATCATACCACGTTTCTGGTGCTTTTGAACATGGATGAGTTTCCATTCCACTAAGAGGCTATCAGACAAACCTGGTAGCAGGGATTATTTTTTTATCTCACTACACAAATTACTAAAGATACAACTGTGGAAAGTTTTCACAGGTATCTATGTCACTTTT
>JAHREE010000379.1:6627900-6791643 GCA_033628505.1 Tringa tobata | reverse complement strand
GGAAGGGAAGGGAAGGGAAGGGAAGGGAAGGGAAGGGCATCCTGGAGGTTGCAGTAGTTATGTTACAACTACACGTATTTAGGGTAATGTTAGATCTTGAGTGTGAAATTAGTTACAAGCATAAAACAATGTTCAAGTGAGGAAGGAAAAGCATAATATGTCATTTCAAGAACCAGTTTAAGACCTTTTTACCATTATGGCTCTTCAAAAATTCAAAAAACATATCCTTAGCAAGTGATGAGAAATAGAGCAAGTTAGCACATTTACTTAGGCTCTAATGCCCTCAGACTGCAAATAGTTATGTTCATGAATTGTACAGTATATATGATAGGAAAGTATGTGCTTACCTGTTTGTAGTATTCAGGTCTGTGTTATTTCTGAGGGTGAGCAGTCAGCTACTTTATTATCTCAGTTGTAAGAACAAGTATGTTATTGACAGATGCTGTTGCCATTAGAAGTTACGGTTTCTCCAAAGGCTTGGCAGCATATAAATATGCACAGAAAAGATACTGCCCCCACCAGTACTCCTATACTGGCATCTAACAAACAGTGTATTAGGATATTATTTACTACATCTCTTGACCTCTCTGAACATTGATCACACTTGGAAATTATATGGAAAGCAACCTCATTATAGAACCATTATATATATTACCATTATAATTACAGTTTACATGAATTTACTTCTTCTCTATTAGAAGTATGTTTTCACTACTTTTTTCTGTTCAAAACCTCTTATTGTAGTTTTGATTTACCTTTCTGTAAGCAAAACACACCAGCTTCCCTCACGCTGCCACGCCCCCAAGTGCAAGAGCAATTTCTCATAAAAGTAGCATTCACAGATATGCTACAGCGTTAGTAAGGAAAAATACTGGCATTAGCTTGAACTTGTGGAAACTGACATAGGAGGAACAGGATTTATTGTTTCATAACAATGAATCTCTGGGTATGGGGAGCGACAGAGCACTGAGCTCTGTGGCCCTCTTTTGTCATCCTTTCCTGTATTGTGGAAAAGCTGAGATCTTCGTGGGCAGTAAGCAAGGGGAGAGCAAGGGAAATATGGGAGAACTTTGCTCAGTAAGAGAAAAAAACAATGACCTTAAGGTGTACTAAAAATTCTGTGAAAACAAATTTATCTATCTATCTAATCTATCTATCTACCTATCTCTATCTACCTACCTACCTATCTCTCTCCCTATAATTTCTACAAGGTGTTTTGCTTGCTTAGAACTATGGATTTTGTGTTATGATTCATACCATCAGTAATACTCGTATGAGACATCCCTTATAGTAACTAACCTTTGCCTAGGCAAGTGGAGAACACTCTACATTATCTATAACATTTAGAAAATTAAGTTACAAACATCAACCTTTTCCGTATGGGCTGCGTGCAATCCTAGCGTGAGGTGTATCGCAGGGGGAAGGACACAGCTGCGATCAGGCAATGTAGGACCTTGCTATACTGCGCACACCTCCCCATGGCTATGCAGTGCTGTAGCTTTTCTCCCGTGGTAGGAGTCACATCACTAAATGAGCACGTCCTCCTCATGACAGACACCAAGGCTCGGTGCTGCCAGTACGAGAAATACAGCTTCTCAGAACCGGCACCGGAGAGCACACTGAAAAAATCTCATGGATGAGAAGGATGTGTGGGAGCAGCTTAAATGGTCGTGTTACAGGTGTAGCTGATATATTTGTTCAATATATTTTTTCAGGGGCACATCAGCAAATAAATTAATACATTCCGAGTTCAATGAAAAAATGAGGAAACTTTCAAGAAAAAGTATCAGCAGGTTTATTCTGTGGAAGTATTGGTGGGTCCTCTCCCTAGTACCAGGGCAGAGACAAAAAATGATAAAGGGTATTTATCCTACTCCTACAGCAAAAGATTGGAAGACATGGCTAGACCATGTCTTCCTTCAAGCACCTTGCCAATCTGTTCCTGACACCTGTGGAGTGTTTGATTGAGAAAGTAAATATAAGGTAAAATAAAAGTGTCTTCTTTCACTTCTTCCTATATTTTGCTCTGTACATTACCTTTTAAGCATGATCTTTCCTTTCTCCTGATGATCTACACAGCACAATAGAAATGGAAGTGGGATGCAGGGTCAGTCAGCAGGCAGAGAGTACAAAAAGATACCTAATGCACACTTATGTCCTCTCCTCTTCCTTCTATTTCAGCTTAAAAGGAAGACTAGCATCTTCAACATAATTGAAAATCAAATAATTATGACTAAAGATTAAAATACTTTCTACAGATTTGAACATCGTCTCTTGTATATGAAGTTTGCATACAGGTGGGCACAAGGAGCTGCCGGACATTTTCAGAAATTGCAGAGTAGAGTGAACACCCTGACAGTGAAAACATTTCTTCCTATCTTGGAATAGAATTTCTTGTATTTCACTTTGTACCCGTTGCCTCTAGTCTAGTCACTGAATACCACAGCAAAAAGGATGTCTCTGTCATCTGTAATTCCTCCAATCAGGTATTTATACACATTGATAAGATCCTGAACATAAAGGATGGACAAGGTGACTTCCAGAGGTCCCTTCCGATCTCAAACACACTGTGAATCTGTGATCCTGTGATCCTGATTAAGGGACTTGGGAAGAAACCCCAGCTCTCTCAGCCTTTCCTCTTATGGGAGATATTCTTGAAGGTATCCAAATGATGGGAAGAAGTTCTGAGGCTCGTGGAAATATGCAATGCTCATGCTGGGGGTTCTGGGGGAAGGCTCAAAAGACAGAGACCGAGATGAGTATTCAAGCCCTCTGATCATTTCTGTGGCCCTCCTCTGGACCTGCTCCAACAGGTCCATGTCTTTCTAAAGACCCCAGAACTTTTGAAGATCTCCTTCCTTTTGAAGATACCCTTCTGGGATAGAGACTCCACCAGCTCTCTGGGCAACTCTGCCATTGCTCAGTCACCTTCACAGTAAAAAAGTTCTTCCTGATATGCAGGAGGGACCTTCTGTGTTTCTGTTTGTGCCCATTGGCTCTTCTCACTGGGCAGCCGCGGAAAGAGTCTAGCTCTGTCTTCTTTACACTTTACCTCCAGGTATTTGTACAGTTTGATGTGATCCTTCCTGAGCCTTCTCCTCTCCAGGCTGAGCAGCTCCAGCTCTCTCCTCTCTTGACTATTTGGCAACGCTCCTTCTAATGCAGCCCAGGAGACTGTTGACCTTCTTGGTCACCAAGGCACATTGCTGGCTCATTTTCCATTTGGTGTCCATCAGGACCCCCAGATCCTTTTTCTGCAAAGTTCCTTTCCAGTTAGTCAACTCCCAGCATGTACTGGCACGTGAGTTTGTTCCTCCCCAGGTGCAGGACTTTTCAATTCCATTAGTTGAACTTGGTGATGTTCCTTTCAGCCCTTTTCACCAGCCTGCTGATGTTCCATGCTACCATCATCCATGGTTGTATCAGCTACTCCTTCCAGTTTTGTGCTATCAGCGAACTTGCTGAGGGTATACTGTGCCCCATCATCCAGTTAGTTAATGGAGATGTCGAAAAATATTGGATCCGGTACTGACCCGGCTGCACTGCTAGTTACCGGCCTCCAACTCCTGTCTTAGCATGGCAGAAACTCTGAGATGATGGTCTTCTTGATCCTCATGTTCACTCTATAGCCACATCATTTGAAGTTTCTTAGCTTTTTCTCCCTTTCTTATCTCTTGTGACTAGCATTTGCTGACAGCAGAAGGTTTATTCCAGCCACACCTAGGTAACAAAAGGCAGCCTGGATGGAAAGGATGGAAATAAGCAAAGCTGTCATTTTTAAGTATGATGCAACAGAGACATGTGAAAAATTCATTCTGATAAAAAAGAAAAGAGATGAAACACTAATTCATGTGGGGTAACTTGGTACTGTGAGCAGAGGAGAAGGTTGTGAGTAGATAGAAGGAGGCCCAAGAGTCAGTTGGAATAGACAGGATTTTAGTGGGGGCAAGGAAAGTGTTTGTTACGAGGAGTACAAGAGGGTGACAATCTGTAAACTTTTGTGTATGGGTGTATCGCTGTTTTGAGGATGTTGGGGAGAGAAAAGGTGACAGAGTTATATTAAGAGGAGGGCATTGAAGTGCATGCCACCAAGGTAGAAAGCAGACCAGAGACAGTTATCTACATGGCAAGAGAAAGGGCAAGGGCAGAAGATGGAGCACGTGTATGAATGACAGGGGGGTGGGTGAACCTTCTCGAAGTAAAGGAGGCCTGTAAAGTTGGAGTACTGCTGCATTAGATCTATATACAATTAAGAATCATCTTAATAATTGTGAAAACTCCAGGTAGTCCTTTTCAAGTGATTTGTCCTTGGAGAAAGAAAAGGGTTTGAATTTAGCAAAGAGTTAGCGGCATCTTTTTTCTTGCTCATGACAGGAAACAAGGGCAGGCTGCCTGGTTCCATATAAAAAAGAAAACAGCAACCTCCACTGTCAAAAGAGAGAGAAGAAAAGAATAAAAGACAGAAACTAGATACATATCTGCTCGGCTGGTTACTCAGTGTGTGGCAATGGAAAAAGCAGCTCATGGATGAATTAGAAAGTTGTGAGTAACCTAGCATTGGCTGATAGGAAGGAGCAGGGAAGGACACAAAAAGAACCTCTGATGCATCCTGCAGTACTCAGCAGGTGGGCCAAAAAATAACTCCAGCACTACAACGTAGGAGGAGAACACCAGTTTTGCAGTTAGTTGTAATTGCTCCTCGCCTTGAAGTATCGCTTAAAATATTTTTCTCCTCTTCCAATCCCAATTTCCACACCGCCCTCAAGTCTTTCAGCAGGAGATGATTAAGATTATAAGCACAGCTTTTAGTCATGGTGAATTGGACCATATCTATACTTTCTTCCACTGTGGCTACTTCTTATGGCCTGAAGTGACAGTATGAAGTTCAGATTCCTACAAGAGAAAAACCATGCTGAGGTAACAAAATTCTTCAAACTAAATTTTAAAATAACTAAGCCATTTATCAACAAGCTTGGAATTTTTTTCATACAAAAATTGGTATAACTTTATAAGAAAAAGCTGATTCAATGAATGTTATATTTAAACATACTCTATAGTTTTCTGAAAGTCATTGACAACTTTTTATCTTTCTGCTCCCTCCAGAGCAATAAAGTCTTAAGGAGAACACTAGCCTGTTAAACTGAAATTTTGCTACTGACTTAAGTGGGCTAGCTTTTCAATTATGGAAGCACAGAGGTGCAACAAGTTCTTTTGGGAAGAAAAAATATATGTATTTTCTAATATTTATTTGGCAGGAGAAGAGAAGTAAAAAAACACAAAAATTCTCAGCATCAAGATGTCAGTCAGCATATAGTGGATTACATAAAAAAGAAATAAAAGATAAAACTGGATGTTTTCTATAATCCTTACTCATATCCCATGAAAACTAAGAAAGCAGAAATAGTGTATTTGCTTCCAAACACAAATCATGGCATAAATCAGTTACATTTTCTAATATCACAGAAACATAGAATGGTTAGAGTTGGAAAGGAACCTTAAAGACCATCTAGTTCCAACCCCCCTGCCATGGGCAGGGACACCTCCCACTAGAGCAGGTGGCTCAAAGCCCCATCCAACCTGGCCTTGAACACTTCCAGGGACGAGGCATCCAGAACTTCTCTGGGCAACCTGTTCCAGTGTCTCACCACCCTCACAAAAAAGAATTTCTTCCTACTATCTAATCTAAATCTCCCCACTTTCAGTTTAAAACCATTACCCCTTGCCCCATTGCTACACTCCCTGATAAAGAGTCCCTCCCCAGCTCTCCTGTAGGTCCCCCTTAGGTACTGGAAGGCTGCTATAAGATCTCCCTGGAGCCTTCTCCTCTCCAGGCTGAACAACCCAACTCTCTCAGCCTGTCTTCATAGGAAAGGTGCTCCAGCCCTCTGATCATCTTCATGGCCCTCTGCTGGACCTGTTCCTTTCTGTGCTGAGGACTCCAGAGCTGGATGCAGTACTCCAGGTGGAATCTCACCAAAGCGGAGTAGACGGGCAGAAGCACGTCCCTGGAGGTGATTTTCTTTAATGTTTTTCTTTAATATTATTAGTACAAAGAACCATGTGGATTGTGCTGAAGTTTAGATCCATTTAATCTCGCCACAAAGACACATCTATTATGGGGAAATTAGTGTCAAAAGGTATATAGAGCAAATGTTTTATTTTAGTTCATCCTTTGTGCTGATTGTAAAAAATTATGGGTACAGATTCAGAAAGAGAAGTATGCCACAACCACCAGTCGAGTGGTGCATTATCTGCACAAAATGTAGTACATTAAAGGATGTTCATTCACTGTCTCGATCTTGTTTAGTTAAATAGTGAATAGACCAGTAGAGCTGCAACAGATTAGGTGCATTTACATGGAATATTTTGAAGGGCTTGTTTTATTATTATCTTAAGATATTGTCTCTGGGATACCTGGTTAAATATAAGACCAAATAGGCAAAGGTTAGTGTAGAGTTCTATGGCATTTGCAATAATAAAAATTTTGGATACTTTCTCAAGTGTGGCAAGGTAACAAGCGTATAGGTTGGTTTGTTAGTTTTAGTTGTTAGGGTTTTTTTTAATGTTTCTGTAAGTTTATATAAACTCGGGGAAGTTTATTTCTCTAGATTCTCTCTCATGCTGATGCGCAAAAGGTAAACTTGCCATGGATGAAGTTCACAATGTGGAGCTAAATTAGGCTTCTGATCTACAGAAACATACATTCGCTGCAAAGGCAGTATGCAGAAATTAGTGTTTCTGAAATAGTTTTCTTTCAGAGTCTTCATGGGGGTGCTTCAGGTGGCCAGTGGATATATCTAAACTGGGGGACTGGAGAAAGCTTCCTAGGTCTCACTAGGAAGCAGACACATTCCCTGGCCACAGCCCAGATACCTGGTGGGAAGCAATATTTCCCTCTTTCCCGCAGCTGCTCTGGTCTTTGTTAGGAAACCTGGGTGTGCAGACAGGGAGGGAGCAATGGTGTATTCCAACAGGATCTCTACTGGGACTGGCACAGGGGGTGCATTCGGTCCCTGGAAGGAATACAGCTGTAGTGAGTGGTCAACAAGGGAGACTGTGTAGATACTCTGAAGAAACAGCATCTCCATGGGGAGATGTCAAATTCTAACCCAAAGTTTGCTAGCAAGAAAAGTGAAAACAAGATCCTTCTTTTAATAAAATCCTCTCTAGTTCTATTGAGCTTTTCTCTCCACTGATATATGGCAAGCTCTCTGCAGGGAACAGTGAAATCTAGCAGGTATTTGTTTCTAGCTGGTACTTTCTTCATGCTGCCCTAAGGTTCTACTACAAGTAATCTAGTCTGCTTAGGAATACTAGGATTCAAATATTGTTAGTGCTCAACTAATGCCCTAAAATCCCCATTTTACAGTTTGCCCAGGTGCTTTCTCTTAACAGTAACTTTTAACTATAGGTGATCCTGGTTGTGTTTTTTTTCTCACAACTCCATGTTAATCCCTACGACACTTCAAATGCAAACCAGATTTTAAGTCAAACTTGTAGCCTGAGGTCAGGTATCGACTTTCGGTCTTTCCCTTTGTAATAAATTAACCGAGAGAAGGACGGTCTTCACTGATATATCACATGGAGGATCCCTTGGAGTCTTGTGACTACAGATAACAGCAGTCTTCTCCTTTGTTTCTGCTCACATGCTGTCTGTCAGGTGCCTCACCAACCTGAAGCACTCCCGAAACAGGTACCAGTCCCAGCCACTTCTTGGATGGTCCTTGTGTCAGCTTGCATCTGTGCACTGCCTTCCTGACGCAAGAGCTCCATGAAGATCTGCTCTCAGATTTGGAATTTTATCACATTAAAAAATAATTTTTAAGAGATGAGGCTTTTTCTGAGCCTGTAACTTGATTGCTGGAAACAAAATATTAATAACTGGATCTGCCCTTTTAGCGATTTTTGAATTGTTTTGAATTACCCAGAAGGTGCTGTCAAAAGTGCTACAGCAGTTTGAGAAACAAAAATGACACACATTTTAACGGCTTTCTCGCGGCGCATCCTTTTATTTAAACTATTTATACTATTTTGATTACAACCTTTCAAGGTTGCAAATGTACCCTCTCCTGAAATGGATTCTCCTGGACATCATATGAATTGTGGTTATGGACAGAGGACTTTTTCTGAGCAACGTACCATATAATTTGCAACTCCTTTCAAGATCCCACACTAAAGATATCTGTTTGCCTGCGGCCAGGTTTCTCGGCTTGAGGTTCCTAATGTTCAACATGTCAACAGTGCTCCTTCCATATCAATCAAGCCAATGGCTAATTAAAAGAAGATAAAACTTCATATAGACCTGCCCCTTTAGCAGGCAGATACAGGAATTCTGAATTGGGCTGGAGAATTTTCAGGTTTGTAGCTTAATGCAAACTTTGCAGAGGCTTCATACTGCTCGCCAAGCTGTTGGGAAGGCACTGGAGGAGAGGAGCAGGAGCTACCTATGTTCTGTGAAGCATGAGATGAAGCACTGGAGGGAACAATGCACATTTGTAAGGCACTGATGCTGTATTTTCACGCTTTGCTGAAGAAACGTACCGTCATACTGGTTAAACTTCCATGAAATACCATTTTCAGTTTACCTCCTGAAAATTCCTTGGTTTTTTCTAAGATTTTGTTCTTCTGATGATGATACTCTGTAATGTGATGGCCATATTGTGCAATTCTAACTCATGGCCAATAAGTTAGCCAAAATATTCTTTTCTAGATACACATCATAGAGTCACCTTAATATTAGAGTGCAAGATACAGTCAGCCACAGCTAATGCCCGATTTCTTATGTTTGCTGAGTAGCCAGTGCAATTAATATGTATTATAAATAGCATTCAATATAATTGGAATTCACGTAATAAAAGGAGGACACCTATGCAGAGTTGTATTAAGAGGAAGTAATTAAAAGGATAGCACAGCTACCTACATAAAGGTGTAGAGTTAAGGTTTCCATGGCAACCTTAACTCTGCATTTCCTGCCTTTTGTGATTTCAAAAGCTTGGACTCAGTGTTGCTTTAATATAGTATTTCACACTGAATACTTTTACCAATGGAAGGATTATTTTGAAACTTGACATTTCTAGGTCTCCCAATACTAACCTAGTTTGAACAGCAACATTTTAAATTATTCAGAAGAAACTGTACTAATATAGAGCTCACAACAGAGACTGAACTTGCCTCAAGCCGGTGTAATGCATTATGGATACGTGGTAGCCTCTCCATAGATAAGGTGCTGGCAGCTTCCCTTTGGAGCTCTGTCCCCTTCCTCTGTGACACTGGCTGAAAAACTACCTGGCCTGAAAAATGCCAGATTAAAACTGAAGGCAAGAAGGAACACCTCTGCAAATGTAAAATGGGAAAAAAATAGTTGATTTGAATTACAACTCATTGAAGAACATGTACCATGTGCATCTGGCAAAATGCTGGTTGTGAGCTGCAATTATGGCTGCGTTAGATAGAATTGTTCCAATTTTGACCCCAGAACTTTTGATTGGACTTCTGTAACAGATTTCAGCAAGTGTGTATGGGCACACAGATATGTGTCCATCTCTTGGCTGTCTGCATTTTTAAATTAAAGTAACTTTTATAGCTTACTAGTAACATAAATGCTAGCAACTTGAGAGAGAGGGGCCTGGGTTTCCAGAGCCAAAGTACATAGGTCCAAATGTTTATAGGCTCCTTTCCTTAAATGCTAAGTAAAAACTATGTTTTTAGTTACTCCTATTGCAAGGCTTTGTAGAAAAGCCCTGAAGAAAACACATTTATACATATTGTAAAGTTTAAGGTAATATTTAAACTTGCTAACAAAAATGTTCTGATTTCTGGAGTAAAAACTCATAAATGCATTTTATTTCAAAGTTTTTATGGTACATGAAAATGTCCCTCATTCTGCCAAATGTATTTGAAATTTGGCAATCTTTAGAACCGTTTTTGTGTAAGGAGACTTGTAATACCCAGAATAGTAATATCTTTAATAATCTTCTCTGGGGGGATATGATTAAGGAATTTCTTGATAGGCACACAACTTTGCCTGAAAAGCAACTACATAAAGGTTTTTTTTCCATAAAATAGTCATCGTTTACATCCAACTGACAAAATTTAGTTCTTAAGCATGGGGAAAACTCCTGAATAAAGTAAACTGGGCATTCATATGCATTTTTCACAAATAAGTAAGCACTCAAAACCAGACATAAAAACCTGAAGACAGTGAAGAAATGTAGTACAACAGAATTTAAGTTGACTGCCAACAGCTAGCTCTCACACCCTACTCAACCTTTCACAGAGCACATAGGAAACGTTAGGAAAAAAGACAGCAGGTAGCAAGTTATGTTTTATTAATTCATAGGATGATCTTCCCAACTTGGTCAAATCTCAGTATGCTCATTAAGACCTGATAATTTCTCAGTGCATGCTTAATCTAGTAAAGTATAAAACAGAGGTAATACTGTCTCTATAAAATGCCTAGTTCAAGAGAAAAAAAAGTTTGCATCTGTCTGTCTTCCAATTTGGCGACGTTAATACATGCGCAAAGTTAAGTTAATGAGTAGGTACTGCCTCCAGATCCATTAACCCTAAATCAATTTTTTCTCAGCCACTGATACAGGCCACAGTGAAATATCTACTAGACCCTTGCAACAGTAATCAAATTCCTTCTTAAATACCTAACCCTCAGGAACTGATACATCAGGCAAACCTTTCAGAAATGGTACTGGCTAGTTTAGGACTTGGGGAACATGACTATACTCTCAAGAGTACAACAGATAAAAATAAAACTAAGTGAAAAAAGCAGTTTTGAAGAGTTGTGCAGAATTCATTGGCATCATCCACAGTTTTCAATCAAAATTCATGACTGTTTATTTATTTTAAAACTTGTCTTTAGTCACACACAAGAGAAAATATTAAAATTTAGGAAAATCCAGAACTTAGACTTTCCTTTAAAAATACATTTAAAGGAGTTTAATTAAAAATTTACAAAACCAAAGCACTGAAGTAATGAAATTACTAGGAAATATACTCATTAATCTAACCAGTGCACAACATTAACCATTTCACAACAGCCTTAATTCTCATCAAAAACAAATAGTATATTTTCAATACTCATCTAAAGTGACCTACTACAAATGCCTTATCTGAAAAAGATACAGGGATCATTCATATGGAGACATGCTTTTAGATCATCCAAAATAAAACTGTAAGTATATATTTTGTTATAAATCAGCACAGTAGATTTATAAAATCTGTATAATTTTAGGTTGGAATTCATAGATACAAGATACACATTTGCATATTTAATTAACATTTTCATATCAGTGCCTATGATACACTAATTACATTTCATAAATACTATACTGCATATTATGTGATATGCGGATATGTACATAAAATTTAGCGTATTGTACTTAACAAATGCATCAACTGATCTCTCACTGAAAAAGCACTAAAGAAGACATATAAAGGCATACGTGTACATCACTGAACCTGGTTGAATGCTGAACATCAGAACTAGAATGCTAGAGTGGAAAAGAATACTGCATTTGTTTAATAAGAACATCATTAATTTTTCCTTCAGTATTTACATGCTAAACGTTTGAATATTGCATTTAACGTGGTGGATATTTACACAGACACCTGCCAACCTTCACGCAACTGAGTTCTGCCTTTTTAATATTGTTTCTTAATGTAATTAAAGTTCTTTGTATTATTATTAACATCTTGTATTGTTTTCCCGAGGAAATACATTTTTTGCCTGGTACATAAAATTTTAGACCTAAGTCTCTGGTTTGGCTTCAGTCCCAGATTATCCTGATTTCTAAACAAACTGCAAAGCACATCATATGGGTATCATGATTAAAAAGCTGCAGTCTTCACTATGGATTCTGCACCACATTAATCCTTGTTGTAGCTCCATTTATTTCATTGAAGTTATGTTTCTTAGTTTAATATGCTCGCCATGTTCAGGCTCAGTACAAAATATTTAAAATGAAGCACTACAGTGATACAAGTTTCATTATTTCAGACGTGGTCCAGGAGACTAATCACATCATAAATGATGATATATTAGAGCTGGCTTTGAAGCTGAAACATGTTTCAAGTAAGTTAAGAAATTTCCCAGTAGGAAAAGCATGAGTACATGAGTACACGTTTTTAATCATTCTTAATCAGGAAACATTTTAAAAAGCAGTAGTACCAAATGCTCTTTCATAAGGATGTTTGCTATGGTAAAGCACATTCTGAACATACACCTGCCTCAGTTCCCATCTGCCTTCTCTGGTGCCAAGACAAAGAGGAGCCTAGAGACTTTTTAAAATTAGAAAAAGGTTTCCATAGAGGGATAGGGGTTTTTCTTTCGTTTTTCTCTCCTTGAACTACTGATTGTTGAGCTGCTTTGACCAAACTTTCCAGCACTACCTACCTTCAAACAGCAGCTGTACCTGGAGCACTTCAGCTCTAAAAGTATCAGAAAAACGGCAAGTAGCATCAAACAGGAAATTCAATGTTACAAAATTGTCTCCATTCTGTGAGAGAGATTGCAGCTGGTTTATCAGAGACCTTTTTGCTAATGACTTCCAGAAACCACTCTCTATTCTATCAGAACAAAATATTGTTTACAGTTTTTAGAGGATGAATTCAGCCTCTGCTTCTATTACAGAACATAAATTTCTTTCATTGGTCATTCCATTTCTTTGATGTTGTTCCAATAAATTAGTTTTACAAACTATTCTGTTACAATAAATATACCACTTTTTATTCTAAGGCAATATTTCTCTTTGCAGGCAGTAACACAAGGCTGTTCCTAATCCTATTCTGTTTTGGAGGATCTGGTGGAATCTGTAGTGTTGGTTCTCAAATTCCTCATTGCAGTTTTTCTGCTGAGTATTTCTTGACCAGCGGTCTGATTCTTTGCTTGAATGACTAAAACCAGAAGTAAGGCTTTGTAGGGCTTTTCTGAGAGAAGATAATCTAACCCGGTTAACTTTCCGAGATCAGAGTCAGGGTCAGGAAGAAGGAACATGTTAAAAAAAAAAAAAAAAGGAACAGCTCTCAGCATGTCAAAGCACAGATTTGTCTCAGGCGGCTGTTGGGTATTTGTAAAATGTCAGGTTATTTCAGGTGCCTCACTGACACGTGTAGCTATTTTGACAAGTGGATGCAGGTAAAATCCTTAAGGGTGAACAATCTGTGCCAAAAAAATGGTTAGATTTAGCATCTAGATTAAGGCAAACACAAAATATCAAGGTGCCCTAAGCTAGGGAGCAGAGGAAAAGAAGACAAGGGAAAACAAAGCAACATAAGTTACTTTAATTGGGTAAATGCATTCCTAAATTATTTTTTATTTTTTCACTGTGCAAAAAAAAATGTTGATATTTAATACACTGCTAAAACACTGCCGGCTACCAGGTATATTGATTATATTAGGTTGTATCTATTGTAGGCCTCATGGCTAATGTGAGAAACCTCAAAGAATTACATGTTATTGCTTAATGGATGGATTACGGTAAGAAGAGTGGTCAAATGGTCTGGAGAACACCACTGAATGGGCCAAATGTGGAGGGAACTCCAGCCACCCGGAACTGTATCACTGACTTTTACAGTTAAGACATTAAGTTTCTGCCTTGAGCAAAAACTGTAAAGTTTTGATTCCAATCCAATAGCATATAAAGAAGGCTGGGTTCCAGCTGAAAATCGAAGTCCTGCATAACTGGGCACTGGTAGGATTCTCATGAAACTGAAGATGCATTATGCTACCTGTCCCGTTTAAGCTCTCTTGGGACTGAATTCCTTCACAGGGGAGAAGTCTTAATCCCAATACTTCCCATTTCAAATCCTTATCAACACCTCTCCGCAAACAACTCACACCTGGACTTTGTAACATTTATAAACCATACTCCTTACCCTAGCCCTAATCCTAATTGTGGGCTGACTTTAGCCGAAGACCCCAAGCCACAGCTAAAATGGAAAAGCTCTCAGGAGATAATTCTTTGTGATCCACAAACCTGCCCTTGGTAGCCCCTTTTCAGCTCTCCACCCCACCAACAGACCCTTTCAGCTTTGTCTCTTTTCCAATCCTAACCCTTGAAGTGGCCAGGTAGCCCTTAAGCCCAGAAAACCCAAACCATACAACAGAAGAAGAAGTTCTCAGGAGAGAATTGGTTTGGCAGCCCACACCTTCCCTTGGAAGCCTGTCTGCAGCCCCGCTTCATTTAGATCCCGATGCTTTGTGTCTCTTTGAACCTTAATGCCAGACGTTCATGGAGCTTTAACACCAGATAGCCCCAAATGGGGCCTAGATAAAAAAGTCCACAGATAATTCCTTCTGCAGCCCAGACCTTCCCTCAGCAGCCACACTCCAGCTAGACCCCTAGGAACTGTCCTCACCTAACCTGAATATGTCCAGGCCTTTAATCCCAGGTAAACCCAAACACGGCCCTGATTGAACTCTTTGAGGGTAATTATTCTGCAGACCAAACCATCCCCTTCTGCAAACCCACCACAACTAGACCCCTAGGAACCACCTCTCTTCTAAACATAAGATTGTGAAGAATCCAGCTTCTGCAGCCCAAACATTCCCTTGGCAGCTTCTCTGCAGTCCCACTCCATCTAGACTCCTCAGCTTTGTCTCTCTCTCTCAACTCAAAACTTAGCCTTAACCATGTGCTGAGCCTTCAAATAAATAAGACTTCAAATAAATAAAAATAAATAATAATATTTTTAAAAAATAATAAAACCAGCCAAAATATCATTACAGGAAATCTCTTTGTGGCTAAACTTTCCTTTGGCACTACATTTGTAGCTTCAGTCTATACAAGCCACTAGAGTTTGACTCTCATAAATGTAATGCTAACCATAGCCATGGGCTGACCCTTCTACAAGACTCCCAAGCCATGGCCAAGATGAAGTCCTGAAGGAAGGATTCTTTTTGCAGCCCAGACTTTCCTTTGCCAGTCCATTTGCAGCCTCACTTAACCTGGCCCCCTGCGCTTTGTCTTTCTTATCCATTAAGTTTCTCCATGAGTAGCCAGAGCCTTAAGCAATGACAGCTCCAGCTGTTGTCTGCTCTCACCTGAGGAAGCCATAAAGCAAGAAGCTCTCCCTGAGAAAGGCCTCAACTTACCCTCAAGCCTTCCCTCTCAAAGATTTAAGCTTAAAGGGCATCTCTGTGCGTGCACAAACTCATTGTTTCGGTACCTACTCAATGCCAAGAGTTTACTTATGGTAATTGTCCTTCTCCAGAGAAAGCAATCAAATCTTGACTTGGCTCACATCTTCTGAACCCTTGATCCTTCAGGGTGCAAGCATTTTAGCCTGTTCTTGACTTCAGATTTACCCTAGCACACCAACAATCTCTGATGGCCCTATCCTAACTTATTTATTTTAGTATTAGCTTTTTGATACACTTCTGAACAGTATCACGGAATTGTCAGAGTTGGAAGGGACCTCTAGAGATCATCTAGTCCAACTCCCCTGCTAAAGCAGGATTGCCCAGAGCACATTACTCAGGACTGCATCCAGGCTGGTCTTGAAGATCTCCAGAGAAGGGGACTCCACAACCTCCCTGGGCAGCCTGTTCCAGTCCTCTGTCACCTTCACCATAAAGAAGTTTTTTCTCATATTTTAGTGGAACTTATTATGTTCCAGCTTGTGCCCGTTGCCCCTCGTCCAGTCACTGGGAACCACTGAAAAGATCTGGCTCCATCCTCCTTCAAACCACCCTTTAGATACTTGTAAGCACAAGTTCTCCCCTCAGCCTTCTCCAGGCTGTAGAGTCCCAGCTCTCTCAACCTTTCCTCATAGGGGTGATGCTCTAAACCTCCAATCATCTTTGTTGCCCTAAACAGTAGTTCCAACTCTAATCTGTGAGTAACTGGCGATCAAGATACCTGCGATGTTATTTCTATCTTTTGGGCTCAGCCAGAACCACCTGTCAGTGGAGCCCTGTGAGCTGCCAGGGTTCTGCCAGGTTCTCTTCCATCGTCAGCACAGAAAGGCCCGTCAGACCTTCCTCAGGCAGCTGGGGGCAGAAAAAACACAGGCCATGAGGCCGGGCTTTCGGTGTCCGCCTTCACAAGGCCGTGACGCTGCGGCAGCCCCAGGGCCAGGGCCGGGCCGGTTCCTCCCCAGCCCGACAGAGCTACGTAGCAGCGGGGCGGCCGCAGGCCACGACCCTACGCCGCCCCGCAGCCGTGAGCGCCGCCCGTGTCTCCCCTCGGCGGGCAGTTGCCCCCGGCCCAGGCCGGCCCGCCGCCAGCGAGAGCCGCCGGCGCCATGTCGGTGCCGCTGAGGGGAGGAAGAGGGAGGCGGCGGGCAGGGAGGAGTCGTCACTTCCTGCCGGCGCCTCTGCATCCGGGTGAGAGGGCAGCTCCCAGCTGGAGGAGCCGCTCTTCGCTTCCGGCCCGAGGGGCTGCTCGGCACCGCCCGGGGGGGCCTGTCCCGCCCGCCTCCGCCCCGCCCGGCGTGAGTCCACCGGCGGCGTGAGGGGGTGCCCCTCTTGCTGTGGGGAGAGGCGCCGGGAGGGGAGGGGGGCTGTTGAGGGGAGGATCGGGGCGAAGGGTGGTCCCGGCCGCCTGCCGCTGGGCCGCCGGGCGCTGAGGTGGGGGGCTGGCGGGGCTCCGGTGGCCGCGGGAGCGGCGTCTGGGCTTGGAGGTGTGCGCGGGAGGTGTACCGGCATTTACGGGTGTGCTTCTCCCCAGAGTACAGGCTGGTTTGGGAAAAAAAAAAAAAAAAAAAAAAAAAAAGGCCCACTGGCACAAGCGTGCCCGAATTGTAACGATTATGAAACTTTTTGGGGATCCTGGCAGTTTCCGCTAAGGTGTTCTCTGCTGAAAGTCACGGTAAATGCCGTTACAGCTCCCGTGGCACTGAGGTGTTACCCCGCTCCTCTGTTTTGATTTTGGGAAGGTGCCTCCTTCATTGCCTCCTGGTATTTACGGCCTCGCTTGCTGGTATTTGTGACTCCGGAGACTACAGCGAGTGCGTTACTTCTGCCGCTCAGGTCTTGAATTCTGACGCGGGGTTCTGTCACTGTTAATTATACCGATAAAATGCTTACGTGTGCTGTGTGTGATGCTAAGAGCCTGGGCTGCTTGAGGTGGTGGAGGTGTGTTAAGAGTTACATTGCCTACCCGCGCTAGAAATGGAAGAATTTAGACTGCATATAAATATAGTTCAGATTAAATGTAAATGTCAGGTGACTTTTTTGTCATATGATTCCGTTTTTTTTCTTCAGTAGAATTGAAAGTAAACATCCCCAAAATACCTTTCATGCGTACATATTAAATTCCCCCGCGTGTCGGGTTTTCGCTGCAGCGAAGAGATATCTACAGTAGTAATAACTAGTTTTAAAAATCTTCTGGTACAGTTTTTCCAGTTTAAATTCTGAACTTTTATTGTTTTCAACATGTAAATTGAGATTAAGGTAAAATACTGATGATGTGCAAGGTGGATGGAATACACAGTTTAACGTGTCATAGAAGTAAAGATTTGCTTTTTTATCCAACAGTTCTGCTAATGTATAAAGCATATAACTATACAAGATCAAACAGCAGTTAGTTGTGCCAGAATCAATTTAAAATTTAAGAGATAGCAAACCTACATTTTTCTATCACAGAATCCATTCAGTAAGCACAAACGTAAAATAACACTATGTATACGATATTCTTAAAGCATGAGTAGATTACTTTCCAATTGCTATCATTATTTGGCTGCTTCTTTCCATATCATGTAATGAAAAAAAAATTGTACTTATAGTTCATGATCAGCCGCATCTTCATGTTCTTATGATGTAGTCAAGTGTTTCTGTATATATATAGCGAACTTCTTTGTGGAATGTTTGAAATAAGACACATATTCCACTGTAATACATTACTTTTCCTTGAAATGAAAACTCTTATGTCTTGCGTCATGTAATTTTTCTAAAGTTAAACTTAAAATGGAGGGGAGCATATAAAAGTTTATTTTAAAACATAAATAAAGTAAATAATAATTGTGACACTTAAGAGCATATAGTATTGTTTAGTGACTTGTCCTGAAAGGGGATAAAACTGGCCCACAATCATAATTCTTTAAAGCAATTTCTGGAAATATATTCTAGGTTGTTTGAATTTTTAAATCAAGAGGTGAAAAGGTAACTAGTACTTCTTGTTGCCTAATTTAATTTTTTGTTTGTTTGTTTTTGTTTTTTGTTTGTTTTTTTTAATGTAGGTAAAAGGATACATGTTCACCTCAAGTAGGAAGGAGCATGTTCCCAAATTCCTCCAACTTGGGTCGTCCACCCTTCCCTCCAAAACATCAGCAACAGAGTAATTTCTTCAATAAGCTTCCTCTAAATATACCACCTACTCTTCTTTCTCACCAGCAAAGTATTGATACTCAGTTTAATTTTCAGAATGCAGCGTAAGTACAGTAAGCTTTGATAGTGGGGATTGGCTTGAAAAAGAGAATTAACAGTCTTTTGAAAGAAGTATTTCTGTTTATGGAAGATGTTTTCTGCTGTTGTTAACATTAAACTGCATTAAACTTTAAAAAAAAATAGGAAGGTGTTGTGTAAAACAGAGCTGTATCATTTCTGTTGGTAATCTGCAAGTTTTAATGCTCTCCTACATTGTGCATAAGGCATGAGATGCCATTGCACTGATTATTGTTAATAATCCACAGTTCAGTTTTAAAGGTCTTCAGTTGTATTTGTTTACTAGGGAAAACAGGGAGGAGATGAGAAAGGGAAGAAACATTTATTCTTGGGGCTAGATTTGAAGACACCATAGTGTTCTTTAGGCTCTTAAATTTAAGAGTGCCTTAATTTGTTTGATAACCTCTTGTCATGGTTTCGGTTGGGACAGGGTTAACTTTTTTTATTAGCAGCTGTGTTTTATAGTGCTACGCTTTGGATTTGGGACGTGAAATACTTCTGACAGTGCACTGGTGCTTTTAGTTGTTGCTGGGCACTCAAGGCCTTTTTGGCTTCTCACACCACCCTGCCAGCGAGCAGGCTGGGGGTGCACAGGGAGTTGGGAGGGGACACAGCTGGGACAGCTGACCCCAGCTGACCACAGGGATATTCTATACCATGTGGTGTCATGCTCAGTAAATAAAGCTGGGGAAAGAAGAAGGAAGGGGGAGATGTTCGGAGCGATGGCGTTTGCTTTCCCGTGTAACCGTTACATGCAATCGAGCCCAGCTTTCCTGGGCATGGCTGAACACCTGCCTGCCCGTGGGAAGCAGTGAATGGATCCCTTGTTTTGCACACATGGCTTTATTCTGCCTGTCCTGTTAAAGTGTCTTTATTTCAACCCACGAGTTGTTTTTTTTTTAACTCCCTTTCCCCCCCCACCTTTTTTTTTTTTTTTTCTTTCTCCCCACCCTTCTTGGGGCTGAGGGGGGAGCAGAAGAGGAGGGGGCTGAGTGAGCAGCTGTGTGGTTGTACTTGCCAGCTGGGGTTAAAACATGACAGGTCTTTTTACCCGTGTGCTGTGAAGAATGACCATCATCTATTTTTTAAGGAAAAATATGTACTGAAATAGCTCTTCGTTTGGGATAGAAAGGACAGATTAATTGCTCCTAATAAAAAATGACAGGACTTGCTGTGTTTCATATTCACTTAAGAAAAACTACTAATCCATAAAAAGCATCTGAGTTATCGTATGAGTAACAGTTATGGACTG
Organism: Tringa tobata; assembly: GCA_033628505.1. Classification (NCBI taxonomy): domain Eukaryota; kingdom Metazoa; phylum Chordata; class Aves; order Charadriiformes; family Scolopacidae; genus Tringa; species Tringa tobata. The sequence continues at coordinate 6,771,994 of JAHREE010000379.1, read as the reverse complement.
CAATCTTTCCAGGGCTCTTTTGAGTGGGAACCTTGCAACTGTTCCAGCTGTTACACTGCAGCCAATGACTTATGGAAATGGCAGTCCAGTGCATACGTCTGATGCCTCCATGTTATTCCGAGGAAAAAAGTAAGTTCCTTGTGTGTGTTTTGAGTAATTCCGATTGTAATGTACCAGTGCTGAAGCTTGTCTAATACCAATTTCTTTTGCAACTTTTTTGGTAGAAATTGCAAGAATACTGAACAAGTGTTTAGTGATGAATCAGGCCATGCCATGGCTTTTTAAAGTATTCGTGTACCTTCTTTTGAGAATTTTAGTACTCATAAGTGATTTAGTATGTGTAGTTTTTCTCTCCCAACAGCTGTAGCCTTACAGAAATGTGATATACATGTCTTATTTTAATGGATTCTGTCTGTGTGTCCTTGACTGTAAGAGGGTTTGTGTCAATAAATTGAGTGTTCTGTTCCTGTTAAATTGCCAAATTGAGAGTAAGACTGCACCCTTAGTGTTTTATGGGAATTGTGACATTTTTCTGGTGATATACTAACTGTTTCCTCTGATTTTCTTAATTATGTGATACCTTACTTTTCAAATACAAAGTGCTAAATTCAAGCATACATAAGTTCTTTCTTTTAAGAGGAATTTTATGGAAACATAGTTTTTCTACTTTTCAAAAAACTAAGCTTACTTGAATTTACATAACTTTCTTAATACTTTAGTTGCAACAGAAAGGCTTTTCAGATGAATGTATGGTTTTATTTTAACATTCTAGAAAAAAATTACTTCTTATCAGTTCAGAAATAGTTCATGTGTGTTTGTAATAATTCTGTGAATCAGCTGATAGGGAGCAAGCTTTACATATTCTGTCTTCAAACTCTTTCCTATATGCTATTTCTCTTCCATATTTAACAAATGAGAAAAATAAGTACAATTAAATGTATGGTATTAAGTTATAGTTGGATATATAACTATCACATGAACTAAAGAAGTTCCTGGTTTCATGCTGCATGCATGTTTTTCTCTTGGCTGGTCTCATTTATGGAAAGCTTTGCTATGTTAGTAGTTTGCAATCAACTAGTTAATCCTTAGATCTTGAGTCAAGTCTCCTTAAGGTATTTTTGCTGAACATGAGTTTGTGCAAGTTCTTCTCAATCAAAATAGGTTGAAACAGCATTATGTTTTGATATAACATAACGAGTTCCTTTAAGATTGCAGATAGGTAATGTTATCAGAACTTCTCTCAGACTTGAAAACTGAAAAGATGACTTGAGGTCTCTTCAGTTAAATTTTTATTATTAATAATACTATTTGTCCAGGTCCCCAAACTACTTTGATGCCAACTTTTCTAACTACAGGAAACTACTGTAGTTTTATTAATAGTTAATTAATTGATACGTATGAACATCTGGTTTCATGCTTTTTAATTAAAAAAAAAAAAAGTGTGATTACCCTCAAACTGGTTAACTTTATGCAGTACTTGATGTATAAACAAAACGTGAATGCCCTCTCTTGTTCTTTACTGTGGATGAGCCACACTGTTGAACTACTGGTCAGCTTTCAGTACAGCTTTTTCTTAATGAAGAGTTCAGATGCCATGGGGCTGTCTGTAAGCACTGTATCTCTTCAAGTATGTTTGAATTCCTGTGGCAGATGCCTTAATGAGGAGATACAGACTACAGTTTGAAAGTGAGACATTATGTTTATGACCTATGTAGCTTAATAAAATCATTAGTTCAATTTGTCAAATGAGTAGTGTTTCTTTTTTGCCCAGGTTTATGGTTTACTATCTGTACAATGTAAGACAGAGAGAAATGCTACATTTTGAAGGGCTTTCTTTTTCTCACCTCCCCACTACCAATTTTATTTCATTCGTCACTGGGTATTCAGAACTCACAAAACTTGTCACATCACTTACCTTGATTTTAAAGAAAAGTACCCTTACATAGTCTGTATGTTTGTGGGTTTTTTTCAAAAAAAGAATATTGTCACCAAAATGGTACAACCAGCTTTCCAAGCTGTCCTGCTTAACTGAACTTCCAATTTAGGGTTCAGTTGGTTAATACGCTCTTGTAAAGCAGTTGCATCAATTCATTTCAAGGGTAGCTGCATTTTTGCAGTCATATATTCTCTTTTCGCATTTCAGGTTTATTTCACCTACTGTCTAGGATAGGCATGCCTTTTGTTCTGTAGTATATTTGCTTGTAGTGAAATAGTCACATAATAAGGCGTTGGTATTTGTACTTTGTAGCAACTGTCTTTTAATTGTAGATTGGACCTTGCAAACTAGAGGAATGACTGTCTCCTAATTTTCTTTTTTTCTTTTTTCTTTATTATTTTTTTATTTTCAGGAGACTAAGGGAACAAAGTGTTCCACATGATGCCAAACGGCAGCGGCTTCCTTCATATCATCCTGAAACAACTGTAGTTAACCAAGCAGTGCCTTTACCAGAAGAACGTAGATACTCCTTCCCAGGATCAGTTCAGTCTCCGCTGCTCCATACACATCAGGAAGCAGATTTAACTGGACGTATCCCTCCATTGCAAGATACTTTGTTTATAGACTCGGTAGAAACCACCCTCCCTGTGGCCAAAGATAAGGTAACAGCTTTCTATGACGGTGCTTTACATCTGCCTTCCAGGTAGGCAGGGTCCAATGCTGCTGTTAGACACCACAAAAATTTCTGCAAGGAGTATCAGTAAAGTGTAGCTGCCACTATAGAGCCTCCTAGTATGTGTTTGGGTTGGAGCATATTTGGGGATAGGGGTCGTGTTTGCTTGTGTTGTTTGGTTTCCATACTAATGTCAGGAAACCTACATGTCTGCTCCAGGAAGTAGAAACTGGAGGGATGGCCCATTTGTCACATGACTGGGGAGCAGGGAGAATCTTGATGGGGAAAAAAACCCCACCCGAGTACTGTGAGAGAAGCCAATTCTGAATAAATACAGTGTTGGGCCTGTAAAGGTGTCCACTGCTGCTCTTCAGATAGAGATAAAAGTTAGCGTTGTAGCTGTGACGGAATATAGAAGAGGAGGTTGTCTTTAGGTGGACAGTGGAGTTGGAACTGTGTTTTTTGTTCATTTTTAGTTAAAAAAACCCAAACATGGCTAATCGGTCTTCATACTTTATTTGCACCAACATGACAGAAGATATATTTTTTTTTAGTATAAATATGCGTGTTGATTATAGAATGTAACAGTGTTGTGAAAGAGAAACAGTTAATACCTCCTTCCACCAAAGATCTGACTACTTCTTTAATAGTTTTTGTGGGATAAAAAAGGAAGCTAACTTAAATGGGTCTTAATATTTATTTTTCTCCCTATTATTGGTAGGCAATCTGTTGACATTAGACAGCAGAAGGTATTTCTAGTCTTTCACTGCTTATTCCCTTGAAGGCTGAAGATACTGATGAGGCAAAAATTATTTTCTGTGGATAGGCATTTTATAACAGATTGAACAAATTTAAATTTAAAGACTTTGTAGAAATTTCTTCTGGGGAGTTGTTCAATATGAATTCAAGTATGGTAAACTCTAGACAGTGAAATAGGTCTGAAATAGGAAAAGTGATGCTGGATTTTGATTTTTTTTGTTTTGTTTTGTTTTAATGCAGTCTTCTGTGTTTCATGTAATTGCATCTCTGGCAGAAAAGAATGTTCACTTCTCTGTATCTTTACTTTTTGCATGTGTGTGTCAAGTTAAGTCAGCAGGTTTTGGATTTGTTTCAAGCGTGTCAACAACAGACCTGTGATTTGAACAGAAAAGAGCTCTGCAGAACAGAACTCCAGAGAGAAATTCAGCGAATTTTTCCACGTATGTTTTGAATTTGGTTACTTAATATCAGTTTGAATGCACTTCAGGTTCGTGGTTCTTCCTTCTCCTTAAACTATGATACATCACATCAGTTTGTATTCTGTGATTCTTCTGTTGTAGAGAGCCGGCTCTTTTTGGTTGGGTCCTCCCTGAATGGGTTTGCTACTCGTACTAGTGATGGTGACTTGTGCCTGGTGGTTAAAGAAGAACCAGTAAGTAATTTACAACATACATAGTTAAAACAAAGTATGTTTTTAAAATGTATGGGCTTTCATAAGGCTGGAATGGCCCTGATAGGATGCACCCACAAGTGCTGAGTGATCTGGTAGGTGGTATTGCAAAGCCACTCTTTATCATCTTTGAAAGGTCGTGGATAACAGGAGAGGTACCTCAGGACTGGAGGAAAGCCAATGTCACTCAAGTCTTCAAAAAGGCATGAAGGAGGACACAGGAAACATCAGGCCGGTCAGCCTTACCTCCATCCCTGGAAAGGGGATGGAACAGCTCATTCTGGATGTCATCTCTAAGCTTGTAGAGGAAAAGAAGGTTATTGGGAGTAGTCAGGATAGATTCACCAGGGGGAAGTCATGCTTGACCAATCTGATAGCCTTCTACAATGGCATGACTGGCTGGGTAGGTAGGGGGACAGCAGTGGACGTTGTCTGCCTCGACTTCAGCAAGGCTTTTGACACTGTCTCCCATAACATCCTCATAGGTAAGCTTAGGAATTGTGGGTTAGATGAGAGGACAGTGAGGTGGATTGAGAACTGGCTGAGTGGCAGAGCTCAGAGGGTTGTGATCAGTGGTGCAGTGTACAGTTGGAGGCCTGTAACTACTGGTTTTCCCCAGGGGTCAGTACTGGGTCCAGTCTTGTTCAACATATTCATCAATGACACAGATGAAGGGACAGAATGTACCCTCAGTGAGTTTGCTGATGACACAAAACTGGGAGGAGTGGCTGACACACCAGCCAGTGATGTGCAATCATTCAGCAAGGCCTGGACAGGCTGGAGAGTTGGGCAGAGAGGAACCTAATGAAGTTCAGTAAGGGCAAGTGTAGGGTCCTGCACCTAGGGAGGAATAACCCCATGCACCAGAACAGGTTAGTGGCTGACCTGCTGGAAAGCAGCTTTTCAGAGAGGGATCTGGGAGTCCTGGTGAACAAGTTGACCGTGAACCAGCAATATGCCTTTGTAGCCAAGAAGGCAAATATTATCCTGAGGTGCACGTCTCTTAGGAGAAAAGGCTGAGAGACCTGGGTCTGTTTATCCTGGAGAAGACTGAGAGGGGATCTCATTAATGCTTATAAATATCTGAAGGGCTGCTGCCAGGAGGATGGGGCCAGACTGTTTTCAGGGGTGCTCAGTGATAGGACAAGGGTCAATGGGCACAAGCTGGAAGAAAATTTTGTTTCAACATAAAGGAAAACCGTTCTTACTTTGAGGGTGACAGAGCACCGGAACAGGCTGCCCAAAGAGGTTGTGGAGTCTCCTTCTCTGGAGGTACTCGAAACCTGCCTGGATGCATTCCTGCGCAGCCTGCTCTACGTGAACCTGCTTTGGCAGGGCGAATGGACTAGATGATCTTTGAAGGTCCCTTCTAACCCTTACCATTCTGTGACTCTTTGGATTCCAAATTGAGAAACAAATGGTCAAATCCTTTTGATTTTAATAACGTATTTTTGCACTCATAGTAGCTGTGAACTGTGGGCCCAGTAATGTTGCAAATGTGAGTTTAAGCCTGTAAACCTTTCAAACTAACGAAACTTTCAAAAAATAAGCATTATCTTCACTCTATAAGTGAAAAAAGCACAATAAAACAGAGAAGTAAATTGCCTAGAATCATAAGGGTGGTGAGGCTCTTGTACAGCTTGCCCGAGAACTTGTGGATGGCCCATCCCTGAAGGTGTTCCCAAGCTGGATGGGGCTTTGAGCAGCCTGGTCTAGTGGGAGGTGTCCCTGCCCGTGGCAGTGGGGTTGGAGCTAGATGATCTTTAAGGTCCCTTCCAACCTAAACCGCTTGATGATTCTATGAAGAAAATTGTTTAGAAAACTCATTTTAGATGCAAGAACAACTTTTAATAAGTACAGTTTTTTTATTTCATTCTTTAGATTCATAGCCACTAATTTTAGTGAGCAGGCATAAGAAGGAATTTGATATGTAAAATATCAAAGGGTGATAGAAAATGTTTCTGAGTAGAATTTAGGTTGAGAGAAAAGATGTAAAAAATTCTAAATAGAGCGTAATTTTGAAAGAATTGAACCATCATTGAAAACAAAGGAAAAGACATTTCTGTGTAAGTGAGGCTAGGTTTTCATCAAGTTATGAGTGCCGGATAGTTATTTTGCATATTGAATATGAATTGTTTTGTCTGGCTTTTGCTGTACTAAAGGTATATGTATTGTTCTGGAATGCATTGTTCATGTCTTATTGTGCGCATTAATTTTATTAAAAAGTAAAGCATACTTACTTGGAATATCTAAATGAGAGATACCAACTTTTTTCTTTAATTTTAATATTGTATTTCAGGTAAATCAGAAGACTGAAGCAAGACATATACTCAGCTTAATCCAAAAACTCTTCAGTACTAAACTTTGTAAGTTCCTGCCTACAGTGAGGTGGTAAGATTATTGGCAATTCTGGAAGAAGTATCAATGCACAGTTGTAACTAATCTGTATAGTTGTATCTTGTCTAGCTTCTAATCACAGTATTGTTTGGAGAATAGCTATAAATATTTAGTAATGTTACTTATCTTTGTGCTCATGAATAGTAATTAGAAAAACACAATAGTTGTCTTGCAAACTAGTGGGCTTCAAGAAGGGGTAGCATGTAAAATTACTTTAGAATTGTAAACCACAATTGGGAGTGGAGGCAGTGGGGCGCCGAAAGTAGATTTCTGTTTGGGAAACCTCTGTTAAGTGAACTCTTACTGCTCTTTTAGATTGCAGTGGCTTCCTCGGGGAAATACTCTAAAGAACTGGGAAATAAGTTCAGAGAATCATAGAATTGTTATGTCTGTAAGAGACCTTTAATCCAACCGTTAACCTAGCACTGCCAAGTTACCACTGAACCATGTTCCTCAGCACCACATCTACCTCTTTTAAATGCCTCTAGGGATGGTGAGTCAACCACTTCCCTAGGCAGCCTGTTCAATGCTTGACAACACTTTCAGTGAAGAAATATTTCCTTATACCCAATCTAAACCTTCCCTGGTGCAACTTGAGGCTCTTTCCTCTTGTCCTGTCCCTTGTTACTTTGGAGAAGAGGCTAACACCCAGATCATTACAACCTCCCTTCAGGTAGTTGTAGAGAGTGGTAAGGTCTCCCCTCAGCCTCCTTTTCTCCAGGCTGACCAACCTCAGCTCCCTCAGCTGCTATATAAGACTTGTGCTCTAGACCCCTCAGCAGCTTCGTGGTTCTTCTTTGGGTGCACCCCAGCACCTCAATGTCTTTCTTGTAGTGAGGGGCCCAAAACTGAACACAGTATTCAAGGTACAGCCTCACCAGTGCCAAGTACAGAGGGACAATCACTTTCCTAGTCCTGCTGGCTACACTATTTCTGGTACAGGTCATGATGCTGTTGGCCTTCTCAGCCACCTGGGCACACTGCTGTCTCATATTAGCAAGCTATCGACGAACACCCCAAGTCCTTTTCCTTCAGGGAGCTTTCCAGCCACTCTGCCCCAAGCCTGTAGCACTGCAGGGGGTTGTTGTGATCCAAGTGCAGGACCTGGCACTTGGCCTTGTTGAACCTCATCCCATTGGCCTTGGCCCATCAATCCAGCCTGTCCAGGTCCCTCTATAGAGCCTTCCTACCCTCAAGCAGATCAACACTCCCACCCAACTTGGTGTCGTCTGCAAACTTACTGAGGGTGTACTGGATCCCCTTGTCCAGATCATTGATAAAGCTATTAAAGAGAACAGGCCCCAGTACTGAGCTCTGGGGAACACCACTTGTGACTGGCCACCAACAGGATTTAATTCCATTCACCATAACTCTTTGGGCCCGACCACCCAGACAGTTTTTTTGCCAGAGAAGCGTACACCCATCCAAGTCATGAGCAGCCTGTTTCTCCAGGATAGTGCTGTGGGAAACGATGTCACTCATAGAAGACTGTGTAGAATTTATTGGTTGGGGGGCTTGATACCACTGAAATAATTAACTTAGATGCATTGTGAAGAAAATATTAAATGTTGACAGTACGAGCACATATAAGAGAAACAGATCAATTCCTGGTTCTTATAAGTTGTTGTTTAGTCAACATGATGAAGAATTTAAGTGGGCAGCTCTTGACTTAAATGTGATAGTCCCCTACTTCAAAGACACTCTTGTACCATCTTTTGAATTATAAAAGACCCTGTGATTTATTGATATCAACGACTGTGTCCCCCTACTTCTCAGACTTGTGATACATTCTATGATGCCACCCTTTATCTTGCTGTTTTGAACAATCCTGCAATGGTAAAAGGAACACACCATACATTTTAATGCAGACTTCAAAATTTCTTCATTGGCCAGTGTGCATACCCAGATTTCAACAGCTCAATGATGAGAGACTTGATAAGTCTACTGCAGAACAGGCATCTGAAAATTAATGGCTTATTACTACTGTATATTGATGTTTGCATGAAGAGTCCAGAACTTAGTCTGTGTTGGCTAGGATGCAAGTTGTTCCAGTGCTTTCTGAAAGCACAGTGATAAAATGGTTGTGTTTTCAGGGATCAGAGGGGGAACATCTAAATGAAGTATCACCACCTTCTTTTTTCAAGAGGTTGTGTTCTGTGACACAACAGAACACACTAAAACACGCCTAAGTATTTTTGCCCAGGAATACAAATATCGGAAAGACATGATGGTCATGGGGGAGCAAACCCAGAAGGTTTTTGTTTATGCCAATGCTCATTTTTGATGCTTCCCTAATTCTATGTTATCTTGCAAGTGCCTTTGATCAGCTTCCTTTAATCAAAATGTTCTTTCGAAGGTGAGGTAGGGCAAATCTCTGCTGGTATTACCTCTCCTGTCAGACTCTCTTAGTTGTGGTATGTCAACCTCTGAGATCATTTCTTCATAACATTATTATCACTGTGGGCATGAATTCCTATATCTAGACATCTGTCCTTGTGCCTGCGTATGGATGTTCTGTGTATGGATGGACAGAATTGATAGGCAAAAGTTGCTTGAAATGTTAAAAATTAGAAGGCTTTTTACCGTATGGGTCTTCCATTTGGATTTAGTTCATTTACTAACTGTAGCTCAACTATGCTTAGGTTCAGTACTTCTGAAATAAAGGGGGTGCCCTTATTTAATATTTTGAATAAAGTTTATTTAGGCAAGTATAATGGCTATCATCCATAATTCCAAAGCAGCTTGTGGGTTGGTTTTGGCTGGGGACAGGGGGGGAGTTTCCCCAGGCAAGACTTCAGAAGCTAATAGTTTCATATGCTTTTTCTTCACCTTTGGGGAAATGCTCTTAGCAGTATGCACTTCAGTGGTGTCCTGTTGGCATTCCTGCGGCTTTTTGGAGTCCGGTTTACGTGCTTAGAAGTGGTTGTTCATTGGCAGCTCTAGATTGGTTGCTAAGTTCTTTTTTAATAGAACTACGTTTTTTTAAAAGTGACTTCCTAGCTTCTGCTGTTTTCAGAAGTCAGTTTCTGCTTAATCATCAAGGATGGGATCTAAAGGTGAAAAACATGAAAAACATGAAGAACATGAAAAACGTGAAAGCTAATGAAGGATGTGCCAAGCATGTAAGAGAAAGAAGAGGAAAGATAAGATGTTATTTAAAACAAAGTTCTTGGGCTGATTTTGTGGAAGAGTTTTAAGGACAAAAAGAAATAAGGAGGAGATTTGTGGTATAGATGATGCTGTAGTGCTTTTTTTAAACTGTTTCCAGATCATTTCAATTCAGAAACTTGAGTTTTTTCTAGCTGTACCTCTCCTAACATCTTCCTCTTTGTTCCTGCACTCTGTGGTGTTCCTGTACATTCTAAAATAAGGGCTAAAAGAAGAATGTGATTCTCTTGCTTATTTCATCTTAATTCCATGATTGATTGATAAATTAGGAATCATTCCAAGTGCAGATTAGATCAGTCTCATTCACAATTTATCTATCTTGTAGGTAAATCATCTTCAAAACTTTTAAGTGCCATCTCTTTTGTCCTTTATATACAGTTAACTGTGATTGTTAGATTAGCGTTTCATTCTAGGAGGTTTGGGAAATGGATTCAAATTTTACCTAAGCTCCAGCTTATTTCAAGTTCAGGCTTACAGAAAGTAACACGTGTGAGCAAGGAATCTGAGCCCGTCAGATTTATAGTCTTAGCGCAGAGGCTTTTCTAAGTTGTCATTCTGCATCTAGAATATTGACTGAAATGAAAGTGTATTCTTTCTTTGAATAGTCTAGTCAAAAAGTAAAGTAAGGAAAAGCTTCTGATATTTATTCATTGTTTTTGTGGGGCATATTAGTCTTAAAGGCGTGTATTGTATTTCTCCTAGAGTTGAGAGATGTAAGGATAACAGTGATGCAGCTTCTGTTTCAGAGGCTAGCAGAGTACGTGTAACTTTTTGACTTATTTGTTCAGATACCTGCACATATCTATTTTTTACAGTATTAGCTAACATTCCCAGAACTGTACACTCAAGCCAATGTTTTTTAGAAATGTGAAACATGAATTTGGGAAGGTAACTGTTACAACATATGGAAGAGAGTATAATCCAAACCACTGAGAGTAAATGTCAAACTGATTACTGTCTTGAGATTTGTCTAGGCAGCATTCATTTGAAAAACAACTTAGCAGAACTGGATTGTCTGGTGTTTACTATCTGAATAAATGACAAAGAGCTCATTTTTTCTTAGTTATACAAAGAGATGCAGTAGTGTTGAGACTCAGATATCCGCCTAACAGTTTTCTAGTGGGGAACCTACAACAGCTAGCACAAGCAAAGGAAGTCAAATGAATGACCTTGAAGGACTATGCAGGTGGGTGAGTGAATTCCAAACATCAACAATTAATCCTAGTACCCTCCTAGATTCTCCATGAACCTGGATTCAGGCTTTTGTGTTGTCCAGTTTCTCTTTCTATAGTATAACTGTATGAATCAGAGCAGGCTACATGTCCAGGATGCCAAAGGTATTTTTGGCATATGCCATGTTTTGGATTAATATTTTTGTACATTTGCCTAGTCTGTTATTCAGTGAAAGAGAGACTTAAGATGTTTAATCTGAAATTCTGCACTAATAAGTTATTTATGAAACAGTGCTTAGTCTTCTTTGAAGTGGTTATATTTTTTTCACTGCAGCTGAAGTGGCATTTGTGACTTTTTAACAAACATGCCATAAACTGTAGAGCAGCCATGTAGAATTCTTTACATATATTTTGGTGTAGCCCCTCTGATCCTAGCTTCAAGGTCAGGTAGTCCGTTTACTAAGGCACTTACTCAATGTGTATGTATTTCAGAATTCCACATCACATGTGTGACTGTTTATTCCCTTGTAAGTATGACAATGTAATGTACAATAGAGGTTCTGCTAACAGTGTCATCTGTGTGAGCCAAGACAGAGGGTACCAGCAGCAAGTTACTGCCTTCTGACATTCTCTTTGCTTTGTTTCACACTGAGAAACAGATTGGAATGATGTTTTAAGATTTTTATTTTTTTTTCTTTGCCAATGAATTTGGCACAAACATCCAGCAAGTATGGGGAGGTATCTGCAGACAAGGATGTGTTTGGAAGTGGATTGCCACTAGGATGAGTTCAGCTAACTTCTAAAGAGCACTTGAGAAAGGTCATAATGAGGAAAGTTAATTGTTATGGTGTGCAGATAGATACCCACCATTGTCTACCATTGCTAATACATTGGACATCTTTGTCTTAAATTTGGTAGTGGAAAGAAAGGAGGCAAAGAGCTCTTAAATGCTTTATAGCTTCACTTTAAGAATGTTCTGGGATGTTGGAGGAGGGATGCTTGGATGCATCTGCAGGTGCCACTAGAAAGAGGAGACACTTGTGTAAGTTGTACTAGATTGTATGTTCAGTTAACGTGGATTTGAGTTCTCTTCCTTTAAAATTAGTATGTTAATAAGTTTATCTTTTTTGTTGAGCCCCAGTCTGTATATTGCTCAGGTTCATACAATGCATTCAAATCCATATAAAGGATTACCTTAGATCAAATCTGTCTAAACGTAGGTATCCATAAAACACTTTCAGGAAGTCTCAAAAAAAAGTAAAATGTGTTTTAATTGAATATTGCACAGTAGTGTTTTGCCAAACCTGAAGTTGTCATCCAAATGCGATGGAAATAACACGGCTTAATTGAGGTTGCTATCCAGACTGATAGAAATACCTCCTTTTTTTTTTCCCCCCCAAAAGTGAAGATCAGCTTTTATTTAAGGTTCCTTTTAATCTATATTAGATCTAGCTTTGTCATACATACTTATGCTAATTTGAGGTTAATTTATAGAATCATGGGGAAAATGTATGATGTAACATATGGGCAAATTCAAGGTACTAAATTTTGCAACAGAAGATATTACTAAAATTGTACTTTTTTCCCAAATCCATATAATGTAACCTAGGGCTCTGCTTTTCTTTGTCTTTTCCATTACTTTCTTGGGCATGTTTCTCATTCAGAATTATGGGCAACTACTAAATATAGCCTGAGATAGCGTCAAGAATAGGGAGATTGCAGATAATATGACTGACAACTGTTTTGGGGTGCCGACTGCAAAGGTGCATTTGGTGGGACTGTGTGAGTCTGGCAGAGCTCATAAGCTGTGTTTGGGTTTGGATGGTCTGGCATTGGGCTTGTGTGTCTATAATAGGTGGATAATCATCTGAGGTACACTCCTGTGATTGTATATTTATTGCATGTCCTATCACCATTAAAGCAAAAGCAAATAAAGCTAATTCCATCTTTGATGGAAAGTGTTGTCCTGTTTTCAGTAATGATTCAGTAAGAAATGTATTTCTTGCTGTGTACTTCACTGTCATACAAACAGTTTCCAGAAGAAATTTTAAGCATAACCAGTTTCTAGTGAAGATACAGTTATGTTGATATTTTTGATCAGTAAAATGCATAGTTTCAAGCAAACTCACACGATTAAAATGTATGCAGCTGATCATGGTGCTACAATGTAGTGCTGAGCTTAAGTGTCTGGCCATCCTGGATAGGTATGTTTTTGCTCCCTTCTTTTTGAACCTTAATAATAACCACTCAGAATTTCTATTACAAGTACTGCTCAGTGAAAGCATTGTAGAACTGCATTCCTTATGTTCAAATTTCTAGAATAGACTTCCCACAGAAAAATCTTCCACTAATGTTTTTCTCTAATACTTACTGTATTTTTTCTACACGCTTTCCTAGATTGTATTTTTTGCTGCAGTTGCTAAAGGTTACTTAGTTTAGCACAACCCTTCTGAGATTTTGTTTTGCTAAATTTAATAAGCTACTATTTACTATAAATGAGTTACTATGACTTCACTTTAGGATGTTACTTCAAGATCAGCACCTTACATGAAACTTTATTGTGTATTTTTCTCCCTTTCAGCAAGCTACATTGAGCGACCTCAGCTGATACGCGCAAAAGTGCCAATAGTGAAGTTCAGGGATAAAGTCAGGCAAGTATTCTGTTCAACATCATTTTTTGGGCTCTGACGCAGGAAAGCAGTCTATGTATATACACTGTCCATATGAGTAGTCCTGCTGAACTTATACTTCGTTTATTTGTGTTGCAGATTTGTACAGCTAGCATGCAGTGGCAGTCAGCTTACTTCCTCTTGTGGCTGAGATGCTGTTTAGTTTCTGGGATGTGAATTAGTAGCAGTACGTCATGTATTTTTATGGGTTATTTGTACATAGTGGACTCCAGTTGGTAAATGGTTCATGACAGAAAAACAACAGTGGGAAGAAAACTGTCATGAAAGATAATTTTGCTTGCTGTGCAAGCTGAACTGTTGAGCTACTTAAGGACTAATTCACAGTATTTATACTACAGAAACACCACTAACCCAAACTTGGGATTCGTGTGATGAAGTTGTATTCTTGATTAAAAAAATTGTCTTTATTTTAGAACAGTATACTCTGCTGTCTTTTAGGGAGGTATTTTTTGTTTAACAAAGTAGTATTACATGTTCTATTCAGTGTTAGGTACTAATTATATGACTTTTTGTTTTAGAAGGGGAAGTAATTGGAGAGAAGTGGATGTGTTGTATGTTACTGTATTCATTGTATCTTCATTGTGAAGATGTGAAAATGAATAATCAAGAGCGATGTAGTAGGACAGAGAACAATGTACTTCTTATTGTGTGTGATAAAAGTATCTGAGGGAAAAACTGCAAAGCACTCAAATTGTTTGGGGGTCTCAGTAATGTTAAAATCTTCCTATATTTATGGGCTTAGGTTTTCTAAGACTTATACGTATCACCTTCATGGAATAACATAGCTTGACTATTTTTTGTAAATAGTACTTTGAACAGTTCTCTTGTAACTGTCTTATCTGCCTATACAACTCTATCTTATCCTGCCTAAACAGCTCTAAAATTTTGCAACCCTGTCTCTGTTAAAAACAAACAAGCCCGCTTCTCTGGCCTCTCTTTATAAAAGCATATCACATTGTGCTTTTGACACAATATACCTTTATCAGGGCAGAAACCCTGCTGTGATAAAACTGAATTTGTCATGTTTTCCATTTGAACTAATAATTTCATCCATTTAAGCTTTTCTTGCATCTGAGATTACGTAACACTTGTTAGGGTTTTTGCCTTATACTTTTATTTTTCATTTTCACATAATCTCATATTTACTTCTGTATACTTGCTTATCTTTTAAAAATTGGAATTTTATCTAGTAACATTCTCCTCTAGTAGTACAGAAGGTTGTTTCTCCCATGCTTTCTGAAAGTACTGTAAAGCTAAAATTTGGGTTAAATGGCTTAGCTTCATATAAGAGTGCTAGTCTTTATAGATACACTGATAAATTCCTGGTACAAGTATTGAATAAATCATGGAGTTACAGCAAGAATATTTTTTGCCAATTTAAAATCAGAAAATAAACTTTAAGAAGAAGCCTTAAATTTGGAAGTGTTTATGTCAGATTGAAGTCTTTTTGTAGGCATTAATAGTCCATACTTTGGTCAGTTGCAAAAAAAAAAAGAAAAAAAAATTAACAGTCATGATATTCATATACCTTACAGACAGGATTTAAAGAATTATTTATTTCCTGGTAAATCAAAGTATAATCTTCTTAGAGTAGAAGCTGCCCATTACATTTTTAATCCTAAAAAAACAGTACTGTTAACCATCTGGTTTCCTGTGCTGTTTTTTTGAAAGAGGCGAGAGGGAGGAGAATGACGTGGCTTTGGGTTGGGGTTTTGTTTTGTTTGGGTTTTTTTCTCCCTAGTTATTTTTTCTCTTATGTAAACTGTCACCTCCACCCATGTTTTGTCTGTTTATTTAAGCATCTGTCTCTTCCCAGTCTCTTATCTGCCTTTGTCTTTTGTAGGCTCATGCATATACATACGTACACACTCATTCATTTTTTCAGAGATATTGAAAAATGGATTGAATATTCTGTACAGAAGGCAGTAAGCTTGTTTTAGCCAAAACCAGAAACTAAACATGACAAGCTTCTAGTGAAAGCCAGTTTTCTTGATGCCTGGCTGCTGAAATAAGATGGTAGAATTCAATGGGTGGTATAGAACAGAATCATAGAATAGTTTGGGTTGGAAGGGACCTCTAAAGGTCATCTACTCCAGCCCCCCTGCAATGATCTTCAACTAGATCAGGTTCCTCAGAGCCCCATCCTACTTCACCTTGAATGTTTCCAGGGATGGAGCATCTACCGCCACTCTGGGCAACCTGTTCAGTGTTTTACCGCTCTCTTTGTAAAAAACAAAATCTTTCCTTATATCTAGTCTGAATCCGCACTCTCAGTTTAAAACCATCACCCCTTGTCTTATCACAAGAGGCCCTGCCACAGACTTTGTCCGCATCTTTCCTTTAGGCTTCCCTTTAAGTGCTGAAAGGCCGCTATAAAGTATCTGTGCATCTGAATTCTAATGTGTTGCCAGTGGTCCATATGTACCTGAAAATTGCCATTTCCCATTTACTTTGGTGTATGAGAAAGCATTCCGTCTGTGTCTCCCTTTTAATCTTAAAGGGTTTTTTTAGCCCTATAATAGTAAGCAAAGATCCACTGCACTTAAAAACTTACTATCTTTTTTTTCTGTAGTCCTTCCCAGGAAATAATTCCAATGCTGAGAGCCAGCATTGAGCCAGCAGAGCTACCAGACAAGCCTTTGATTAATTAGCAAGATTTCTGTACTACAGAGGATTCAAAAGCTTCCTGTTACACAACATTTGATGAGCAGTTGGCTCTTTTCCTCTCCTTCAGTGATTTTGGTAGAACTTGAGTCCAGACAGTTCCCAAAACTTTATCACTTGCCATAATTGCAACATCTATTAAATGTGCATATTAAAGTGCAAAATAACTGCAGTAGAAGTTGCTTAATCAGCATCTAGTAAATAGTAATCTTGTCAATTGGGGTTAATTGGAATTACATGTGCAGCCTGGCATATTTCTTTACTGTATTTGCACATACATCTAATATTCTTACTGGTGTTTATGATTATTTTTACAACTGTAAAGCAGTAGCTCAAGGTTGTTTATTTCCTGTACTATTATGTCCTATGCTTTTAAAACATCTAAAAAGTCATGCTTGATACTAACTCAGGTTTAAAAATATGTGACACTTTTGATCCAAAGAATGTTCTAATGTAATTATTGATGTCAAAAATCTTCTGTAGGCACCAAATTAATGTGTTTTATCCAGTTTAATAAATTCCAGGTCTATGTTATCCTTGCAATAATTCAAGAAAATCCAAAGGACTATTCAGACAAACAAATGCTATGTGAATGAGGCTTGGATATATAAAAGGGAAATAGCTGTATATTGCAGATAGCAACATCTTTGTCAATAATGGCCTCTTCTTGTTGCAAGTTATAGTGTTGCTATAGCTTATTAACTGTGAATTTAATATTCTTTCTTGAGTACTGTGAGTAGTTGAGGTCTATATGCAGTATGGAATTCAAACTTTGGGCTGGTGTGTGATATAAATAAAGCAGGTAGTGCTTGTTTGCCTTGTTCTTACTTGCTGTTAACAGCATGAAACAGCTAAAAACTGTTTTATCACAAAACACACAGTGTTTACTAATAAACAGGTTTCATTTCAAAGTGCTTCCTGATTATTTCTGGCCATCATTACAGAAAAACAGATTCTTCCTTTTTGATCTCTTGGAATTCAGCTCATTGGCATGAGTTCCTAAACTGGTGTCTCAGAGAATCTTCTCTGGTATCAGATGTTGTCCATAGTAAATCACATAGTGCATATCTGGTTGGGAGAAAGATTCATTAAAAATCCAAAACATATTTGATATATTAAGTTGTCCTAAGGTATAAATTTGGATCTACATGTACTCTCTATGTAAAACAACTATTACATTTTTATAACAATGGAATTCAAGTCTATAAGCAATTTGAGTACTATAAACAAAACCAGAGTAGACATCACAGCGTCAAAACTCTGAAGTAAGTTTCTAGAGCATTATCTCTGTCATTAAGTAGATAATAAATATTCTGAAAGTGAATACCATGATGCTTGATTCTTCTTTTCTCCTTCCCAATAGCCGTGTGGAGTTTGACTTGAATGTAAACAATGTTGTAGGAATAAGGAATACATTCCTTCTGAGAACCTATGCATACAGTAAGTTTTCAATGTATTTTCTTATTTCTATAAACTTTGGTTTTTAAATTTGTATTTTGGTATTAATAGGCTATTAAAATTCAGTTGAATATATTCGATTTCTATATATTTAATGACCTAATAAGCTGCATTAGATAGGTTTAAGATAGCTTCTGTTACTCCATATATATGGAGAAAACTGATATATATTGGCTAGGTATATTTTTAATTGAATATTGTTATATTCAGAAGATAACAAAGATTCTTCATATTAAGGTCCACATATCTGCTACAAGGGCTGCTGCAGTATTCTGCCGATAACAAGATCATTATACTAATGGGTATCTAGTGGTATAATCTCCAGTTCCTTTTATTTCCTTATGGCCACTGATAGGGATGTGTGGCTGATAGCTTGCTGTGTCTGTATGCTGTTACAGAGTCTTTCCTTGGAAGATCCAAAATACTTCTTCGGTTTTTATACTAACCCCGAAACAAAGCTGGATTCTGTCTCCTCAGGAGTTTGCATTTTAGGGAGAGATTGTGAAACAGACTTCTGAAGGGGAAGTAATAAGAACAACAGTCTTAGTGCTAAGTTTAGCACTAAGAAACTAGAAAACTAAGGTTTTCTTACATAGCATCACAATATCATTTGGTAGATAAATAAATAAGGAGTGGACCTCAGGCTAATTCTTCTAGGCTACTTGTGGTTCTTCCTTTACCACCTTCTTCAGTTCTTGCACACAGGAATTCCTTTCTAATTAGCAGAGGAAGTTATCAGTAGAAGTTACTTCTACTAGTTAATTTTTGCTAGTATCTTGGTCAGAGTTGTTTCAGTGTTCCATATTCACGTTACTAGAACATTCCACAACTTGTCCTGGATCAATTGGTCAACTGTAATTTCTTCATACATACAGGAAGGCATATGCCTGGAGAAGGGTTTTCTTCCAAGCTTAGAAAGGTTAGGGAAATGGGATTCACTTCACCAAGACTGATGTTGCTATAGGCGTTCCTAATGTCTGCCACAGATTTCCCTTATTCCTCTCAGCAAATCACTGTAGGGCAGACAAGAGTTCAGATGTGAACAAAGCAGTAGGAAGGGTCCTAGTGTCCCACCTTTTCTTCCCTTCTGCCTTGGTGCCCACTTATATAAGGCCAGAAAAATTGATTTATTTTTTTTGTCTCCTGATGAAGGATAAATATTGTTACTTTCTTGAGGTTAAGGAGTGAGTTAGTAGCTAGGAGACTTGTGATTGAAAACAATGTCTCCTGATTGTCTAGACCTTATTAAAGAGGCAAACTGTATCAAGCATAGTCTGTCATGTCTTCTTTGGACCAGAAAACACTCAGGTGGCATAAGGCAAACAAAAGTAAATGTAAACTTTTATAGGACAGTGTCTTTACATACTTTTAGAAGCCATATCAATGGATGTATAGCATTAAAAGTATTAGCCTGCTCAGTTAAATTTGTGGCTGAAGGGCATCAGCCTGCATGGGAGAAAAAAGATCTAATTACTTCTCACGTGGAGGATGTATGGGTCTCGTTTTCCATTAGAACAAAGCAGATGCTTAGGCGAACAAAGAACTTACTATCTTTGTGAGCATGATTACAAAAGAAAAATCATAAATATTTCTGTGGATGGTCTTGTGTCTTTTTGGAAATCAGCCCTTCTATGTTGCTGCATAGGTGCTGTGGAAAACATCAAAGATGATATGGCAAAGAGAAGCAGAATGTCCAGAAAAATGTAGGTAGATTAAGCAAACTAGAAAGTGCAGTCTATGCTGTTGTGTTGTTGGTTGTTTGCCTAAGGAGGCATGTCTGCAATTAAATCAGCAATTGATGGTAGGTATTTTTCAATTAGTTGAAGGTGGACCTTTGAGCAAATGACATTACTGTGCATTTTCTTGAGCAGGTAGCTTGTTCATTGATGAAAGAGTATCAAGAAAAGTTTACTGGCCATGTTGCATGCTAACTTTGTTATATAGTAGTTACAGGCACTAGCAGACAGAAAACCTTAGTTCAGAATAAGGTCAACTAAAAAGAGAACTTTTCTACTGTGACACACACACACAAAAGAGTCCTGTTGGGAATTTGAGTCTATTTGCATTTTTCATTCTCGGAAAAATCCTATTTCAGTTAATGCATGTTCATATGATGTCTGTAAAGTAATTCTTCTGCATCTCACAGTTACTGTACTAATAGCCGTATCTTTTTAGTTCAGCCACTGGGAATAAGGTGACTTGTGGTAAGGAGCTTTGTTGTTTCTAAGAGGTCTTCTAGATCTAGATCGTTCTTGCTGAGGAAAAAAAAAAAGTGCCGCTTACAGGGGTACGTGTGTTGAACCACTGTGACCAAGTTGTGAGAAAATCACATGCTTGATAGCATTTTCACAGTAACAGAGAGCACCCCAACTTGTGCTGTTGTAGGATGTCTGTTGTCCTGGATGAACTGATTACCTCTTGTTATATTCCTGATGTGCAGAATACAAAACTTTGCACAATGTTGTCAGGTTAGAAAAGATACTCCAAAACATATAAGGCATTGTAAGGCCATCATAAGGCACGTGACTGAGCTGATAATCTGCTTCCACATATCTGCACATAATAAATTAAGTATGCTGCAAGGTCCCTAGGAGGTGGTGGTGAGTGACAGCTCCCTGTAACACACGACTACCTTAATTAGAAGGCTATCTATATTCCCAGAAGTTCAGAATATCATACCCGGAATATGACTGTATTCATATCTTTCTTAATGAAAAACATATGTCTTGATTTAATGAGTTATTGTATTTAACATCTTATCTACATAAAAAGCTATTGAGGACAAGGCGAATTTAAAAATTAATGTTTGTATGCAGGTGTTACTGCTTTCATGGATCCTGAGGAAAACTGAAGAATGAGCTCTATGTCCTCCAACCAGGAGAATTCCTTTCCCTGCCCTCAAAGTTTATATAGCCTAAATAAATAATAACTAAAAAATTACAGGTGGTCTGTCCTGGCAGCAAGTTAATTCAGGGAAAAATTAGTACAATGAACTGGAGAGAAATGGGATATGACACTGCTATGTTGACTGATGCATTCAGTTTTTCTTATCTGCAAGTTAGCTGGCATACCCCTTGTAATGTGTCTGTGGATCTTACTACTCAAAAGGCTGTTTTTAAATGTAAATATTTTTTTCTGATTTTTATAAGATGGATAGTAGTTGTAGAATAACTAAATAATTTCTACAAAATGGTTGCAAAAGGTAATCTTAGAATATAAGAGTATCAAATTGATCAAGTAGGAACAAATGTTGATTGATTGCTGCCCAGTTAAATGTGCTTTTTATGAGATGTATTTCTTTTATTTGCAGTTGAGAATCGAGTTCGTCCATTAGTAGTTGTGATTAAGAAGTGGGCAAGTTTTCATGAGATAAATGATGCCAGTCGTGGTACTTTAAGCAGCTATAGTCTTGTATTGATGGTTTTGCACTATTTACAGAGTAAGTATTTTTTAATGTGTTGAAACTGTCCCGTCTGAGTTCATGTTTGTGTAGATTTCCTCTTTAATAAAATTAAACAGCAGGAGTCATCTTCCACACAGAAGAATCTGAAAATGAAGTGTGTGTACTCCATTTCCTTAGTGGT
Organism: Tringa tobata; assembly: GCA_033628505.1. NCBI lineage: Eukaryota > Metazoa > Chordata > Aves > Charadriiformes > Scolopacidae > Tringa > Tringa tobata. Next base: position 6,750,823 of record JAHREE010000379.1, on the reverse strand, counting down.
GCATTTTTCTATAATAAGTGGACCTCTTCTCTGGAGGCAGAGTTACCAGCTTTAAAATGGTAAAAATAAAAAATAAAAAAATATCAATGTACCTGCAGGACACAGTGTAACTATAAAATAAACTCAAGCAGTAGTTAACGAAAGTCTACCTTTCAACAAAGGGAAAATAAAGTCAAGCTCTATTTAACAGAAATCTGCCTTTTAACAAAGGTAAAAGCCTAAACAACAATTTCACTGGGTTTTGGTTTGGTCTTTTGTTTTTGTTTTTTTTTAATGTGGTTGTTTTGCTGGTGTTTTTTTTTAGTTTGGGAAATTCCAAGAAAATTCAAAGGGACAACAAATGTTGTGGGTCTTTTTGCTGTCTTCTGGGGAGCGAAGGACTGAACATGGGCTACATGCGTATGCAAGATTGCACTACCATGTGGTTAGGTTTTTCTACTGATTACGGTCTTCTGTAAGGTGAAAGATGTCAAAGACCGTTAGAAAGTAGGATATTTGACGGCCAGTGGCAGTCAAATCTTTTCTTGTGACTTCAGTACATTGAAACATTGAACATCTGTATGGAGCCGGAAAGCTTTACCTCAGAAACTAGGGGTCCCTGTTGGGAATTCAAGAATCCCGTGCAGTCCAGAAATGTTTTCAAGGAATAGATTGAAATGAGCTTATCCCCCTCGCTCCTTGCTATTTCTTTCTTTCATTAGAGGAAGTTCACGTTTGTGATTTGTGTAGTTTGTAATTCTTGCTTAAGACATAGGGATTGTAATTTAGGAAATCATTTATCTCAGTATGAGTTTCTTGGTTCTTTATTGGGATATATGAAAGGAAGGCAAGGAACCCCTGAAGTGTTCATCTTGAGGAGTAACATGCCTCCAGAAGTATTTTCTTAATTCCCGTCAGTTCACATAGAGACAGTGTATTTTGCTGCCTGTTCTTATTCTACACTTTTGTTTTATTTTTTTTTGTAATGTGCTGATTATTCATGTTATTTTAATGACAGCTGTGATTTTATGATCCTATCTGTGGACAAATTGTGCAGGCTCTCATTTTAAACTTTCTGTCTTTGTCAGTTTATGTAGGTTTTAATTTTAATTTTTTTTTATTATTATTATTATTATTATTATATTTTAATCAGGTCGAAACAATGTGTAGCTCCTCTTACAGCTTGTTTGGCCCGGAATGTCGATACTTGCTGTAGAGTGGATAGCCAACTATTTATTAGTTTCAAGATCATGCTACACCCACTCTGTACTAGGGTGGAAAGCTTTTTATGATAGTTGACTCAAGCTGGCAGCTTTTCTTTCAGCTGAACAGTATCTGTAGTATAAGACCTAGGAGGGTGTTTTGTGTATTTGCAATCCAGTTGGCTGGAATAATTCTGAATTCTTTGATGCCCATACTGTGTGCTTGTTGTTAATGTACCAATGATGAGGACAGTAGGACACAAGCTAGTCTATCCAGTGAATATGTTTTTTTTTTTCTCTACATATACTATGACAGAATGCCATAGATTTTTTTGTTTCTGTGGGAAGAAAAGAGAAAAGATCCTTAGTACAAACCGGGGGGGGGGAGGGGGAATCAATCAAACAAAAAATATTTGGCGGAGATGAAATGACAATGAACTTAAAAATGCCAAAGTGATTTTTAGATACAAGGTTGAAAATGTTGGGACGTACTGGATGTGAAGTTTGCTATGCAAAAGTAAAGCACAAGCAGGAGAGAAGTATGTTTGCATGGTCTAGCAATTAGTGGCCATCTTAACAGTGACTTGATAAGCATTTGATAGTTAGTGTTAAACTTTTAATGGAAACAGGCCTTTTCACTTGGAAATGTATTCTCCAAATCTATTTTCATTGTATCACAGTTACTCTAGAGACTTGTATTGGTTGCTGTGTGCAGTCATGGATAGCCAATTACTGAGCTGTGCATTAAACTAACTCACAAAAGGGAAGAGAGTAGGAGTCACAAGGAAGTATAAATGTGTAGGCTTGCCAGCATGTTAACAACCTTGAAAGCATGAGGGCATTTGCTGTAGTCATCTGTGGCAGCTGCCACAGTTGTCTAGGGAAGGGGGAAAAAAAAAGTTCAAATAATCCTTTTCATGCAAAGCTATCATCAGTCAGCTGCCTGGGAAGGATCAGCAGTCCACTGGCCAAAACGGAGACATTTACCTGTGCTTCATCAGCCTTTTCTACTAAAAAAGGCTGAAGTGTGGCTCTGGACATGTATCTTACATGAGCTGTTTAGAGTCTAATGTTTTATTCATGTAGATTTTAACTATTTTTTTTTCCTTTTCCAGTTCTGCTATATTCATGTGATGCTACTGAAAGTTGCTTATGTCCTAGTCATAGGATTTCTAATAGAGCTTTTCTTGATGTTACTGGGGAGGAAAAAAATTAAAAGTTTTCTGTTGCAGTAAATAGTGTCCATGTCTTCACTAGGCAAATTTCTTTGCTTTACCACTTAATCCATTTCCATATTCATAAACTCTTGTGAATGTCTTTGAACCTAAGGTTAGTGTGGCTTGAGTTTATTTTGTAGATACATCAGTGTGTTGTACATGAACTCTCCTCCTGGTAACAGGTCCACCTATCTTGTACAGTAAGAGAAGGAAAAATCGAGTAGTGAATTCTAGTGGTAAGTGCTAACTTTTGCGCTTAAATCCATCCTCTTAGTATAGCAAACAGATTCATATAAAATACCTTGATTGCTTGTATTGCTCAGATTTTGTTGCCTTTTATTTCTAGTGTGGCAGAGAACTGGAAATTATCCAAGATGTTGCAGAAATAAGATGCTCTTGCATATTTCTAAACACCCACAAACAAAATAAAAATATTATTAAAGCAGCTGTGATCATATTCTTAGCAGTCCTGCTAGTTAATATAGTATACTCTTTGAAGATGTCCCAAGCATGTTCTGAGAATTCTGCTGTTCTGATTCTTAGTCCCTTTGGAAAAAGGATTCTATAACGTCTCATCCCCTGTGAGACCTTGTCTGAAGGGTGAATAAAGTCCCAAGTCAAAGTCCTGTGTGCTGAATGTAATTATTGTTCTCCCTAATGAAAGATATAAACCAGTTCTTAAAAAAAAAATGCTCAAGACATGACATTAAAGCTTTAGAATGAGTGCTCTAACAGTTCTGTAGCTGCTCTAAGACTTGCGTGGGATGTGAATACCATGGGATTTTTTTTCTTTCTATCTGTAGGACTACCTAATCTGGGACATAAGGTTTTTCCCTGATACTTGTATTGTGCAATAGATGCTCTCCCATCCATGACTTTCATTAAAGTTACAAATGTTTAGTTCATTTTGTGTTTGTTACTGTCGTTAATGCCTGCATAATCTCTATAACCTGCTTGCTGTTTAGGAGACCATCTAACAGCATTAGACTGTATGTATGTGTTTTATGGGGATTTTGCTAGCAATGACTACTAAGTCCGCTAGGCATTTTATCTTTAGGTTACCTTTTGAGACTCACTATGTAATCCTTTGCATCTGAAGAATGTGTACTTTTGTAATATGTGGAGACTTCCTATGCTGTGATATAATCATATGAAAGAACATATTTTTTTTCCTTTAGGGAATCTAGATGAATTTCTTATACCCATGAATTAACCGGAATTTTAAAAATGAAGTAGCACCCAGCTGCTGTAGAATTTTTCATGTCTTGTGCAAATAGTAGTATCTTTGTAACAGCTTCCCTTAGCTGAATTAACTTCTTATGCTACTTCTTATGCTAGAAGGATTTGCTGAATAACTTTTATTTTACAAAATGCATGCAAGTAAAGTCCTTGATAGATGTTTTTAAGATGGAATTTCAGTCCAACCTTTTGGTGTAGTTGATATGATATTGTTTCCTGTGAATTACATGAATCACAGCAATTTTAAACTTTTTTTTTTATAGCCCTACCTGAACCCATCCTTCCATCCCTCCAAAAAAATTACCCAGTAAGTGTTTCTTAAGAATTTACTACATCATATATGTGTATGAAGCTGCTTCTCTGAAATACATGAATTCTTAAATATTTCTAATGGATTAAGTTAAACACAGTCTGTAAGCCTGGTCATTGATACACTATAAAGTAAGCGTGAAAATGGTTATTTGCTGCTTTTTATCGTTTCTTTAGCGCAAGCAGTCTGTTACATATGAGAAGATTTCACACACAGTTGGAAACGAGTGCTAGTGAGAGCTGCTGACCTAATTCTCTTTATGCTGACCTGAAAATATCCTTGTGTCATCTGTAACTTTCTGATTCTTATTTCTTAATACATTAAGCAGTGTTTTTTCCATCCAGCTATGGTGTTTCAGAATTCCATACCTTCCCACAGCTGCTGAGTTGCCTGATATTTCTGGGTGCAGAGAGTAAATGGTGTGTGTTTACTAAGGAGACTTTTGAGACCTTATACAATTGGGCTTCAGTCCAACAAGAAAGTGACTTTTGGGGGCTTTGCTGTTATGTCCAGATCATACTGTGTTAATTTTCAGACAACTCTGTGAAATAGTATGCTTTGATCCTCTGCAGAATTAGGACTGTAATTAGTGAGACTTAGTCTAAGGAAGATTACCTAGAACGAAGAGCTAGTCTCCTAAATATTTGTCTGGGGACAAAAGAGCTATTGCTGAATAGTCCTATGGTATAACTTATTCACAGAAATTCCTCAATTCTTTCCTCCTTACCTTTCCTCTCACGTGTCACTTTTAAAATTTTTCTTTATTCATAGTTGCTATGGTTGTCCCTTTCTGTCTATTTTTTTTTACTATTGCTGAAAATTGTGCTGAGGTAGTATTAGCCATTCTTTCTTTTGCATTTCCCATAATGCTGAAGGGGGAATGTTTGATGACACTGTAGATCAGGGAGAAAATGCCATGGTGTCAGCCATTTTGGGTAATTAGGATAATTAAGATGCAGAAGAAAGCTCTGAGCTACAGTACACTGCAGTTTTATTTCTATTTTGTAAACCTGCTTAGGCATACCTGTCCTAAATTATTATGGTCTTTACTTTTTTCTCTGATTCTTTACTGTACTATATACTATCTAATTTCTTCATTGTTAGTGCTCAAAAGCACTTGAAGTGTTTTTCATTTCTTGATGGGTTTTTGCTAAATTTGCTAATTATATTTGCTTAATGCATGCTGTAGCATTTTAAGTTTTGAGTAGCATGTAATTTAAAGAAAAGAACTGGAAGGATTGGTAACTTGACTCCTTTTATATTTATATATAATTTATATCTTATGTAACATATATATTTGTAGTGCTTAAACTTTGTAAAGGCCTTCAGAGGACTATACAAGTATTAGTGGCTTAAATGATTAAAGCAAAAATACCATAAGCTGAAAAATCTAATGAATTTGTGCTAAATGCAAGTTTTTACCTTGTGTTGTGTGAAAGTGGGAAATCACTTGCAGGTTCCTGGGGCTCTAAAACACTGCTATAAGAATAACATTTTTTATCCTGTTTCAGTGTAGATTTTTTGTTGTTGTCAGTTATCTTGCCTTTGGAGGATGGACTAAATATTGTAGAATTGCTTATAAAATTGTACATTGAGTTAAACACATTATACATCAAGATACTCAAATGCAAAGATTTGTTTGATGTACGCTTGTGTTCCTTTCCAGTGTATAAGGTGGAATGAGAATATGTGTAAGCATGTAGCTTGAACATGAAGCATGTTGATCCTGAATTTCTTAAGGTGGCATGAAGCCATCTTAAGACACAGCAAGCAAATTAGGGACTATTTTGCTATTAGTATAACTGTTGATTTATTTTTTCTTATTCAGATGATGTACAAACATTAATAAAAAGTAATTAAATGTGATCAAAATGTACTTAAGGTCAAGCTTGATAGGAAAAAGCAACATCCTTTCTAAGCTTGTAACAGTACTAAAGAAAATGGCTTATTTATAATCCTGAAAAATAATATCCCAATGTCTGACCTTTTAGCTGCTCAGTATGCAACCTCACTGTGGTGGTAGATTTTTCTTGCCCTTCAGAAGTTCTCAGGCATTTGAACATTCAAAGCATTTGAAAAAAAAAGGGTCATGTTCTCCTTTCAAAAATGCTTGCTGCCTCCAAACATTTAGTTACTAGTCTTAGTAGACATCTGTTGTAGTAATTTCATTGCATTTCTGGAGGTCACCAGCCCTTCTTCTCATTCCTTCCCTACTCCCTCTCCCTTCTCACCCCCACTCCTACCTCCACCCCGGTGTCCATTTCCTCATGAGCTGTTACAGTGCTAATATTAAATTCATTTGTTTTGAGCCTTCTACAGTTTTCTGTGGGAATGGGCAAGGAGTGACTTTCAGTCTAGTACTGCCTGATTACCTTTGGGGTTAAAACTATATTTACTGTATAGCATAAGAACAGCTGTTCCCCTTTTTAGATCTTTATGTGCTGCACATCTGCTTTTTCTGTCTGTCTCCGTGGTTTTGGTGTGTTCTGTTAGATTGTAAGCTCTTAGATTCTGAGCTCTGCTAGCTATATAATTGATTAATTGTGATGTGAATATATGCAAAGTTATATCATATGAGAACAAGACTTGAAATTTTTCATAGCTGGAAGTATGGCCTTTTTTCCCAGAAGGTGTTGTGTAAGGTTCCAGGATGTTTTGATAGAATTGGCAAAAGAGGACAGGAGCCCCAAACTTTCTAATCTTGCTGGTCTGTTCGCTAATCATACTATTCTCAGAGGAAGCACTGTCAGCTGTGAACGTGGAAATAGTACTATCGTCTATGGTGTTTCCAGTGGTATTCTAGTACTATAAAGTTTGAGTCATGCCTGATACTACTCTTTAAAATAACAGAGGAGTGGGAGGGCAGATACAGTAATGACTGAACAGGTACCTAAGTTTACATAGATGCATTTCTTTATGTGAATGTAAAACTTGCCTTTGTGTATCTTGGGTTCATTTTCCTTAAAATACACAACATTGCTGTAAAATGTAGTGCCCTGGTGTTACCAGTTTTTAAAAATTGTTTCTCTAGCAAGAGAAGATACTTACCCCAGTCTCTCAGAGGAACCTAAAGGATGAGATGGACACCCAAACAGTATAGCATATATAAAACCACGTTGATTTAGTCTTGTGCAGATTCCTTTTTAAACTTGCAGTAAGTGGCTTTTGTTTAACTCATTATGTGGGAGGATGCAGGTTCATGTTAGAGCCACTGGGCTTCGTATGCAATTTAAACTCCATGCTGTGGGAAAAATCAGTCAGGCCATCCTTTTGGATTGTTTCTACACCGCAGTTGTGGGAACTTGGCAATAAGTGCATTAGCTTCACCTACCCTGACTTGGTTCAGCTGCAGGCAGCTCAGTGCAGGCTGCCTTACTCAGCTTCTGCTCATGCGGTTTTACTAGCACGTAAAGGCAAGTCCAGCTCAGAGATTATCCATGTTGAAATTCTTTAGCAAACAGAAGGCAAAGGATAGTCTAAGATGTTCTTGAGCAAGATGATTCTACCTGAGCTCAGGGGGAGTAACTAGTAACCAACAGAGGAGCAAAAGAGAAACAGTCCTTTGGTTTTAAGTTGCCCTTGAACCTCTAATAGTCAAATGATAGGCAGCTTTTTTATTGTGAAAAATATATACACCTAGATTAAGGCTCTCTATGCGTGTGTATATACATGGTCTCTGATTTTATTTTGACAGGACTGTTTTGATCCTACTATGCAGCTGCATCTTGTTCATCGTGTTCCACGTAACATTCCTCCTTACCTCTCAAAAAATGGATCAAGCCTTGGAGATTTGCTAATAGGCTTTTTCAAGTATTATGCCACAGAATTTGAGTAAGTAATAAGCTCATCTTAGTGTTTTAGAATATGCAAAACTTTGATTCGTTCTGTTCAGTATATCAACACTTAACAGGCTAACAGGAACGCTGATAAGAGTGTCTGACATCTTTTGCTTAGCCAAGCATCCTATCCTGTAAAACAGCTGCCAGAAGTTGGAGAGCCTTGTCCTTTAAAAATAGCTGGATTTTGTTATATTGCACTATTCTAAGACTCTATATCCATGTATGAGAAAACTGCGTATCCGTGGTTGTTTTTTAAGGTATTGACTGTGATATGAATTATTTGAACCTTAATAGCTGCGCTTGTCTTCTGTCACCCTGAGTCAATGGAGGTAACTGACCAGGTGGGTCCCTGCTTTGACTATATCAATAATTTAACTCCTTGTGAAGAATTCTCCCATATATAGCAGGTTCAGCAACCTTGCTGTTTTGGTAGAATCTGTGTTTAATTTTACAATCTGGACTTTTTTGTAGAAGAGAAGGAGAAGCTGAAGTTGTGAGGGCACCTGAGAAAACTGTAGATGATGAACATTTTGCCAAATTGTTACTTGCGAATTTCTTATAAGAACTGTTCATATACAATATCATATACAATTATCCATATAGAGTACCAAATGGTTTTATCAGTAAGCTTAAGGATTTTCTAAAGAATTTGTTGCTGAGGCAGTTGGTTCATACATGTTGCTTTCCTGTGTATGTGCATCATACTCATTTCCCAGAGGAGAACAAAATGTGTAACTGCTGGCTATTCATTATAATTTTTGAAGTATTCATCTTTTACTTCAATGTAAGAACCAAACAATCATGAAATCCTTGTAAGAAAACATTGCTGGGGAACATGTAAGCTAAATCCATATGGTCTGTGGCAATTCATGAACTAATTACATTTTGTGCATACTTAAACCTCATTCTGAGAGATTTTCATGTAAAGGATTTCCCTTCAGTGATCTCTGCAGATCAGGAAATGCTCTTTTTGTCCTAAAAATTTCTCCTGAGTTTCTTCTGTCCTTTCAGCTAGCAAGGTGCTGTTTGCTAAGCAGGTAAATTAGAAGACATTGCTGGGCATATCCGCAAGCTCCTGATTATGTGGGACACTAGATGCATCCTCTGCTACTTGTCTGTATAACGAGCTGTTAATCTTCTCATATATGAAAGTAAATATCTTTTCCCTTAAGTAAAAAGTTTCTGGTTTGCCTGTGTAAACTAGTAGAGAGGATCTTGTCCAAATGCAGGAAAAATATCTAATTTGACTTTTCCAGTTTGCATAATTGTGAACATAGTTAAGAGCAGATTTCTGCATAAGTCAATAGCTGGTCCGGGAAGACTTTTGGGGTCTGCTATTAGACATGAAGGATATACTAAGAAGTATGAAGACTGCAATATCAGTACTTGAACTGATGGTAATCCTTGAATATTATTTTTCTTGATGATCATAGATGAGGAAAGACTGTTACCTAAATTTTATCATAGAGGCACAGGGGAGCTTCTGCTTAAAACAAAGCTTGAAAGAGAGGACAATGAAGATAGGATAGTTGCTGACATCAGGGGGAGAAAAGATTTTTTAAAAACAACCTGGCAAAAAAAAAATACCTGGCTTGTTTTTCCAGTGTTAAGTATTTAAACATTTGATTGGTGATGTTCTGTTTTTTTTAAAAAAGAAAAACAACAACAACAAAACCCCAAACCACAAAAAATCTTCAACACCACAAAAAAAAACACCACACCAAAAAAACTGTAAAAACAACCATTAGAATTCCTGTGTATGAGTATGTTACATAGCTGAGAAGTTATATCAAGAAATGATGCACCTAATTCAGCAGCCTTTATTATTTTTAATTCTCTCTGCTACGGAAATAAAGCTTAGTCAAGTGTAGTGTTTACTTGACTGTTTATCCCTGACAACTATAAATCCTGTTGGAAAGGAGGAGGGTGTATGTCTTGAAAATACTGCGATTCCGTATAGTTTCATAAAAACTGGTAATTGACTGGAGAAGAGAAACCCAAATTAATGCCCGTGCTGGGGAAAAGGTGGGCAGAACATAATGTTTAAACATATTAAACATATGGGGGGGGGGGTGTGGTGGCCACCTGATGAGAACGAATACAGTGTCATGTTATCCACAGTATCTGTTATTTTGCTTTTAGATTGCTGATGGAAACAATGCTACAGGTGGGAATGAGGATAAGAGTTAAATACACACAACACAGGGGTCTCTTAAGTCCTGCCTTTCATGGAAGAACTAGTATTTTACTCCTGAAAGTGTTGATTGTTTTCACTGCTGTAACCAATATTTTTTTCCATGTTTGCTTTACCTGTAAAACATTTACTAGTCTTTTTATGCACAGAAATTTTGAGAATATATTTCAAATACTGTCACTATTAAGTTAAGTCACATTTAAATGACCTGTACCATGCCAGTGAACTTTCACTAGTGAACTGTAATGCGTTTGATTAAAAGATGATTACTAAAGAAAATACTACTTCAGTTTTCATAAAAGTGACTTCTGTGGATTACTGTTGATGGATTGGGACACAAAACTACTAGGTTTGATACATAGGATCTGTTTTGCTGAAAGAGCAGCATGCAGTTAAGAATGATCAGACCATGTGTGAAGATCACCGTTTTGGACAGAATGAGTCATTGACGCCACCTGCCTGGAATGCTTAACTGATCGACTGTGTTACTTGTATTGGTCAGCAAGATGAAGGGCAGATGGAGATACGTTGCTTTAAACTTCCCCCTCAGTCTAGCAAGGGCCAGTGGGTATTTCAGTTAAATTCTATATTGTATTTTACTTCATGTAGTAAATAGTATTTAAAGGCAGGGTGGGCCCAAAGAGTAGGGCACAAAGGAAGAAACAGGAACAGCACAAATGAAGAAACAGGAACCTTGCAACCGTGCAGCCATGAATAAGTTTGGCTCCTTGTGCTGTGTTCTTTTCCCTTATGCTTTTAATCTGCTTTGTCTATTCAGACTGTAAGATCTTACAGAAAGTTGCTGGTTACCATGTGTTTATACAGTGCACATTCCACAGTCCTACTCTGGGATTTTTGATGTGTCCATAAGAAGTAATTTTTATCCCACTTCATAAATTACTGCCAACGTGATTTGGAAATTGCTACGTATATTGGATTTACACAATACCTATGGCAAAGCTTGATTTGCTGACATGGTTGTATAATCAGCTTGCCCTAAGAGTTCATGTCTGTGTAATGTTTTGCATGAGACAGTTGGCTAAAAGTATGCTTATAACTCCATTTTAACTTGAAGTATTTCAAACTATCAAAGGTCTACTGATCACAGAGTGAATGGGACCAAGTAAAAAATGTATAGAGGTGTTCTCAAAAGAAAGCATTTGGAAACTGGTCCATGTTTACCAGGCCCTCTGGAGAGAGTGTCTGATTTCATTTCTGCAGCTGTGAGTGAAGGCAGCAGGTTTTCACTTGGCTGTCTCTGTACAAAGTGAGACCTTGAAGTACAGCCTTGCTCCCCTGAAGCTACTGCTAGGGAACCTAGGGACTGCACTTCGCTTAAATTTATTGTTTCAAGTTACTTGACAGTTGTTTATGATCATTCACTGATCAAGTTGTACTTGGTGAACATGATAAAAGATTGGTTACATTACAGCAAAATACAAACTGCAGTTGCTCACAGCTCTCTTCAGGGTAGAATTGCTCAGGAAATAAGGGGATCATTTTTTAATAGTATATTGAATTAAATATGCTTGCAATTTGTATGCATCTCAGTGTGTTTGTGCAAGTGGCTTTGGCTTACAAGAACACTCTGGAAAAGATAAGCCTTTTAATCTATTCGTAGAGTATTCATACATACTTAGACCTGGAAATGCCCAGTCTTTTTCTTTCAAATTCTTGCCTTCTCCGTGAGAAGCACAGACTTGATGTGGGCAGTGACACCAGAAATAACTGATAATTGAAATAGCTATTTAAATGGTTATTGTTAGCTTATAGATTGAATGTGTGTATACAGAGAATATTTGCCTTGGGTTGACAATAATGAAGTTACTGTGTGCGAGCCAAAATGGTTAAAATTGATACACAAATCATTTGGTATTGGTAATTCATTTCTAATTCAGGCTGATTTTGGTATCAAGACAGGGTAAGTGAAGATTTAATGAGACTATTAGATAAAATAGTTCTTTTCAAGTTTAAATTAATTTATTTTTTGCTGAGGAATCTAGCCAAGTATAACCTAGGAAAAAAAAGTCAAGAGAAGAATTACATGTTTGAAGTGAAACAATAGTGCCTGGTTTAACCAAACACGGATCAAATACTTTGTTGCATGATTTATTTTTTTTCCCCACTGACCTAGTTCTCTCGGATTTTTAAATCAGTTTTTAGAAGAAGCATGAGGGTTGAACTCTCAGCTGCTTCTGCTCATGACCAATGTTCTGGAGCTGAAGTTTAAGTTTCTTTGATGCTCTAGTCTCATACTTTTTCTTTTTTGTCTTTTTGTGGAGTTGTTGGGTTTGTGTGATTCATCTGAATTTCTTGATAAGCTTGCATTGATGGTAGTTTATTAAAAAGACATGATAGGAAAGTATTTGGTGCTTCACGCTATCTCTAGTTCTTGCAAAAATAGTCTGCTATGGGAATTGAGGAGAGAGAGAGTGATGGGTTAGAATGAAAGCTTTCGTTTGTGTTGAGTACTGGAAATTATAATCACCTGTTTTTCTAAAGAATATATCACAAGAAATCTAAGTATACGCAGTAGTGGGTGAACAAGTAATCTGAGGTATCCTAAACGATGCTTCATATGCTGTGTCCCCCACCATTTTGAAATAGGCCCTATTCCTATTCTTAAACAGAAGAATAATGTATGTGTTCTATAGAAATATAGTTATTCAAACATCTGACTTTGGTAAGTGGTTTTAATCATGAGTTATATCCAAGATAATTCGTAGAATTACAGGCACAGATTTTTAACTGGTGTAAACTGTCTTATCACCACTGACTTAATGGAGTTATGACAGCTGATCTGTGGCCTAGGGAGCACAGAGTTCTTCCAAATTTAACTGATGAATTATAACTGTATTTTGATTTACAGTTGATATTTACAGATTTACTGCAGGTGGCTGATGCACCCAGCCAAGCTCCTCTCTCTTTGCATTATGTCAAAAGATTGATTCGGTCAGGAGCTCGCGTCAGGTGTACATAACACCAGCAGGGCTAGCAGCACGCTACCCAGCTGTTTCTAAGCCCCATTTAGTCAGGGCATATGGTGACGTGTTGTCGGTGATCCAGGCGTTTCGCTGATGTGGTGGTTCCCTGGTTTAGTTAAGAGCATCTGAAAACTGGCTGAGTAGGTAAGAACATAAAACTGTGAGTGGTTGCTTTGGATTCCATTCCCTTTTGCATATTGTTGTGCCAGGCATTATAAAGGTCATAAAGATGCTTGGCACACGGTAAAGATTGCCCTATAAACTGCCTGCTGTTCCTGTTTCAGTGTGGTCATTTCCTATGGTTTTGTTGTTGTAAAGTTGTGTGCAGAAAGCAGTAGGACATCTTTGAGTTGTTGTTATGTTGTTACACTTGTAGGAGATTTAAAATTCAGCATATACGAAGTGTTAGTGCTTTCTAGTAAGAGGTTCCTTACACCAGGAATGCTGACCTGTAAGCAAGCTATCTTTATATATCTCATATATATTGTTGAATATTTTTTTAATGGACTGCAGGGTGTTACTTCATTTGCACTTAAATTCCTTATGTTGCTTTTCTCCCCACGGAAAATTCTGAAAGATAGATTTGAGGCTATAATTTCTTAGAAATTATAATTTAGAAATAAATGTAGGTGTCTATATTTGAATTAACATTGTTTCTAAAAAAAATTACTCTGTCATGAATATAATTTAGTCATCGATACCTGTAATATTCTGTTTTGCAGATGTTTTTGTAAATAAATTTGTATTTGTGGAGAATTTTTCTTGTTTTTTACCCATCATTCCTTACTCTTATATCATGAATTTTGGAGATTAGACTGTTACACTAACTTACTCATTATTATAAAGTGCTGTGTTATCCAGGCTTATGACATAGCAATTTGACTTTTTTTTTTTAATGTAAACTGATATTAATTTAGAATCAAGAGCTAAAAGTTCTACAAATTGTTTTTCTCTTCCCTAGTTGGAGCCACCAAATGATTTCAGTTCGTGAAGCCAAAGCTATTCCGAGACCTGATGGTACTGAATGGAGAAACAAATTTATTTGTGTAGAAGGTAAAATGTAAAGCTGCATTATCATTTTTAACTGTTAAGACACCAAATACATAAATCTGTCAATTAGACATTACCTTGGTTGTGTTTTAATAATGCAGATGTGTAATATATTTATGTAGAAAATTAAGTTTAACCAGTGTAAATAGTTCTGGAAACAGTCCTGCCAAAAACATTTGAGAAGGAAGCTTTAAGTTCTGTAGTGTTTAAAAATAGTTCTCCTGACCTTTTCTTCAAGAGCACTCATTGCTCTGTTACTTTTGGAACAGGGACTAGGACTTTGACAAGGAATGGCCTTTATGACTGTAGTGTGTGTTTTCCTGCTCTGCAGAAATAGTCGTCAGTTTTGCCAAGATTGAGCTTCTGAAAAAACTCAGCGGGCACATACTCAGATTCCTCTCTAAGAATATTCTTTGTTCTAGAAATGTTCTGGCATCCCAAGTCCTAGCAGCGACTAGGTTATGTGTATATCGGTCCCCTTGTGGCTACTATTTTTGCCTCACTTGTGTGTGCACAGTTTCTGCCGAGATTGTATGCTCCCCTCCAGAACGGGAGGGTAAGCCCAGACTGAGGGCAAGTCTCAGCCGCCTTAGTGCAGGTGGAACTGGGCAATAGCACTAGGCGGGGAACCTGCTTTTGATGCCTTTCAACTGCCATGGGGAATATATGCGGAGAAGGTGAGTAGCGAGCATGCATAGGAGATGAAGCTTGGACCAGGGAAAGAGAAGATAACAGGCCAAGAGAAGGATTGAGATGTCAGGAGAATGCAATGAGAAGTAAGGAAGGGACTGAGAGGTGCTGTGTAGCTGGGAACTGTTAACACAAAGAGATAAGAAAGGGAAATGAGAATCAGAGTGCGGCAGGTGAAGGGGAATTGATTGGACAAGGGACCTGGGATAAGGAACCAAAGTGGAGTGAGAGCAGAATTAGAGGTAGCTGGTATATGACACTGGGGTGAAGAGGGGAGGTTTGAAATGAGAGAGGTGGACTGGGCCCCAGCTGTAAATAAATGGAGGCTATTAGGATCAGGGTATCAAGGGCTGAGGTCTGAGGATAAAAAAGGAATAAAACTTGGACAGGAGCCAAATGGTATGGAAAGAGTTATTAGAGACAGGGAAGACTCTGCTGGGGGAGAAGAGGGATAAGGCAGAAGTCCTGTGGCTGGAACAGACATTCCTCAGGATTGCGGGGGGTGTGAGTGCACCTGCATGTGCGTGCGTGTGAGTGTGCATGTACTTCCTGCATCTGTGCTGCTCTGTGCAGAGAGTAGTTACCTACTAGGTGGGAGGTGGTGTGGCCTGAGGCTCTCCAACTTGGCTGTAATCATATGTACAGCAGTGCAAAGCCACCTGATTGGATTCCTGCTCTTTATTTGACATTGGGGGGGGGGAGTCAACTACCACTCATAGGGGAAAAAATACACTGAAAGACGGCTGCCTGCTTGGCTCTGCAGCCTCAGAGCTGAGAAATGTGAGAATTAGAGTATCTGCACAGCTGAAATGATTTGGGGTAGCGCAGCGCGGGCATTGCCAGGGCTCTGGTCTGAATGTGGGAGGTGGGAATGCTGGGCAGCTGTGTCTGCTGCTGTCACATGAAGCTGAGCCCGCTGTGTGGTGCGGGGTGGGGGAGCTGTGTCTTTCAAGCTCTCAATTTTTTTATGACATTACAAAATGGTTGAGTAATTAGGCTTTCTTTCTGTCAGGTTGGAAAATAGAATATCAGCAAACAAAATAGGCATTTTAGAATTTTTATTAAATGCGCTTGATTACATACAGCTTTTCCTTAAGAGTGCATCTTGCATTTGTACTGTTAAAGCAAAATTATCTATAGGTGACGCATCTGATTCCTTCACGTTACAATATGCTTTATGACTTTATTAAGAGCCTCACACACCGAGTTTTTGCTTGTAAGTTGGAACGGAAAATTAAATTTCCTATTTCAACTCAAAGTAGGCTTCACATTTATAACAGCTGTTAAGTTGAACAAGTTTAATGAAGTATGTAGATAAACTTTTGTGTACTTTGGTAAGAAGCTTTGGAAAGCTAGCTAAACATGTCAACATATTCTGGTTTCCAAGTCTTTGTCAGATTTTCCAGTTAACGGGCTAAAATTTCAGTAATTGGTATTATTGCATGTATTTTTTAGTATTTTAAATATATTTGTTGATAGATTATACGAGTCTATGCCTGCAAGTTGCCATAATTCTCCATGAAGCACTGTACTCAGGCTTGCTCAAAGAAAAAATTGTGTTCCATCTTAATTTTTATGGGCCTTAAGACCGATTCTCACTTGTATTTCTGCTGTTAGAGAAACAAATATAGTAGAGACACTCTTTTCAGACAGTTTAAAATCTGGCAGGCGATTCTCATTATGGGGATACAGAGAACACTGCTTTTAGATAATGTTTGTGAACATTGCTGGCCAGAAATTCTAAATTGCTAGCGGCTACTCTGGTTTCATTCAATCCTTTGGAAAAAGACACAATTTGGAAAAGGTAGAAACATGGTGATTTTGTGAGACAATTAAATTGATAGTCATTTATGGAAATGGGACCAGAAGCTGTCTAAGCTGCACCTGATGCATGCTCCTACTTTAAAATCTTTCAGATTCACGTGTTAAAAACAATTTCTCAGGGCTTGGTTGCAGCAGTTTTGAAGTTTTATGATTTCTTGTATTTTCATTTGAAAAGATGATCCCCTTTAGCCTTTCCTTCAAGCATCAGTGTTGAAGTTGTATTACCTTTTTCTTTTAATGTTCTTATCTCTGTGTGTGAAGAAAATAACTTATGATGGACTCTCACTGTCTAAATGGTTAGAAAATATAGTGGTGTAAATAGTAGCTAATGGCAAAATTATTCTTGCTGCGCTACAGGGAATGAGTTTGTCTTTTGACAGTCAGTAAATATGCAGGAAGAATAAAAAGAAGATGTGAGTCAGCTTTTGTGACTAGAGTACCTTTTTTCCTGCTGACAGTTTCAGAATATTGTACAATTTTGCTCCTGTTGCTTTAAAAAAATATATCTCTTGATGCAATGTAAAGTACATAAAGGTACTAGCATTAAAGAGACAGTTAACATCGTATTTAGGACACAAAAAAATACAGTAAGGGACATGGAATTCTTAGTGGCACTAGGTCACTGTGTCAAATTATGTGACTGACTTTAGACTTTTGTGTACCTTTTTTATTTGATTGCTAGTTTTTTGTTCCAGTCTGAATGTATGACACATTCTAAAGTAAAATAAATCTTCCTGTAAACATGCACTGAAAACTTGATACATAGTTTGAAGATAAACCCTTTAGAAACCTACCAAATATAACATTCATTGCATGAAAGTATTTCTTTGCGAATTTAAATAGCTTGCAGAAATAAAAACCTAGTGCCATGGAACGTGTTCCAAATTTGTCTCAGTCTCCATAATGGCATAAGCCCTTCTGATATCTGTTTATTGCTTTATTTTACTATATGTCCCTATCTGAATAAAAGCAATTAATAACCAAGAAATAAAAAAGCTACCCAATCTAGCAAGTACTTTTGTGGTTTTGTGGCCCTTAAGGACTTTCATACATTCTGCTAGTGTCGAATTTCCCGTGTTACTTAAGCAGTTCTCTAGTAAGGCAAAAAAGACTATAAAATCTGTCTTGTAGTTAATTGTAATGCATAGTCTCCGCATCATAATTTGTTAGTATCCGTTGGTTTAATGCTGGCAACCCTGTTAGCAGCAAGGAGTAGTTTTTTAATCCTTCAATTAAAAAAGTTCCAAAGTGTTAATTAAGTTAGCAAAAACAAAGGGAAACATCACATAAATTTGTAGTCTGTTAGAAGGTGGAAGCCCCAGATTGTTAATTTATAAATAGATATTGTAGAATAGGTATAAACTGATAAAATAATTTTTTACAGCAGTGGATACATCGTATATAAAAAGTTATAGTAAATATTTTGCTATACTTGTATTTCACTGAGAAGCTGCTGAGTGAGATTAATCTAAAGTGAACAGTCTAAAGAGGGACATGTGTAGGAATGTTTCAAAACATTTTTATGTGCAAAACCGTATTCTGATTGGTCATCACAGACTATTAGGCTGTATCAGATAATTACTGATGCATAAGTTCAGAACAATCATAGTGTGCTTCAATACATATAATACCTGGCCTTTATTATGTATTACATAATACTAGACCATTCTGGGTTTGGGGCTTTTGTGGGGTTTTTTTGGATGGATGTTATGTAGAAATAAAGATTGAGAAGCAAAGTAGAATCAGCCACTCAAAACAGCCTTGGGAAACAATGGTATGTTGACTCTTCTGGGTTTTGTCTGATGGCTTGCTCAGTGAAGACACCCTAGCTCTAGGTTTTTTTAATGCTTTTAATGTTTGTGTTTGATCTTGCAGAGCCCTTTGATGGAACAAACACTGCTAGAGCTGTACATGAAAAACAGAAGTTTGATAGGATCAAAAGTGAAATTCTGCAGGTATAAAGTACATTTAATTTAATTTTTACAGTCACTTTGGTTTTCATAATAGTTATACAAATGCTAGTCATTGAACCAGCCTGTTTCTCATGTTTGTGTTATGAATATTTTTATGCTTTGTACTATATAAATAATAGAAATGTATTTTTTCTTAAAAATTGTGGAGAATTATTTACTAAGAGTAATTAAGTCTAATTATTTAGTAAGAGTAATTAATGTCTGCCATTAAGCATCAGGCTTAAGTTGAAATGGGTACTTGAAATAGTAAACCCTTTGTCTTAGATTTTCTTATGTGTGTAAAATTCTAATAATAGTTAATAGCTTTAGAATTACAACTTTTATCTTCATTCATTATTTCTTCTTACATGAATTTGACTAGTAATAAACAATGTTTTATACTTTTTCCTATCCTTTTTTATAAATGTCGCCACCAATTGTTTTTTGCTGGTTTTTGGCAACTGAATTAAATTGGTACTTTTCTTTAGGGAGACCACACTCATAATTTTAGAACATAAGGAGTTCAAACTGGAGCTTTCTTACAGTCAGTGGAGAAGGCAAGGGCACTTTGAAGCAGGCAAAGATTTAGGTGTTGGTACCAGCTCTCTTTTATGCTTGTCTCCTATCATAGGCATTCCATTTGGAATTGCAGCTCAAGTTGTAGTTTCCTGGTATCTCTGACTGTTCATAATGTAATTATCGCTAGGGATTAGTGCACAGAACTGGCTTCCAGCTTAAACCAGTCAGACTCCCCTGTTGTGCTGTCCTCGGAGGCTCCTGTTTACTCCAGTTAATCAATTCCCTAAATATCCAAAGGGCTTCTCCAGCAAAAAAGAAAATCAATGCCAGATACTTGTAATAAAACAAATGCTACAAGGTGTTGCCTTAGTGAGGAAAATAAAACTTTTTTGCTTTGCAGTTCGGTTCAGAAATGTCAGTTTCCTTCTATTTAACCGTGTTAGCATACAAAATACTGACCTGTTTACCTAATTTTACATAAAATATTTGATTTTGTGGATCTGCTAAAGCAGTGGTTTACAAAATAGTCTGGGCTCTGTCACTGTTCTGTGAAATCAGAGTGAACTTCTCTTTTCAGAGTTTTCAATTAAAAAGTTGGTTTAAAACCTGTGTGGTTTTCTGAAAAAGGTAAAAGGGGTTTGATCCTCGCTGTCTGGAAGCCTATATACTAGAGTGTTATGGCCCTATAAAAATTTCTTCTTTACTAGGAAACATAAGGAATGACAGTTGCTTAAAACTGCAAGCACTTATTAATATAATGCACTTTTTTTTTTTAAGAAGTCTAAGGAATCTGTTTGTCTCATTGCCTCTGAGCGATTATTCTTCCTGTGGTTTTCATTACACATTGCGGTTTAAATTAATACTGTGTAAAGACAGAAGGGTCATTGCAGTTATTTGCAGGTTCATGGCCTAACAGATACGACAGATGTGTCCTGGAATTCACCCTAGAATACAGATGAAAATTGAAATAACCTATTTTAAAGACACAGTTAAGTTCTGGAAATGTCAGAGTATAATATCTTGTATCAGGAACTCTGACATGTGAATTTCAGCCAATTATTTTGCAGTCAGAATATCAGTGTAGTGCTTAAAGAATGTTAACATCTCAGTCTCCACAAATCCACTGTCTTCTTGAAAGGTTGTACCTTCCTTAATATTTCATTGCATTTGTGTACCTTTTGGGTTTTTTCTTCCCTTAATAAACAAAACAAAACAAACTCCCTTCAAGAGGGGAAAAATATCAACCTTATTTTTGTGGGTCTGTGAGGCTTACTGCTGACAATTAATTAATTAATAATTAATGCCAAAAATATTTAGCCTGTTAAAACTTTGTACGTTTTTCCCCAGGCTTGGAGGATATTACGAGACAAGAAAGACCTGAACTACGTATTACCTTTAAGAGCAATCATACAGAAAAGATAACAAACTTCTTTCACTTTCTTCTTCTTGGATCCTGCTGAAATAAAGAACAGTATCAAAATCAAGAAGCAGTTACCACGTTTTTTAATGATATGTTTTTCTCTGTAAACTTTTGTTAAGGAAATGTTTATAAGAAAGATTGCATATTTTATTATTGAAATTTGTTAATATAGCTGCTCATTCAAATATATGTTTTCTGAAAATGCTTGCATTGTTGACTTACAGAAGAAACTGAAACAGCAAACCACAAGAATAAATCCATTTTAAGGAAAGTATGGGGATATAGTGACTTGTTGTTTCCAGTATCTGTATAATCATTATTTTAGACACATTTATAAAGGCATTCAGAGGCAAATAATGTGCACGTCTGTCTATATCCTTAAAATACTCACTCATAGTACCCACTTCTTGATGAACAGCCAGCCTATGTTTTACATCTGCTTAATTGCAGTAAGCACTTTTGCTCAACTGGGCACTTTCCGGTTTTATTTCCCTTTTACATGGAACAACAAGCAACAATTTATGAAAATTAAGAAAGATTATGGTTGGTAGTGTTATAGATATCAAGAACAGTAATCAAAACTGGGATTTTCAAGCAAGAGGTCTACTGCAATGATGATGAAATAAAAAAGGACAAATCAATATACATAAATGCTTCATATTCATATGGAGTAGGCAAGATCCTTCTTAGTGCTTCCTTTTACATATTTGAAGCAGTGATGTCTGCTTTGGGGAAAAAAAAGGAGGGGGGGAGGAACAAGGAAAAAAAGAAAAAAAAACCCACCCCACAACCCTACCACTGCTACAACAACGGGCTGGACTTCTGTTTTAATTATGTGTAAATATTTGTATAATGGCTCAGCTACTGTAAATTAAATTTATAAAAGTAACCTTGAAAATTTTAGCTTTTCCAAAATAGAGTTGTGAACCCTCTTTAGACCTGCTGTAGCACAATTTGTGCCTCTCCTATATTTGTTATTGAAGACCAATTCATTGTTAGAACTGTACTTACCATTGATGTCAAATTCATATTCTCATTTTTTAAGTTTAATATTTTGTATGGTGTCCAATGGAATAAAGTTTGTATATGGAAGATGCGGCTTATTTTTTGGTTTATGTTACTTTGTACTGCATATTTAAAATATTTCCTATAATTAAGTAGAAAAGGAAATGCCCTATAAGGATAAGGCCCCTGTTGCAAGTCATAAACTTCTATATGGCTATTCTGCGTGGCATCTGTGTACAGGTGAAAGTTTCAACTACTGGCATTTCTACCAAGATTGTGAAAACCCTTGTAACTGTGTAAAATAACAGGCATTAACTCTTCTCGGGCAAACTCCAGAACCTGTAAGCTATTTGCCTGCTGCGAGGTTACTTACTACACGCTTTATCATGATCTAGTCTACATAAGATTTTTGCTTGCGTCTTAAAACAGCGCCCTTCTGCAATCTTAACAGTCTTGCAGTTTTAATCCGACTCCAGCAATCCACGAAAATGTTCTTCCTCCACGCCTGTGTTCCCTGTCACTGCCCTTCCTCTTTGTGAGATGGGAGATATGGTCTCAGGGAAACATTCACTTTGGCCTGCTTTATGTAAGATGGAAGCACAACTTTTTAGTACAGGATGATGCCTGGATCCAAAGATGCCTTATACAAGCCTCAGATGGATTCTAAGGAGAGAAGAGGTCTTCTCTTTTTTAAAGAAGGTGCTGGCTATCTGGACTTTCCCAACACAGGATAACTAAGAAGGGACATACGTGTCCCTCGCTGTATGCAAGGCACAAAACTTTATGCATGTCTATCTCTTAAGAGTTTGCATTGTATCACCTAAGGTGTCAACATATCTCACACCTTAAATTACTGCTTTCTGTTAAAACTGCTTCAGTTAAAACAGTTGTGGTACCTCCATGCAACTCCATAAAAATTGACCCACCAACTCAGCGGTCTTTTTAATACAAGCCAAGATCTGTAACCACAGTGGCCCTGTTTCTTTCAAAAGAACGTTTTTGCTTTTTTTTTTTTTTTCCCTCAAGCTTATGTATTTCTGATAAGCTACATTGATAACCCGAAAGTATAGATGGTGGTTTTCCCCAGCTCCTGGGGGATGAGCCTGTCTGTGGCATCCTCTCTGACGGTGTTCCCTGTGCTGGCAGAGCGAGGTGCGAGCTGGTGTCATTTGGTTCAGCTCATAGCGAAAGCAGCCAGAGGGCAATCCGGTGGGAGCACGGGATGTGGCAGTGCCCTCACATACTGAAAAATAACCTGAGAGGCTTGGAAAACAAATTTCACCAGATGCCACGCTGTATTATTGCCCCGTCAAGGCAAACAGGAGTAGCACCGTTTTTCCACAGAAGCGCCAGGCAACTGGGACGATGCTGAACGAAGATAATGGTATTTGTTAAATTGTGGGCTGCAAATTTCATCAGAAAACTTCAGATAAAATGCCAAAAAATAAATGATTTGGGGACAGTGAGTAGGAGCTGAACTTTAACTAACTTTTGATCAAGTTCTGCATAGTCTGAAGTTATCCAGATGTTTAATGATCTGGATTTTCATCTACTCTGGGCAGGTATCCAGAGCAAGACATCCACTAATGGCTATCATAAATCTTAATGTGAGCATGAAGTTTTCGCTTCTCAACTTCAAAATAAAAACCTTCACACGCCTATCCCTTGGCATACACCCCAGCAGGAACAGTTTTTTCTGGGAGACCTTCGATAAAAGGTGTTTTTCACCGCTGACCAAGGCTTCAGTGTGTGTGCAAGATGCGAACTTCTCTGAGTCTTCTTACTGGCTTGAAATAAAGATGCTTTAGTTGAGCTCCGTTTGTTACTTCAGGGCCAGTTTTGATTACTCGTTTTGGCACTGGCTTTGCCTGTCGTTTCTCACCTTATACAACGTCCGAAACTGCTAGTGTCTTGTCTAGGGTTTTAGGAACTCTCTTAGTCTTCTAGTAGTGTGTTTCATTACCAGGCCCAGAGCTATATGGGAGAACCAAACCTTAGCAAGAGCTTCCTGTTCAGTAATGGCAGTGCCAGAACTGGCATGGGCTGTGCACTGTGAAACTTGAAGTTTCTCCTCTAGCTCTCTTGCTCTCACTTCTCCTAAAATGTGATTGTGCAAGTGTACTCTCTGTCCCTTAAGGTGCTCTGACAGTATGACAGGTTATTTTTAAGAAATCCCTTAGAAAGAACCAATTTTAAGGCTCAAATTGAAGGGTGACATGGTTATTTGGGAGAAATGGGCAGCCACAATAAAAGGATGCAAGATGATTTGTAGATAACCTGAAGTTAGCACTTGTGAATACCACCCCAAATGCTTATTTGGAACTAATGCTTTACTTGAACTTGGGTCACTGGACTCTATTCCCAGTATATTTGGTGTTAAATTTAAGTCTATCAGAGAATGTCACTCTTGATTTAATGGGCTCTGCTTGCTCTGGATTATCTCACCTGTCTTTTATACTGTTTGTTTTTGTCAGGTTTGTCCTAATTTCTTTAATCCTTGTGTGTTTTAGTATAAATCTTGCCCTCATTGATTTTACAGGGTATGATAGTTATAGGAAAAGCATGAAGAATATGCTATTTTGGTCAACTTACTGGTCAAATTAAATTGTGAGAAGTACAAAAGGGAGAGCACTAGGTCTGGAAATAATTGGAAGGTGTTCTGGTAAAAGGGTACTCACTGTGCTGAAGTCTGAATCAAAACTCGTACAATAGATGTGTACTTTGTATATAAGCATTTCTAGAGGATCGTAAAGCTCTTGTCTTCCAAGTGTAAAGAACGTGAAGTCCTCCCTCTTAAATTTCATTGTGCTGTGTACACCATCTCTGTGCTCATGATAAAATCTGGACTTTAAGTTAGTACCAGTTTCAGTTACACTTCTTTGAGTAATTACATTTTGCCCTTGTAAATTGTGTACCTCAGTGGGTAGGTCAAGAGAGCAGACAGGTTCTATCTGTATGTACTGCTCAGGAAATATTTTACTTCAAGTGACTCTGCCAGCAGAGTTTTAATGTAGCATTGTAGAGAGAGCTTGTACTCAGAAATACCCACTTGGGTGTTCCTGTACTTAAAACAGAAGGAAGAGTTTGTTGACTGGTTTAGAATG
Organism: Tringa tobata; assembly: GCA_033628505.1. Taxonomy (NCBI): domain Eukaryota; kingdom Metazoa; phylum Chordata; class Aves; order Charadriiformes; family Scolopacidae; genus Tringa; species Tringa tobata. The sequence goes on along the minus strand of JAHREE010000379.1, from coordinate 6,726,295 downwards.
AGCTATTTATTTGAAGAAAAAAAAAAAGAAGAAAAAAAAATGGAGGAGAGGATTAGACTTACTTATACTGTGTATACCATGTTTTATACCTGAAGTAACTTGGAAGTTCTTTCTTTAGAATCAAATGGGTGCTGCTCAGTCTCTTCTGAAAAATAATTTTAAATACAGCCATTACTTTGGCTAGCAGAATTTGGAAGTATTTCCATTTTGTCTGTGAAAGGCACTGCATTTTGTGAGAAATGCAGAATAATAAAGGGTAAATGAGGCTTAGTCAAAACTGCGTGGTAATGTAGTTCGCTTTAAATGAAAATTGGTTCAAGTCCACTCAAAGGCAAAATTTGAAATGTCCTGTGATTTAGCACAGATTTTGGCGGTTCAAATATATTTCCTGTGTGGTGTTAAAAACCACAGTGCATCTGATACCTCTTACGTTACGGTACGGATTATTAAAGGCGTGTGTCCAAGGCTCATCCACTAGTAATTGTATTTGACCTCTCTAGCTCGCATCTGAGGCACTCTGAGCCTGCTCAGGGGTGGAACATGCTTTTCAATGTGCTAAATGCACCTCTTTTTTTTTGGGGGGGGGGAGGAGGGGACCCACAAGAACACTCTCCTTCCCCTTCACGCATGCCTCCCACCCCAAATTCTCAAGAGGTGGCTTGGGAAGGTCTGCTGGGGCCCCCGCACCTTCTCCCCACCGCACAAACACCTCCTGGGCAGCGGCGGGGCGGCGAAGGGGACGAGGCCCCGGACAGATGGCCGGCGGGTGTCCTGGCACCCGGTTGGTGCTAGGACCCGGGGTGGGACCAGCAGCCACTCGGCGCTGTGACTTCGCTGCCTTCTATTTAAAGACTGCCCTGAGTCAGGAGAAGCGAGAGCTGCTGGGGATGACAGTTGCTTCAGGCAACCCTGGGGAGGACAGGGTCGGGGGTAAAAATCACCGGCGAGGGCCTGAGCTGGGAAGGGCATGGAGGGGTACCGCCGCCCCGAGTGCGACAGGGCGTCTGAGACCTCCTCCTTCATAGGGGATGAAGAAGAAGAGGAAGAAGAGGAGGAGGAAGAGGAAGAAGAGGAGGAGGCTGTGGACCCGGAGGAAGCAGAGGAGCTGACTAACAGGTACTGCCTCCCCGGGGACTCGCAGCCTCGGGGGCAGCTGGCAGCTTCATCCCAGAGCACAAGTCCTGGGGATAACAGGACAGGGGCCTTGTGCTGGTTTTAGTGCCTTTCCCCCTTCCCTTCCCTAATTGCCTCAGATAAAAAATGTGTGTGTGTGTGTGTGTGTTGGGGGGGGTGTCTGTTAATGGGGTGTTTTCGTTGGGTATGGCTGTAATTAAGTTTTGTGCAGCAAGTGCTTGCCCTGAGTTCCCTGGAAGCTTTTCTATTTAAAGATCCTCTGGTGTGCCAGCTCAAGTGGCATCTCCCTCTGCTCCTCCCTCTCTGGCTGACTCCTTGTCACATATCGGTCTGCAATGCGCTGCAGACTTGCTTGTCAGCGAGAAAAATGGTCAAAGATTATAATGGCACACTGAAATGCGTTCCTTTTCGTGGCTCTTTCTCCCTTCCCACTTGTCCTTCCCTCTTCAGTCTCTTCTTCCTCTAAAACAGGAAAAACTTGTTCTATGTGTTTGCCACTGCCTGTTGTGATTTGTGTGGTTGGTTTTTGGGGTGCAAGGAGGAATATTTTATCACTGATTTTTTTTTTAGGGTTTGGGGTTTTATTAGTTGGGGTTTTTTTTCTTCCGTAATAACTCTTGCACAGAAAGCTTGTTGTCCTAACACTGTGTTCCTGCTGCCAGGAAGATAAGGAGTGGGACAACGGCCTGGTGCCTGCAGCATGTCCCCTGTCCTGCACAGGACCCATGCAGACAGGCTTCTCCAGCCCTGCTGGTGCTGGACCTTCCCAAAAGAGACCTAAGAGTGCCCCCCGGCACGTATCGGGTCGCAAGATTTCTCCCTTGTCTTGAGTAAAGCCGCTGCATTTTGGGTGGATACCCGTAGGAAGAAGTTTCATGGCACACGGCTCCTAAAAGCTCAGTGCTGTGGAGCCGTCCCGCGTTTCCGAGCCTCTCCGGGTGCATCGCAGCTCAACGCGCCCTCTGACATTGCTGGTGGCCACTGGGGAATAAAAGATGGCAGGAGAGAGGTGGGGAGGCCCTGTGCAGCCTAACCCACCCCCAGTGCTGCAGGAAGGGGAGTCGAACAGGGAAACGCAGCCCAGGACTGCAGGAAAACCTCCTTGCGGAGGGGACAGAGAGCTGGTTTCCCAAAGAAGATGGGGGAGACAACCCCCGGAGTGCAACCCTGCTGTTCTCTGGAGGGAGATGTGGCCTCTTCAGGCCCGTACAGGCAGAGCAAGGGGCTATGTGCTGATAAATACAGCTTGCACAAGGGTGTAACCCCAGGAGGAAACCAGCTGAAGTCACTGGAGTGGAGCTACTCACTGCGGACAGCTAAAACACAGCTGAATGGGTACTTTTTTAATGTATTCTGCAGTTAAATGGCTAATAATAAAACTCAAATTGAAAAACACAACTGGCAAAGGCTAACTTTTCCCTTAAAGGGAGGGAAAAGTGTGTAGCCTTGCAGTTATTTACTGCTCGCCCTGGGAGGACGGCTTCTCCACGGGTGCCTGTTAGCAGCTCTTCGCAGCTGGGTCTTGCTTCTGGCTGGCAGCCTCCGCAACGCAAACGCGGGCCCTGCATCTCACTGCTTAATTAAATCACAGCAACCGTTCCCTCTAGCTCTCCATTATATTAAGAATTGTAGAGTTCGTCTCTATCCTCAACCGTCTTACTCATATGAGAGGTCAGGCTCTAACAGAGAGTTACTTAACAGCTGTGCTCAGTGGTAACCGAGTATATTTAAGTCCATTTGATTAGTTTAAGCTAAAGGAGATGTTAAGTTTGGGGTCTGGCACAGATATGGTAACTGTACCAAGTGCTCAGCAATAGCTTAATAAAGTTAAATAAAACTGATTCTTCAATTGCTTAAATTTTGTAGCAGTAAATGTCAGAGTGGTTGTTGAGCTTAGGGCCTTCTCCTGTGCTGAGTGCCTGGATGGAGCTCCTGGGAGATGCTGGCTGAGCAAGAACAGCTGGACCGAGCCCCTGAGACGTACTTATTCAGAGTGTCAGCTAATTATTTGTTGACAAACAGGTTTTCAAGCCCCTGTGGCAGAACAGATTTCTTTCTTTCTTTTTTTTTTTTTTTTTTTTTGTGCTTTGAAAATGTAGCTTGGAGGAGCTGTAACCAATATGCAAACTTGGCTGAAGACAGCCTGCCCTGGGCCCTGCCGTCATGGATTTATTTTTAACAGCCCCAATCTCTCTGCTGCTTTTGTCTTCCTCCTCTGCATGGAGTTGAGCAGCACCTGCTTGTGCAATATTGTAACCAGCAGGAAATTCCCCGTTGGCCCTCGTCTCCACCTTGCAAGCACGCTAAATATCCGCATTCCTATTTTATAAGAGAGTTAGGCAGCAAGATGTCTGGCCCAAGGTCAGCAAGTGCCTGTGTGACAGAAGTAGAAGAGCCCTGGTGTTTCCCTGGGACACCAACCCCCAAGCCCCGGCTGCCCCACTCCGCTTCCCCACCAGTGCCCCTGCAGCAGCTGCGGGGAGTAAAATCCCAAAATCTGCAGCAGAGCTTAGGGCTTGCACCAAAATCGTGATGCGTGCCCATAAAAAGCAGAAAAGTGTGGGCTTCACATCTCCATTACCCTTTGTAATGTAATCTTTCAATAATTTGGTTTCATGAAACAAGCGTTTATGCGAGTAATGAGACTAACACATGGCATGAGAACTTATTATAAAGATGGGATAGAGCATCACGTCCTTGTCAGCATAAATAACCCACTGATCCTCAGAGCGTTCATGCACTGTTTTCTTGCCTTTGCATTTTACTGAGATAGACAGATCATGGCAGATGTCTTTTGGTTCTATCTCCATGTGGAATTAATCATCTAAACAAGGAAAATATTTTGAAAGTGTGTATTGTGTGTTTTAAGGCAAACATGAGGATGAAGTTAATAGATTTTCATTTTTGTGTTGATAATGGTGAGATTAAAGCCAAGCTATAGGAAGATAGTTTACTGGTTATCTGTTTTATGTACCCACTCCACTGGAATACCTGAATCTCTAACAACTAGGTGGTGGGTGAGCAGCTCTGACATGCTTCTGTCTCTCGGACCATTCCCAGATGGTTTCCTTTTGCAGTGGGAAGGTGTCTGGATGTGTCAGTGTGCAGGGCTTACATAAAAATGCAGCCAACCTACATGTGTTTCCAGGTAACTTGTTTGCCTGGAATGGGTATGGGTCTGATGTTACCTATTCATTTAGTTATAATTTAAGACCAGTAAATGGGAAGAAAGCCCTGGAAATGTTTTTAAATTTTTTTTTTTTTTTTTTTAAACGGAGTGGTCCTTCCACAAGGTCAGAAGTGTGGAAACTTCGAAGCCAGGTCTAGCTTAGGATGACTGGTGAAAACAATGAAAGGGGAAGCAAAGAGGAGCAGGGGCCCACCACATGGGGGATGCTGCAGCATCCAGGAGAGCGGGAGAGCGGGAGAGCGGACCGGTGGCCAATGGGATGGTGGGAAGGGGAAGCATGGGGATTTGTCTTCCCAAGGAAAAGATTGCCACACTCTCTCCGAAGCAAAGAAAGAAAGAAAGACAGGGGAAAAGGATGCGTGATTTTAGTTTCCTAGATGAAGCAGCACCTGCCTGGGGCCAGGGCAGAAGGGGCTGGCAGGGCCGTTCACCCACCACCGGCTGTAGGGATGGTGAGAGCAGTGGAAATTGGGGGTGGATACTGGTCACCAGGAGCAGCTGAAGGGGGTGGAGTGTTGAGGAGGGGCCATTGGTGCAGCTGGTCAACCCATCCAGCATCCCAGCCTCCGCCAGCAGCTGTAGCCGGGAAACACGCCTCGCTACGTGTTTGGTTTCTCTTCAGCCTTCTAGATGACATTAACTTGACAAAGGTCCAGACTGCAGTCTGGATCTACAATAACACACAGACTTTGAGAGGTTCCCCGTTAGGTCTCAGCAAAGTGGCTCAATCACTGTGTGAAGGAGGTCTCCCACCCAGACTGGGGAGCTAGTTCTATACCCGTGCTCCCGCCACCACCCGTACGGTGGAGAATCCAGAAAGCAGGAGGAAGGCAGGCCTCCGGGGGCGTGGATGTGCTCGGTGTCTCAAGCAGTGTGTGAAGCTGTGACCAGCAATGCCACATGTCCGTGCCGTGAACCTGACGTCCGAAAAGTAGACCATCAGCCCCGCCATGGGTTGTGTCACTTCCCAGGCGTTTGCAAGTGTCGAGGATGGGGAAAAAATGTCTGAGACTAGCCCGGCTCCTGGCTCCCAGCTACGCTTAATAAAAATCAGCTTTGTAGCAGTGAGAGCAGCAGTCTCACTGCTTATACATAATTATTCATGTGGATTTGGACGAATGCATGAGCCACCGCGTTGCCAGGAGGGGCATCATTGACACTGAAGGAAGTGAGCAGGAGGTTGGCAAGTGAAAGGCTGAGTTTAAAATAGTGACTTTCTGTAGCTTCTAATTCCTTCACCCTGAAGAAGGAGTGAGACGAGCTACAGCCCTAGGAAATGAGGAGCAACAGGCAGAGACCTCGCTGAGGGTACTGATTGCGGCAGGGGAAAGGAGCAGCATGGTAAAGGCAAGAAACCACAGGAATGCACAGAACAGAAACACAAACGCATTTCCTTCAACTGGGAAGGCAAGCTGGCTGGTACAAATCTCCACCTCCCCTGCACTGTGCCTGCAGGTCCAAGTCGGAGGCCCCAGGGGCTGAGAGGCCTTGTAGTGCAGGCCGTCGCCACAGCTTGACACCTCGGTCGTTTTATCTGGGCTGTTCTCAGCTGGCGAGGTGTTCTGCGGCGAACAGCAACAAGTTTTGCCCGTGGCAGGAGCGACAAGGCCCGATGTGAGGTGGAGGGAGGGAGGCTCTGGAGGAATTCAGAAAGGTGATGGGCTGGCTATACTTCTCTGGGGTGGGGGCAGCGCAGCACAGGTGGCCAGGCCTCACTCAGTGTGTCTGAAGACGTCTGCTCCGGCAGCTGGGGAGGTGTGGGAGTGCTGCTCTGTTTTGCATGGGGTTTTATTTAATAACACCAAGTAGCACAAAAAAATAGGTTTAAAAATATATGAGGGTAGTTTAGAAGCTGAAAAATCTAAAAAAAATATTACTCATCTGTTATTGTGGACTGAAATAAGACCTGAAAGCTTCCTTAGTACTATTACTATTGATTCATTTCATTTCATTATTTCATTTCATTTCATTTCATTTCATTTCATTTCATTTCGCCATGCCCAAATCAACCTAATGCCAAGCCATGAAACTGGCAAAGGAAAAGCTAGCAGCAAGGTTGGTGTAGATTAGTTTGCTTTGCCTCTTCCTCCAACCTTGCGGAGCTAGCCCTGCTAGAGTACACTACACCAAGGCAGATACTCAACTGTACACCCTGGGGTTTGTACCTGCTTGAGGACTGGTTTGGAGTTGGGTTTTTTTGGCTAAAATGGGACACTACAACTGGCTTTAAGCTCTGTCACTGGACTTTGATGTCGTGTTGTCCCACTGCTGCCTGGTCAGGCTGTTGTCCCACAGGGTGACTTCAGTTTTCAATTAGCACCAAGGCCATCAGAGCTAAGATGTTCTATGCATCAGTCTGCATAGACCTCAGCATGGGGCAACCCAGGGCAGCCTTCTTGTTCTGTGCTCTAGAGAGCAAATTCATGGAAAAGTAAGGCCAGCACTGCCAGTACCAGGATTACCTCTTTGTTTCTGATAGGTACTGAGATGTTTTGCTGAGTTCCCTTTACAACCGCCTTGTTCGGAGAGTTCGCTTGATGTAGCAATTATGGGTGTCCTCAGGATTTCCTCTTTTCCTCCTTCGAATACCTCTGCCTTCTGCTAGGTGCTTGGCACCCTCTGGAGCAATACTGACTGCTCCTCAGGGGTGTCCCCCTGCCTCTGCAGCCTGCAGGCATCTCTGGTACCCTCATGATGCTGAGTCGCAGCCTGTGGCAGCTGGTCAGATGGGTTCTGCTTTTCCTATCCCATAGTCAGGAGCCAGATATCTTTACTCTCACTGAAGTGTTTTATCCTAATCAACTGGAAAGCCACCCTTCCCTCTGCTCAGTGAAAGTTGGACCTTGTGTGGCCACGGGTCTGCATCCTTCCAACGGAGTTACAGAGACTTCAGCACTTCTGCTCTATTGAAGCCTCTGCCTTTGCCAGCAGACGCTGTATTGCTTTCTATCAGCTACTAACACGATTTCCCTAAATGAACTACTGTCTTCATAGGAAATATTTGGGTTGAGTGTTTTGATTACCTCTTCTATGCTTTTTTGGAATAATTATTGCAGCCCGAAAAATGCTTTTTAAAAAGAAAAAAAATTGTGTCTTTTAATTGCTTTTGCTATTCTTTACACTCATATTTCTAAGACTGGGGTTTTTTTTCTAAGTCTTTCCAGCTATTTTTTTTTAAAACTGAGAGATATTTGATTGCAATGTATGATAGTGTACTGATTACATATCAGAAGGTTTAAAATTAGCTTTATAAAACATTGTTGTTTCATCTAGGGAGATCTCAGTATATTTTTATTGTTGAATGTATTTTAAATTTCTTTGTTAAATATCTAGAGCACTTAGAGGATGAAACACATGAGAAGACAGTAACAAACTAGCAGATAGATCCCCTACTCCTTTGAGCATTGTATAATCACTTACATTTGGGTAAAGCAAGTGTGGGTGCTATTAAAACACTGACAGTATCTTTTAAGTGTTTAATGCAAGGTTTAATTTATACTGTGAGATAACCATGTACTGGAGAGTACCCCCAGAATCAGCTCAATGTCACACTGGCAAAACAAGGTCAGATCAAAGACTGTTTTTCCTGCGTTGTCAAGAGCATTTGAACACCTCCCCTTCATTGACCTAACTTTGCAACATGCAACTTAACAAAATTTTACCTAAAACACATTTGTTAGATGAAATATTACTTTGCTTATGCTTATGTTTCAAAATGTATGCATATGCAGTATTTTTACAACTTTGAAAAGTGTTTTTGCTTTAATGCAAAAATTTAGATTTTATTGCAATAATTTAATTTGTTGTGTGCTTTTACAGCTTTTTCTCCCCCCTTTTGTTCTTTTTGTTTTTAGTTTAAAAGATCTTATCCAAAGCGAAGATGTGAAACCCAAGCTGCAATGCATCATGAATAACCCTTCCTTTTCTATGGTAACAGTTCAAAGTGAAGACAGTGGGATAACCTGGGAAACCAGCTCTAGTAGATGTTCTACTCCCTGGGCCTCAGAAACTAGTGCAACTTCTGATCTTTACAGTATGGAAAGTTCACCAGTAGGTTCTCCTCCAGGAAAAGTCATCTTTATTATGGATGAAGGCAAGATTATTCGGAAGAGGAAGCGCAAAGCTTCAAATAGGGTGCCGATGGCTACAAGTCTGAAGGGAGGCCAGGGCAATAAAAAACGTGACTCATCTGGAATGCAGAGGCAAGAACAAAGAACTGTCCTAGGAGATGTTCAGGCCTCCGTGTTGAATGTTGAACAGGTGGAAACACAAGACACAGATGAGGAAATGCTGGAAGACAAAGAAGATCTAGAAGACGTCACAGAAGAGCCAGTAAAACGGGCTCCGATAAGATCAATATTTAGAGAGAGCAGGCTGAGAAAAGTAGGGCCGATCCTTGGAGGACCAGTACAAGCTAGAATCCAGCTGTTCAACTCAATTTTTGGAGGGACTGGGCCAGCCCCTGAAACATTGGAGAAAACCAGAACCCAGAGAAGCAGCTCAGTTTCAGGAGATCCTGAACAGTTACTTGAAACATCAGTGAAAGAGAGATTGCAGAAGTTCCGTTCACTTTCAGAAGCAGCACGTTCAAAAACTTTCCAGAGAACAAGAAGTAGAAATCTTGAAACACCATCAGAGAGAAGAAGAAGGGAGCAGAGACAACAATCCACAGCACAGGCAAATCAAAGCTATTCTTCACCAACAACACCTCTTGAAAAACAGTTTACTAATAAAGGTGATGTTTCATCTGAAAATATTAAACCCATTAAAACAAAAGATAAACCAAGCAGATTTTCAAGCTTTGGTGCAGAAACAACTCTTCAACACAAAGAAAGAAAAGACAGACAATCTCTATCAGAGACTCCAAATCAGGAGCCAGGACACCCACTGAAGTCCTGTCCTCCTGAAGAAGCCAGGAAGCAGCAAAGTTATTCACCTGCAGCCAAAACATCAATAACAGAGCAAACAATATCCACTTCATCGGAGGCTGATGATAAATTGGAGAAACAAATATTGCTTCCCTCAACTGAAAATGCAAGCAAGAACCCAGACCAATCCCTGGTCACAGCATCGGATCATCTGGACAAACTGAAGGAGCAGGAAATTCAGCCCAATTCTGTACCACAGTCTGTTTCAGGGGATTTTGTTAATGAATTAGATAAACAAAGTACCCAACCTATTTTGCCTACAGCATCTTTGTCAGAACATCCTGAGAAGGAAGCACAGAAGTCAGCAGTTCAGTCTTACTTACCTAGTGCTCCATCAGCTAAACCCAAATATTCCACTCTATCTGAAACAAGACAGGAGGGCATTATCCCCCAGTCATCAGAAACTGTACAATCTGAGTCTGAACATGTGCTTCTACCGCATTCTGTAGACGAAACAGAGAAGGAAGAAACTGAGTGTCATTCATCAACAAGTGCACTCTCAGAAAATGAGCCTTCAGGTCTATTGTATTCTGATAAAAAAACAGAGGGTCAAAAGACCCCACCACCAGAAACCCAAAATGTTCACTCAGAGAAGCAAACAAAGGCCGAACAAGACCTTTCCTCCTCCCTTCAGGAAACAGAGGAGCAAGGAATTCAGCTAAATGCCCCTATTCCTGAAAAGATAGATTCTAAATATTTTGGCATTTCATATCCTATTCGCACAGAAACAAAAGAAACTCAGAAAACTTCAGCTATAAATAAACCAGTAGACTTGGATCACCCTGATTTTTCCAGTGAAAAAAACAAGCAAGCAGAGAGTGTGCAAATGGAGATGGAGCATCCAGACTTCTCATATTCCAGTAAAGAAATTGAGGAATCAGAGAGAACACAGATGGAGACAGAGCATCTGGACTTCTCATTTTCCAGGGAAGAAACAGAGGAATTGGAGGGTGCACAGATGGAGATGGAGCATCCAGACTTTTCTTTTTCCAGGGAAGAAATGGAGGAACCAGAAAGTGCAGAGCTGGAGACAGAACAGCCAGATTTCTCATATGCCAGGGAAGAAATGGAGGAATTGGAGGGTGCACAAATAGAGACCAAGCATCCAGATTTCTCATATTCAGGGGTAGAAACGGAGGAGTTGGACAGTGAAAAACTGGAGACAGAATATCCAGAATTGCTTTTTTCCACAAAAGAAACAGAGAAATTGGAGAGTGCCAAACTGGAGACAGAGCATCCAGATTTCTTGTATTCCATGGAAGAAACAGAAGAAGCGGAGAGTGCACAGCTGGAGGCGGAGCATCCAGACTTTTCTTTTTCCAGGGAAAAAATGGAGGAATCAGAAAGTGCAACAGTGGAGACAGAACTTCCAGATTTCTCATATTCCAGAGAAGAATTAGTAGAATCAGAGAGTGCACAGCTGGAGACAGAGCAGCCAGACTTTTCTCTTTCTAGGGAAGAAGTGGAGGAACCAGCAAGTGCACAGCTGGAGGCAGACCATCTAAATTTCTCACATTTCAAGGAAGAAACAGAGGAATTGGAGAGTGCTCAGCTGGAGACAGAGCAGCCAGATATCTCATATTCCATGGAAGAAACAGAGGAATCAGAGAGTACAGAACTGGAGAAAGAGCATCCAGAATCTTTTTCCAAGGAAGAAACAGAAGAATCAGAAAGTGCGCAGCTGGACGTAGAGCATCCAGACTTTTCTTTTTCCAGAGAAGAAATGGAGGAACCAGAAAGTGCAGAGCTGGAGACAGAGCAGCCAGATTTCTCATATTCCAGAGAAGAAATAGGAGAATCAGAGAATGCACAGCTGGAACATCAGGAGTTTTTATTTCACAGGGAAGAAACAGAAAATCAAAAATCTGTTCCTTTTGAACAGCCAGAGTCTTACTCCCCTGAAGAAACAGAGCAAGAAGAAGCAGCGCAACTTGCAGTGGTACCTTCGGATTTATCATGTTTGATGGAAGAAGCAGAGAAAGAAAACACTAAAGAACTCCAATCAGTAGATCCAGACACATTTGGTTCCACCGGAACAGCAAAGACACAGCAAGCTAGGTATCTGGAAACAGCACATTCAGATTTACCATATTCCACAAATAAAACAAGGCAGCAAGAACTGGCACAAGCAGATTTGGATAATTCTCTCATGTCATATTTTGGTAACAAAGGAGAACAGCCGCAGCCTATACAGCAAGATTCACAACCTGGAGATAAGCTGTATTCCCATGCCAAAACAGTGCAACGAGAAACTACTCAATTGCAGTCAGAGCATCCACTTTTATCATATTCTACTGGAAAAGAACAACAACATAAAACCTCACAGCTGAGGGCAGAACAGCCAGAGATATCGTATTCTAGTGGCAAAACAGAACAACAAGAAACATTGCAACCAAAGTTGGAACAAGCAGATTCGCCATATGCCCAGGGAGAAACAGCACAAGAAGGTGAACAAAGAGACTTAGAAGGTCCAGAGTCGTCATGTTTTGTTAGTGCAGCAGAGCAACATGAAAATGTACAACTAGATTCAGAAAATAGGGATTTCTCATTTAGCACCAGAGAAGTAATGCTAGAAGGAGTGAAGTCAGGGCCTTTGGGGTCCTCATGTTTGATTGACAGAGCAAAGCCCTGGGAAATGGCACAAATGGAGCAGGAACAGTCACTTCCCTCCTGTTCCTCTGCTGGTAGTCAGCAACAGGAAACACCACCACTCAGTGTGTCCCAGCCAGACACATCATATTCCTTTGGTAGAACAGAACAACAAGATACAGTACAAAGAGAGCTGGAACAGCAGGAAACAACGCAACAAGAAGCTATGGAAATGGAGTACTCAGATTTGTCAGAAACCTTGGGGAAAGAAGAGCCCCAGGTCGTAGACCAGATTAATTTGGCACAACAAGGAACAGCTCAACCAGAGTTAGTCCATCCATCTCTGTCATATTCTCTCAGTGAAGAAATGCAAGAAGAAATGCAAGAAGAAATGCAAACAGAGCCAGCACATCCAGAACAGCCATTCTATGTAAGTACAGAAATGCAGGAAGAAATGACACAATACAAATCAGAGCAACCATCTCTTTCAAGTTTTACTGGCAAAACAGAGCAACAAGAAATTGTACATACAGAGCTAGGGCAAACGTTTTTGCAATCTTCCAGTGGAAAAGAAGCTCTACTGGAAATGGAAGTGAGTTCAGAATATCCAGATTTGTCACATTCCTTTCATGAAGCTGAACAACCAAAAAAGTTGACCCATCCAACCCTACCATTTCGTTTGAAGCAACAAGAAACTGCACCACTGGTAATGGAACATCCAGACTTTTCATGCGACAGTGGTGAAGCAAAAGCAGGCGACACCGTAGAGCAGAAGTCAGGACATCCAGAGGACTCATGGTCCATGGAAGAAACAAAAGGAAAATCAGAACATTTGGTTTCACCAGAAAACCTGGGTGCAGCAGCACAAGATGAAACTATGGAAGTGGAATCAAAATACTCAAATTTGACAGGTTCTGACGGCCAAAAAAGCCAGGAACAAACTTCCCAATTGGATTCAAAATATCCAGATTTATCATTTTTCTTTGGTAAAGCCAAAGAACAAGCAACTCAAGAGTCTGAGTCAAAATATCAAGAATTGCCAAAAATGGCCAGAAAGAGAGCTTCTCCAGCAACTGCACAAGTAGAGTCAAAACATCCAAATTTGACATATTCCCTTGGCAAGGAAAATGAGCCAGAAATAGCACCAAGGGAAATGAAGCATCCTGATTTGTCACATTGCACTGATGAGACAAACCAACAAGAAGTAGTAGTGCTGGATCAGAAACACAGAAAAATTTCTGTTGACAGAGAAAAGGAGCAGCAAACCACAAAACAGCAGTTAGAGCAAGAAAAGTTATCACATTTTCCTGGTAAAACAAAGCAATTAAAACATGCCCAGGAAGACTTGGAACAATCAGATTTATCATTTTCCATTGACAGGCCAGATGATAAAATGGCCCCACCAGAGGCAGGACACGCTGGTGTGATACATCCTCTGGACAACATAGAGGTGCAACGACAAGAATCAGAACAGACAGGTTTAACCTACCCCTTTGGAAAATCAGAAGAAAAAACGGTTCATCCGGAAGTGGAAATCCCACATTTGGCCTATTCTGTGGGTATGTCAGAAGAAGAAGAAATAGCAGAACCAGGGCAGGAACATCCTGCGTTGCCTTACTCCACTTCCAAAGCAGGAGAACTGCAGACTGCACAGCTGAAATCCAAACACACTGGTCTCACGTATTCCCTCGACAAAGTGCAAGAAACAACCCAGCTTGCGTTGGATGTTCATGACAGAACAGAGCAACTCCCACCTGCCCAGCTGGAGCTGGGCCACACAAACTTGGCCGACAAAGTGGGGCAGCAAGGGATGGAGCACACAGCCTTGGGACATCCTAATGAGGGACAGCCTGTCAGCAGAGCAGAGCATCCACAAGCCACAAAAGAGAAACTAGGAGCTCCAGATGCATCATCTCATAGTGGAAAAGGGGAGCAAAGAGAAATGACAGAAATGGAGTCAAGGCATCCTGATTTATCACATTCCATTGATAAAATGCAGACACAAGAAACTACACAACTGGCATTAGGAAAACAAGATCTATCATCTTGGACTGGCAAAACACAGCGAGCACAAACTGCTGAAGAGGAGCAGTCAGGCTTCCTGTATTCCTCAACAAAAGCTGCACAAGGAGAGAAAGCACAGTCAGAATTGGGACATTCACAGTTATCTTACTCTGTTAGTGAGGCAGAACAAGAAACTGCACATGTGAAATCAAACCGTTCAGATTTATATGCTGGCAGATTGGAACACCATGAAATCGTACAACCAGAGGCAGAACTAATGGATTTATCATGTTCAGTTGGTGAAAAATGGCAACCTCAAATGGCTGAAGTGGATTTGGAGTATCCGGATATATTAGATTCTGCTGGCACAGTACAGCGACAAGAAAAGATTCCACCAGATCAGGAAAAGCCAGGTGATTTTTCATCATCTCTCTGCAAAGAAGAGAAATGGGTAGGCGCAGGGATGCAGGCAAAACACCCTGAGCTGCAGCAGTCTATGGGGAAAACAGGATTGCAATATTCCCAAGCAAAATCAGAATATGCAGATTTGTCATTCTCTGTTGGTACAGCAGAACCTCATGAAACAACACAGCCAGAATTGAAAGAATATGGTTTGTTACATTCTTTTGTCAAACCAAAGCCATCATGGTCTGTTCCACAGGAGGCTGAACACCCAGAAGTCTTGGATGCCACAGGTAAAGTACTGCACCCTGATTTGTCCTCTTCTGTTAGTGAACTGGAGGTCAAACAGGAGAGAGGAAGCTATACATTACACCCAGAGGAAACCGTACGACTCAAACTGGAACAACCAATGTTGTCAACTTCGCATGGCACAGAAGAGCAATCAAATAGGGCCCCACTGGAAGCAGAATTCCCCAGCTTCTTGTATTCCCCTGGCAAAAAAGAGCCACAAGAAATGACAAAACAAGAGTTGGAACATTCAGATTTATCATATTCCACTGATAAAACACAGCGGCAAGAAACCACACAACTTGGGTTAGGGCAACCAGATTTATCATCTTGCCCTGGGAAGACAGAGCAACCACAAACTGTTCAAGTGGAAGCAGAGGATCAGGACGTGCTCCATTTCACTGGCAAAACAGAAGGGGAAGGAACAGGGGCGCAACCTGAACTGCCATGCCTTGATTTGCCGTATGCTGTTGTGGAAACAGAGCAACCAGAAACACCTTCACCTTCTATATCATATGTGTCTGGCAGTACTGAGGATCAGGGAACTGTACAACTGGGCTTTGAACAGTTAGATTTATTAAGTTCTACTGACAAAGCAGAAAAAGATGAAATGACCCCTCTGAGAGCAGGACATTCAGAGAAACGAGACCCCAGGACTACTTCATCTCTAACTGCTCAGCTGGAAACAGAACAAGATTTATCCATCTCCACTGAGAAAGCAGAGAGCAAAAAATATCAACTGTATTCATCTCTTACTGAACAAACAGTGTCTGTACCTTTGGGTGTTTCACATTCTGTCTCTGAAACAAAACCAGAAGGAAGACGTAAGACTTCACCTGTAGCTGGAGGCCTGCCCCCCAAGCACTTAGATTTATCTGACACCCACTGTAAAACAGAGCAGTCAGAAACTGCCCAGCCTGAGTCAGGCTTTGTCTTTGCAAGAAACAAAGCAGAGAATGCAAAAAATATTCTACATTTTCCTGTGGCTGCACAGTCAGAGGCTGAACATGTAATTTTACCTGAAACAGAGAAAGAGCTGACTCCACATTACTTCCACACAGCTGCGCAATCAGAATCTGAACAATTAAATTTATCATATTCTACAGATAAAGCAGAAACTCTGGAAAGTCAAGGTTATTTAACTGTACCTTCAAAACTGGAGTCTGAACCTTCAGTTCCATTTTATTCAGCTGATGAAACATATCAGCAGGAAATTCCACCTCATTCAAAACCAGCTTCTGAGTATTTGGTTCCCACACAGTCCCTTGCTGATCAAGAAGAGCAAAGCATGCAGCCACTTATTCCCCAGTCTGCACAGCCAGAGCGTAAACATGTAATTCCACCACGGGATGGAAAAGAATTGCAACAAATTCAGCTCTGTTCACCTAAACCACCAAGCTTGAAGACAGTGCAGTCAGAGATTATGTCTCTAAAGCACACACAAGACCAAGACAAGCAAGAATCTCGAGATCATTTGGTGGACACAAATTATTTGTCATCAGAGCAGCTAAGAAGTCCCCTCAAATTCACGGCTGAGCAGGGTAAGCAAGAAATGCGACCTGATGTGCAGATCAGCTGCACAAGGTTGGTGACCACCGAGTCGAAGGTGACTGCTGTGGCAGACAGCCATGCAGTGTCATCAGATTCATTTGTACCTTTTCATACATTACCTGAAAAGTCAGTGTCAGTGGCTTTCACTGACGATGAAGAGAAAAAAAATATTCCATCGTCTTTATCTGATGTAGTAGGCATGCTTGGAAAGCAATCTAATGTAGTTTCAGGCAGTTATGCTGAAGGAGAGGATAGACATGAAATGGAACGATATTTGGCAGACCAAAAGCATACATCCTTAGAGCATCTGGGAGCTGTTTCATCAGATCTTGTTTATGAAACTATGACAGACAAAACTCAGCAGTATTCTGGTGAACATGTAGAAGGCAGCCCTTCTTCAGTGGAGATCAAGTCCCTTAGCTCTAGTTCAGATGAAAAGCAAAATCCAGATATTCCATCTTTTGGGCTAGCTAGCTGGCTGGTAGAAGAGGTGAAAGCTCGCTCAATTAGTCCAGTGAGAGCTGCAGAAGTAGACAGGCAAGGGAGTAATCTTTCTCCAAATGAAGCTTCTGATTTTGGATCAAAAAAATCCCCAGCTGGAAGCTGCACAGAATTTACAGTTCATGGTGCTACAGAGAGTAAAGAACATATGTTTAGAGTTTCTCATTCAACATCAAGTGAAATTTCCCAGAGAATGTCCTCAGACACTAGTCACCGAATGCAAAGATATGGTTTGCCATCTCTGGTAGGAGATAAACCAGATCTAGACAAAGTTCCAGGCTGTGAAACTAGCATTGGAACCACTACAAAAATGGAAGGAACGCGACATATTAAGGTAGAGAAAGTATCTGAAATGCCTGAACATTACTTGAGAGGAGAGAAAGAAATGGAACCTGTGAGCACTGTAGAAGACAGACAGGATGTTCCAGAGACTACTGAACAAAAAGATCTATTCAATATCATTTCAGAAGGTTACGAAATACTCAATATTCATGCTCCTACACATATTTCTTCTGTGGATCAGGAAGAAAGTGAACACATGCCAGATAAACTAGAATACTTGGAAACAAATCCTTCTTTTAAAAGAAAATTAGCTGATGATGGCCATAGAGCCCTAGCTTCTGGAACAACCACAGAAATTTCAGAAGGCTCAATGTTAGGAAAGCCTGCAAGTCATGAACTAAAAGAATTGGTCAAAAATGATGGTGTTGAGGAAACTGGAGAAACACAAGAAGAAAATCCCATGTTGCCAGAAAACAATAATAATGCAGATACTAATAATGGTCTGGCCGATATGGATTATTTTGAAAAATATACATTGATTGATGATAAATCCCCAATTAAGCCACATTTTGAAAGACCAAGTTCATTGTTTCCTGTGGCAGAAGATCCCAATGAACCTGTGGAAGAAGCCCCAACTTTTAAAGAAAGCACTGAGGTAGATACTTTGGAAGAGGAGTTTTCCTTACTTGAGGATCTGGATGAAGTCTTTTATGGTACTGTGAAAGGAGAAAGCAAAATGCAGTCCTATCCAGATGCTCCAAAACCTTTACCTCTGCAGAAATCAATTGATACGAGCAGTAAAAAGGTTACGAATGTAGAAGATGAACGGAAGTCACCAGGGACCCCACTCTTTGATTCAGAAGAAGGAGTACTAGAACGATCTCTGTTGTTTCCTACCACTGTTGCTGCAGTTAATCCAGAACTTCTAGAGGAGCCACCTGCTCTGTCGTTTTTATACAAGGACCTCTATGCAGAAGCAGTAGGAGAAAAAACAAAGGATGAGACTCCCTCTGATGAGGAAAGTGGTAATTCTAATGCGTCTTTCCCTAGTAGAAATTCAGACACAGATGACGGAACGGGAATATATTTTGAAAAATACATTCTGAAAGATGAAATTCCAAGTAAGGACATAGGGCCTCAAAAGGATCAGATACCAGAAGACGAGTCCTTTAGTGGAGGAATTTCAGTTCAGATTTCAGAGGACAAACACAAGCAGGGGTCTGGTGATGTTCAACGTGTCAGGACTGAGGTTCTGACAGAAAGGGGTGTTGTGAAGAGAGAGAAAGTCCAGGTTGACAGTGACATTCAAGCAACAATTTGTAAACCAACTCATGCCATTCCTTTTGGAAGCAAAGTAATTCTTTCAGGTGCAAGGGTTGATACCACTGAACAAAGAGAAGAAGAAAATATACCTGTAGAAACAACCGAGGAGTTGCCAGAGCAATCAAGTCATCAAGCATATAGTCAACTAGCAGATTATCAGGGAGCTGCATATCAAGAAGCTGGTAATAAGCAGGAGGAACAGCATGATGTGACAGCAGTTCCTCAAATGGAAAAATATGTCCCATATGTCAGGACTCCTGTTGAAGACAGTGAAGATGATCAGTATACTCAGGAAAATCTTTCTAGTGTCCCTACCCTTCAGCAAACAGACAAGCCACACTTGCAAGGAGAGGAGCAACAACCTGATGTTTATGAAGATCTTGCTGAGTCAATGGACTATGATGTGATTACACAAGAAGAACTTTTGCAAGATGAAATATCATCTCAATTCACACATGAGGAGCTATTATTTGAAGACAGAGACTCTTTTGAGCATGCTGGTGATAGTTATGAATTTGTTAATGAGCCAGAGCAAAGAACACCTGTTGAGCTTGAGGATTCAGGCTTTGTGGTGATGTATCCTGAAAAATCCGCAACAAACATTCCTCAAGTTGAGAGTCCACAAAGAGAACTAAAGAAGGCGCAAACAGACACATACTGTTACCACTGCAAATGCCCAATATCTGCTATTGACAAGCTTTTTGGAGAACATAAAGATCATGAAGTGACAACACTAGATGATGCTGCAGCCAAGATGAAGGTAAGAATTAATTTGGGTGAGGGTGGGGAGATGTTAAGGGTAATTTCCCCAGAACTCCTGCATTGTCTGGGGAGAGGCTTCAGAGAGCAGTCCAGAGGCTAAATCACCGTAACCATAAAATAAAAACTATTCCTAAACACCTGTTAGAGATCTTGAAGGGAGATTATCTTATTAAGGTATTCTCTAGAGTCCTAGGTTGCTGAGCTGGTATTTTCATTTGTTCAGAAGTTTGAATGACTTTGTTTATACGTAACTCTTACCAGACTTTCCATCTTTAAGCCTTCTTACCTGTGTAGGTTTGTTCTGGTTCATATATGTAGGGGGAGAAATGGGAAGAGGGTTGTTTCTATAAAAAGAAAATTTTAGTAACAGCAGCTCATTTCAGTTGAAAAGGTACAGAAACCTCCGTATGAAGGAATCAGTATCATCATAAAGCGTTCCCTCTCCTAGTTACATGTATTGGTTGCTTGGCGATGTTAGATGTGTTACACAGTTTACACTGCACGGGTTTATTGAAACTGCATCCTCATTTTCTGTTCGGTTCATGTCCTTTTGTGCCAGTAGCAGTTTAGCTCTAGCGCAGGTAAGAGTTTAGCAAGTCCTACTTCTTCCCACCATCTCTAAGCTGTACCACTCTAAAGGACAGTGAAAAATGCTCTCCATTTCACTAGGCTAGTCCTTTGCTATCAATACTAGTGAAAGTGCTTTCGTTTCTCTGGAAGCTCTTCTTCATTGAGTTGCATGTAATCTCTCACATTAAGATGTTATCTCTCACTTTTCCCATATCAGATTTGTTCATGTACAAGTATACAGGTGTTCCTTTCTTGGTTACCACCTATTTAATCTCACTTCAGTATCTGAAAGACGAGGTCTTTTCCCTGGCACATGTTGGGTTGACAGCAATACAGAGTTTGTGTAATTTCATTAAAATTCCAGAAGGCCTGTATCTCTGGTATTTGTGTTATCTTTATGTTAACTCATATGCAAGAAAGAGAAATTAAAAGTTGTAAGAATCAATGTGGCAGTTTCAAATATCAGTATTTACAAACTATCTCCATGGTGTGCAGATGTACGATAGCAGAGTTGCTTTTTATACATGGCCATTCATGCTTGACTTAGAAGTGATAATTAGCCACCAGTAAGTAATAAAGTCACAGACCCCAACCATCCCTCGAATGTACCTGCATTGCAGCGAGTCAAATTAAGCCACAAATAAACATCCCATGATATCACTGGCTGGCTGTGAAGCACGGACATGAAGCCAGCTTTAAATCTGGCCACAACACAGGCTTGGCTTCACATGATTTCTAGCACTCCAGGCTCAGGTTACTCTGCAATGGCATTTGTATGTTTCTTGTTACTTCTGTGTAAGTACTGAGAAACACGTTAAGACAGCAAAGTGCTCATCACCTGAGTTTTAACTGTAGGAACATAGCTTCACAGTAAATGAGCTATGGATGGCATCTGTCAGATTTTATAGGTTGTCTTGACAAGCAGAAGTTTGCCGCTGAATCTTGGTGATTGGCCCTAAATATTTATAAAGTGAGCCTTCAATTGTGCCATCCAATGTGATGTTTATAATTAATGGAAAGTCATATGCTAGTTCTTAACAGATCCAGCTGTAGAAGTTTGCCATATTAGAAGGCTGTCACCAAAGAAAGTTAACCTTCTTTTTAGATTTATGCCAGCTAATTAAAACTAAGTATTTTTATAAATTATAAATTGCACCTGAGCAGGTGGCCAGCTTGCTTTCATGAAAGGTGAAGAAGGACTAAGAAGAAGTTCTGAGTCATCTCTCACGGCTGTTGTCCCTTGGACTGCTTTTTTTTTCTACATCTAATTCAACCAGTGATTCTGATAAATTCTGGTTTATAGGAAATATCTTTAAAATTCTAATTAAAAAAATTACAACACTGCATAATCTATTAGCCTCATAATTACATGCATTATCTTCCTTTTTATGGGCTTGTTCTGCAATATCTCGAGGACCCTCATGAGGCTCTCAGTACACTCAGTCTCTAGCAAAACTGCACTGGAATTGATAGCGTTCAACGACTCGTATAGACACTCAGCACCCTGTTGAACTGAGCTCACTTTTTTTGGTTTGGAAACAGTTTTGTGCCTGTTCCAGTTGCTATTTCTGTGCTTGTCTTTGTAGCCAGGGAGATACTTGAACTTAATTTAGC
This sequence comes from Tringa tobata, assembly GCA_033628505.1. Lineage (NCBI taxonomy): Eukaryota > Metazoa > Chordata > Aves > Charadriiformes > Scolopacidae > Tringa > Tringa tobata. The sequence goes on along the minus strand of JAHREE010000379.1, from coordinate 6,705,157 downwards.
AATTGTTCCAATGGAGGCCCATGGCAAAACAGAAACATTCACCTAAAATAAGTCGTGTGTAAAACCTTTATAAACTAATGTTCTTATGTTACTGAAACATTTTACATTTCAGGATCAGTTAGGTGAATTGCTAGTAGCTCTGGAAGAAAAGTCAATGAAGATTGAAGAGTTTGTGAGTGATATTGAATCGCTATTTAACTCTGTTGAGGTAAGTCCAGTGTTTTATTGAAATAGTTTTCTTTCCCTCTACAAAATTATTTCTAAGATATGCTTGTTTTGTTATGTAGTGTCATTGCTTCCACTAAAACAGAGTGTTTCTCCAGTCCTCAAACTGACCTCTCCCACTGGAAGGTGTTAACTTTAGGGGAAGAAGAAGATCGCTTTTTTTTTGCACATTATTGCAAAGTGGAATATGTCCCTGTCAAGCACTGAAGCAAAAAGTTCCCTTAATTTTGCTTATGCTTATAAAAAGCTCATGCTGTTTGTGTCTTTATTTAGAATCCTGTGTAAAGCATCTAAATGAGTAGCCTAATGTCTTAACTTGTTAATGCCCAAGTTCTTAAGCCTTGAGGACTATATTAATTTCAGTTAAAAGTATTGATTTTTAGCTATTTTGTAGTCAGATTTCCTATCTCAATGCTTAAATATAGAAGTTTAATTTTAAACACCAATAGTAAAAAAAAAATAAATTAAAATCTGCCATTGTTTTTACTGTATTTCTTTAGCATTATTTCTCCCAGGTGAGCTTGCTTAGAGGAATAAAGCTCTCTTATTCTCAGGGTGCCAGAAGGAGTCTGGTGGATGGCTCATGTATGGTTAATTGAGAGTTTATGTGTGTTCCTTAAGTGTTGCAATTTTATTCTGCAGATCAATTCACATTAGTTTATTTTCTTTGCAGGAAAACTGTAAGAAAAATGCAGATTTATTGGAAAAACAGAATGAAGAGATGCTTAAGAAAATGGTAGCACAATATGATGAAAAATCAGAGAACTTTGAGGAAGTGAAGAAGATGAAAATGGAGTACCTGTATGAGCAGATGGTTAACTTCCAACAAACTGTTGATTCAGCAAAGGAAACTTTGGAGACAACAGTAAAGGAAACAGAAGAACTCGATGGATTTGTTTTCCTAAATGTAAGTAAAAATGTCTTTCCTACTGTTAGTTTTATGATATGAGTTAGGAAAGCCTCATTCTCAGCCTACAGTACCTAGGCTGAGATTGAGTCATTTTTTTAAAGATAACTAAATCCTGCAAGCTCACCTATTCCACTTTGAAATTGATAGATCATTTGCTTTTGTCATGTGAATGCTCAGAGAGAATTGCAAGGATGATTCATAGGATGAAAACATGCCTTATGTCATTAAAATGGTTCCGTTTCGTTTTGTGAGGAGAAGGCTGAGGGACACTGACAATTTGTCTAGAATTAATTACTCACTGAAGAGTAAGAAATGTTACTTTACTATATGAAAAATAAAGGTGAAACAAGAAAGTGTAATTGATAATCATGTCAATGGGAAGGAGAGTTGTTAAGTTGTGGGCGTTTTGTTGGTTTTTTTGTTGTTTTGTTGTGGGTGGTTTTCTTTTTTTTTGTATGAGCAGACACAGTAGGTATGCACTCATAGTACTGAGGCTGTGATAAATGTCTACTGCTGAGAAACACTGAGTGGCTGTGTGGTGCTTGGTTGCTGGCTGGGGATAAACCATGGTAATGGGGTAGGGTTAGGAATGTGCATGTGGGGTGCATGTCTGTAGTGGTCCTTTCTGGATGTAAAAAGCATCCCCTGTGAGTCTGCATGACTGGAGTTACCTAGCTTATGCAGTCACTAGTTGGTGTCAGAGGGTCTTACAGGTTAATCATTAACTGCCTGGGTCCTCCAAGATTGCTCTTGTGCTGCTAGACTTGTCCGAGAGTGAGCTGCAACACTTTCTCCTTGATAGCAGTGTATCAGCAGTCTTGAAGGGGATGGGATTTCTGGGCCAATAATCTTATACTGCTACAGAATTAGCATGTAGTCTGGAAGTTGCAAAGAAACTATCCTGCGATGCAAGAAATGAAAAATTGAAATTACTGTCTAAAGACTGACCACTCATGGAAAATAAATCAGCTTTCCAAATACAAGCCCCCAGCCCGTATACCAGCAGTTGTGGAAATGGTGGAGCAGTATTTGGTTTTCCCCCCGGCTCCAAGATATGCAGTGTCTTAGTATCCTGTAACCAAGTGAATGCCATGCTGGCTATTTTGGGATGGGTGAGAAATATATCTTATTTTCCTGAACGTTGTGAGGTGCTGGATTAGTACTTTGGCAAAAAGGTAACTTTATCATCTGAAATTCTCTTTTTGGGGGTGGGAAAATTATTAGATTTCCTGCCCCTTTCTGTTTATGATAAAGGATAGGAACTTTTCTGTCCAAAAGTCAGGAAATATTAGCTGAAGATTCATGGACCATGGGAGAAACTTTCACTCCATGAGTACAAATCTCACACAGGTTCTAGTAACCAGAAGTTATGAAGCAGAATTCAGCCAGAATTTGGATTTAAGTGGTCTTATAGTGCAAGTGATTTCTTTCTGTAAAAAACTTGGCTTACGAAAATATTTGACTGTGCTCTGATCGTTAAACCTGGATATTGAATACTGACTCCTCAGGACTTTAAACCCAGATTTAGACTCTGAGCCAGAGCTTTGAAGTGGAATATTCTTAGGGAAGCAAATGCTCTGCTGGTGTGAATGAGCAGCATCCCAGACAACATCAAGTTATGCTGTGCTTGTTTTATGTCTGCGGAGAGAAGCAAGGCTGTTAGAAGAGTGGCTCTTCAGCGTTTTCAGGGTTTTGAAAACTTAATACATTTCTTTTTTTTCCTCCTTTAGTCATCTAAAGAATTGAATAAAAGGTATATGAAATATGGGTTAAGTGCACTGTAGTGAGTACTAGGCCTAGCATGCTAAATGCTTCACTTAGTACTTGCAAGCTTTGAAAACACACTGCTAACACTCATAGCTGCTTTTCTAAACCTTGCAAATAATGAAATTAATAGAAGAAATTTTATACTTGTTGCTGTAACTGACTGGTTTTGAAGTGTTTTGCACGTGTTCTGTAATACATCAGTTAAACGAGTAGCATTTTAAAACGTCAGCTCAATTTTAAATCTCTGCACAGACATTTTTAAACAGACGTTCCTTGTAGTTATTATTATTATTATAATAAACACTTATACTAAAAAAACCCACATTTTGACCATGCTTCTATCTCGTAGACATCACTGGTGCGCTCTTTTTTTTACTTGTCTGGTTCTGCTTTGCTTGGCCTCTGAAAGGTTATAATGCAAAGCATCGCTCCCATGGCTGGGCTTGGATTGTTGGAGTTATTTCTAAAGATCATTCCAGAAAAAAATGAGATTAAGTAGTTTTCAAAAGCTTACCAGGAGACTATGGGCTGATGTTTTCCCGTGCCTCTTCATCGGCACCACCTGACTCAGGATGTGTCAGAGGGCGGTTGCCCCATCGCAGCTGCATCCTGGCCCCCCTGCACATACCGGTAAATACATGGAATAGCAAACAGTTCTCTGCCGTGTGCGGTATACCCAAGGAAATAATTTTGGTGACACCCATCTTTGCGAGACAAGTGTTCAATTATAAGCCCATGTTCCCCCGATGAATTTTCCAACGTGAACTACAAATATTCAGACCAGTTGGCTGCAGGCTTTTCTGATGCAAGCCCCCAAACCTGCTTTGCCCAAGCCACTGCCCCTGGCTTTGTCCAAAGGGCCTAGGTGTTATGTGGTGCATGTCAGAGACCCTCCTGTCAGTGCTGCCTCTGCCCTCACAGCGGTACGCGTGCCAGCATGGACTGGGGTACAACAATGACACCAGGGTCCTACCTCACAGTCAAACTACAACCCCAGGAGAGTGGTCTGAAGAGACTGTGCCCAACACCCTTTCTGGTACCCGTTAATCTGCAGAATTAGGACTATACATTTGGATTCCCCCATTCTAACTGAAAATGTGAACAGTCTGGCCATATGTCTGCTAGGTAGTTTATTGCATAAGAATAGAGCAGGTATAATGCGATGAAGGGATTTTCCAAGGTTTTCTGTATGCTTGGGCTTTACTTGTTAACTTACACACTGAGCTTCAAGTTTATTCTGTTTTGCGCATGGTTTTGGTTATTACTTTGATAATACCTGACTTGCTAAAAAGGTTAAGAACAAGCCTGTATAACAATGGTTGTTTTTCTAAAGAAAATTTTACATTTGTTGTGCTTTGTTAAGATTATGCGTAATTAACTACTTTGGTGACTGGAAAAAGGAAGGGGAGAAAGGTAAAATTCAATTGCCTTGAAAAAAATTTTTTTTCATTTCCTTGGGGCTGCTTTTGCCTCAGAGTTAAAAATATGTTGGATTTTTTCCTATAGCGAACTCAGCGAACATGGACTAATTAAGTGGAATCCATCTTCTTTCTCTCTCTCTCTTTTTTTTTTTGTTTTGTTTTGTTTGCCGCAAGCAGCTGCTTTACATTACGTGTCTGGAGTCAGCTGCTGTAGTTTAGCTCTAAGTTTGTAACCTTTAAAGGCACTGCCTTAGTAAGTCTGGATCCCTGTGCTCTGGGAGTCTTGCTGTGAACTTCAAATCCTCACGTTCTTGTGGGTCAAGTGTATACATACTGCGTGCTCCCTCTCTGCACTCCTGATCCAAAATCACAGTATGCTCTAAATGTTCAAAACCAGCGGAACAGCTTCTCATTGCATGTTGTCCTCAAGTTCATGGGAAATATTTAGAGAAATGTATGTTGCATGGTCTTTTCTTCTGGCCTTTGGAAACTATGTGACACCACAAGGGATTTTTACAGCTATGTTTTTTTTTCTTCCAAATAGGTTACTTTCTGCAATGGATACTACTCTCTCTTTAGAAAAGGTGCCCAGTGCTTTTTCACTGTTTGAGCACTATGCCGACAGTCCAGAACAAAGCAACCAGCACTCTTTAAAGCAAGTGGCTGGTAAGCATCTCTAAGTATCCTCTTTGCAAAAGCTAACATTTTGGCAATGGTTTGGAAATTTTATGACGCTAAAAACAGAATCTATTTGAGAAGTATAAATTTGCAAACCATGTAATTAGTGGAGTTGAATGTAAAATGAAGTCTAATTGTGCACAAATGTTTGGCTTTTAGTAGGACACTAAGATGAGCAACAGAGGGAAAAGTGCGAAAGTGGGGGATTCTTGCATCACTCAAGATAGCTGTACCTCAGACTAGCTCTAGCTGTAAATCTCCCAGGGCTAAAGAAATTGCTGTAAATCTCCCAGGGCTAAAGAAATTGCTGTTCCCCTACAGGCAGGGGCAGAAGAGGCAGTCAAAGGGTCTCCTGAGCTCTCTACTTCCAAGGGAGGCAGCCCTAGCATTGCTGGCATAGGGAGAAGAGCAGGGGTCTGGCTGACAACTGAGGTCCCTGGGTTTGTGCCAAGTGAATGGAGGTACCCGAAACCCCCACGGGAAGTGAAAGGAAAGTGTCTAACTGTAGCTGGAAACAGCCTCAGCTTCAAAGTGCAGCGGTGAAAGTTGCACGTGGTAAAAGGGTTTATTCATCTCTGTGTGATATTTCGTATTCTGTAAATAGCCCGCCTGTGTGGAGCTTCTGCTCTGCCTGTACATGCACCTGTAGAAATTATTTTGATCTGGACAGCTGTCAGCAAAGAGTTTGCCAGCACCAATTTGTGAATTCATTTTCATCATAATGAGGTCTCACTCCAGTGCTTCTTCCTCAAGAGAAAGTTTGTTTGGGGAGCTTGCTTCTCACTGTTGTGGTTTTTGACCTCCCATTCACCGTACATGCACCACCACTGTCACAGTCACTCTCTGGCTTTTCAAGCGGTGCCTCTTTCTCATGTGTTTGGTCCCTGAGCATTGGAACTAGAGCATTGATGATGCTGGACAGGCACTTGTGCAGCCAGTGTTGTCTCAGCCTCATTTCATTAGGAAGTCAGATAAAAAGATCTTTTCTGTAACCCGCACTCAGCCAGACTTAACATAGTGGTGCAAATGTGCAATGTGTCTTGGTTCAGTTCCTAAGCAACCTCTTGCAGTTCCGTACCTGCAACCATTCTTTCCTTCTGGGCTGTTACCTGCTGGCAAGGTTATCCAGGAGGACAGACCTGTTTTGCTGTGCTGTATTGCCTTTTCCCACAAGTCACTCCAACATGTTTCTCCCCAAACTTCTGAGATCTGCGTTTTGCCGAGAACCCAGTGGCTCCAGACTAGCATGCTTTGATAAACTGGAAGTGGCTGACTGTCCACTAACAATGACCTTCAGAGCCCCTCGTTCTTTGTACTTTCTTCTCTTTCTCTTTCTTTTTCTCTTTCTAAAATACCCAGTTTTCATTCTTCACTTCCACTACCAAGTATTGCAATTGCTATTGTAATTTTTACTTTGGTGAGCAGTAGACAAAATACATATATTTATTTTTTTTCACGATTGCGCTCTTCCTGAAGGACAATAGAGGTTAACGCCTACATGAAACTTTATTTGGAATTGAGCACCTTGAATACATCATTTGTCACATACGGCACACTGGAGGCAAATGTCAGACACTCTCAGAATCTTTTTTTGGCTGAAGCCATTGATGACATAAATGTGAATTTGCCATGTTTCTACAATCCGTATATCTTTCCTTCAGAAAGTGTAGTCTTTCCCTGGACAATGTCACAGAACTTTATTTTCATCACTTCAGAAACATCTATACTTCAAAACACCCTTCATTTCCAAATTTTTCATATCCATTAATGAAAAGTCCTTTTCCATCAAATTCTTCTTCTTTCATGTAAGTCACCCCATTAACAAATGTGTAAGCATAAAAAACCCTTGCAGCATGCCATTGGGCATACTGGAACCCAGGCTGTGCCACAAGAACAGTGGGTAAAATTAAAAAATGTAAAAATTTTTATGTCCAAAGCCTGCTGTGAGTCCTGCTCTTTTATAGCAGAAGGCAAGGACCTTTGTTGATTGTAACAATCTTCCATCAAAGTCACAGAGGAATGGAACTGCTCTCCTTCTTCAAGTCCACAGAGCCAAGGAAATGTTATTTCTCGTTACACTGCAAAGGGATAAATATCCATAGAATATTTAGTATTATTATTTTTGTTTCTGGGGGCCATGGAGATTAGGTAGCATGAAATAAAAGCTTCCTTACACCATAGCACTTCAATGAAAACTGAACTGATGAGAAAATTTTGCCTTTTTCTGTTGAAAAATATGATTTAGTCAAACTTGTGGTACAAATATCTAATTTATTTGACTAAAATTAATTTTAAAGGTGACTGGCACTTTGATAACACATAAATGTTCTGTTTCTGAAGAGAAGAGTTCAGCTTCTTGCTTTGAAATTACTTCCTTTCAAAAGTTAGTTTCATATTATGCAACAGGAAATTAGAAATCAAATGTTTCTCAATGTCAACAAACTGAATTTTGATCTTTAACTTTTTTTTTTCAGAAGTTTCATTCATTAAGTTCTTAAGCTTCTGTTCAAATTTGGCATAATAATATATCTTGAAGTTGTGGGGCTTCTGTGATCATAAACAGCAGTTTCCAGGCAACTTCACAGGAAAAAAAAACCTTGTTTCCCCACTGGGTCCAGTGAACGGAAGTCTTTTCCTGAAGATGAGCAATTTTTAAATTGACCAACTCTAGATGCAGTCAAAAAGCAAAATGCAGATTGTTTTTAGCAATGAGAAGGATGATTTTTTTTCAATGGGAAGCAGATGTAATCCTACTGTACTGGTGGCTCTCTGTATAAATCATAAGGAAACAGCCAGCATCTGCATTTGCCTTGTTCGTGCCACAGGGGATCATCATCATTTCTGTGAAGATAACTGAAAAAAAGCAAGAGCTTTCTGCTGAGCTACTAGGAGAATTCATGCAATATGGAAATTTACTGAGTGAAGAAATAGAACCATGTATTTTCGTTCCCTGCAATCACTTTAACAAAGAGCATCTTTTGGGGCTTTTTGCTTCTTTCTTTTCCCTCCCTCTCTTTTAAGCCATAATCATAGAGGGAACAATATCTCATCATGGATGGATCTGTACTGATCAGGAGACAAAGTTTATATGAAATGTGGGGAACCTTGGAGGTCTTTGAAAGTACTCTTTGTGAAGGATGCTCCTTGTCCCATGAGGTTCAGGTGCTTTGGCAGAGCTGGGGTTCACTTGCACAGCAAGGATCCTCTGTCCGCTGGGTCTATGGGGAAAATGACTGTGCCGGGCAGGAGCACCTTGTAGTGTGCCTGGAGTAGGTGTCCATCTTTGGGCAGGGGTGGACCCAAGGCTGTGGGGAGTCCCCGCTCCCCAGACTGCTTAGTGCAGGAGCTCTGAGCTTTCCTTTACCTAAAGCACATCCCTGCTGCTGTCAGTCTCAGTGGTTTTGACACACTGCATGAATGCCTCACTGGTGTAGCAGGTCCTTTCCCCAGCACACCCTTCTGGGATCAGTTACTTACATCTATCCCTGGAGGAAACTCTTTTCTTCTGCAAGATCCTCCTCCCCATTAGTGAGCTGTCCCATGCTGTTAGCTACAAAGAAGTGCTTTCAGTTTCTGCTTTCATGAGCATCCTCTTCATAGGGTGTCCTCTCTTGTGCTTGTGCTGCAAAGCAAGGTCAGGTAATGGAGAAGGCAATCACCCTAAAGGAGCCTGTGTTAGGCTCCAGGGTATTCTGGCCTTTCAGAGGTGGCCTGATGTTATAAGGAGCCTCTTTGGGTTTCATCAGCTTGTGTGCATGAAAGCGGAGCAGACAGCTGGAGAGCTCTCCCTGTGACTAAAGGGAGCAGGTCTCCTGGCGAAAGGAGAGGGGTGGCTGGAGTTGTGTGACAGCTCTGTGTGTCCAGGATTGCCACAGTCCTGGGAGCCTCCCTGATGGAGGTTGGAATCAAGCAGCCATGCCATGACTCATCTGTGTGATGGTCCTGCCCCATAGGGAAGGAACCCAAGGGCAGGGTGTGGGCACACACTTGGCAGTGGGTTCAGGTGGTGACAGTACTAGGACTGGGTATTATTTTGTCCAGACTGTGAGGGAAACAGACAGATTACAATGCTGAGCAACTAACGTTTCAGTTCCTAGTTTAGAAGGACCTATTGATCTAAAACTGCACCAGTATTGTCTGTATTTGATGTACTTGCTGTGCTTGTTCTGTGGAGATAAACAACCTTAGTGAAAAGAAGCAGCCAGGTTGCCTCACAAACCTGTAGCTAATTTGGCTGAAAGTGCAGAAGTGCGAATAACAACAGGAGACTTTCCTCTCAGTCCCGCAGACACCGACGGTTGTACCTCAGGAACCAAATTCGGCCACCAGCACCTCCATTGCTGTTTACTGGACTGTGAATGATGGGGACGCCATCGACTGCTTCCAGGTCTACTGTATGGAGGAGCCACAAAGCAGCAAAGATGCAGGGGGTATGTGAGGTCTTGCCTTCATGAAGGCAGGACTCTGGGGTCAGCAGAGGGGAGACCAAACTGCAGGGGAGGGCCCAGGATGTAAAGAGGAGAGGGGCTGTAAAGACATCATGTGTAGGACTAAGGGTGGCTAACAGTGGAGGAGAGCAGGAGGTACATGCTGTTCCTTCCCTTCCCCTTTGTCCCCCAAAATGCAAGATAAATATCATCCCCCCAACAACTGGGGCAGTTGTTTGCAGAGAAGCAGCGGCATCCCTGTTGAGGTGCCCTTTCATGAAGCAGGCTGACCTTCAGAGAGGACGTGTTCATGCTGCCCTGTGGGTACTCATGGGGACAGCTGATAGAGCTCCCAAAGGGGTGGGCTTCCTTAGGCTTTTAGGGTCCTGCATGTACTATGGAAATGTGTTCTAATGAAAAAAAATTACAGGAAAAGGTAATCAGTATTTCCACATGTAGACAAAGACTTTTTTCAAAATGACATTAAAATATTTCAAATGTTAAATACAAAGTTGGGAAAAGAGGATTGACATGCTCATTCATTAAAAAGCTCAGACTGATCATAAAGCCACTTTAAGCATGTGGGCTCTGCATGCGTGCATGTTTGTATGTGTGCGTGTGTGAATGTTAAAGGATGCTAATGGCCTTTTATAACAGCTGATTTATAGCTCAGAGCTATAAAGTCCATTATGAGAAGTTGTTACATTACAGAGCAGTGAAATTAGGGCTGACAACTGCTAATTGTACGTTGCAAACTTGCAGCCTAGTTCTCAGTAGGACTGAGGGCCATAATCACCCCTTGCTGTCAACAGGGTTTGAGTCCACTCAACTCAAGGGCACGTCAGAAACTTTCTCTCAAAAACGGAGTCAAAGTAAAATATGGAGATCTTGCTTAGTAACGCTTCCTAGATTTTTTTAAGTGACTGGCTTTTCCACGTTAGAAGTGAGGCGCAGTTCGTAGGCCCTACCAGTGCAACATGCGAGTGTGACATCCCATGCATGTGTGTGTTCCTCCTAGCTTTGGTGGAAGAGTACAGAGTGACGGTGAAGGAGAGCCACTGCATTTTGGAGGACCTGGAGCCGGATCGCTGCTACAGTGTGTGGGTCATGGCTGTGAACGCTACAGGCTGTAGCTTACCCAGTGAGAAAGCCATTTTTAAAACGGGTATGTACATATTTTGGCATTTTATTATTATTTTGTCATTTGATTACTATAAGCTTCAGGTCCTTAGACCAATTCTAGCCCGTGGCGTTACTGAAACAGAAGGAACAGCTTCGTTTAGCCCATCTGGCAGATCACAGGCAACTCACGGTCGTTTCCCTTTTACTGAGAGACAGCAGCATAATTGCTCCTGGGAGGAAACTTGAAGGCATTCAGATCTGAAGATGTTTCCAGGCCTTGTGACTGGGGCATTGGGGCAGCACATGATGAATTTCTCTTCTGTGCACACTGCGATGCTCCGGGGCAGCTCTGGGGAAGCCACACGGCTGCTCCCTGCTGCTTCTCCTCCTGTGGAAAATGAAGTGACGGCTGTGTTTTTTGCCTCTCTGCCATCCTCCCAAATACATCTACGTTGCATCAACTTAAATAATTAACTTTTCAGGGGAAGGCCTGCTTTACGGAGGTTACATGCTGTGTCTAGCTCAGTGGGACACAAATCTCAGGTGTGGCTGAGAGGCTCTGCTGCTATTTAAGTGCTATAAATTACGATGAGTAATTGGATGAGTATTGTTTATGAGCTTCATTTGACTGATTAATTTTTCTGAGCTTTAATTTCTTTTGTAATTTGTATTGACAAAACTAATGCTTCTTGAATTATGAGCAAGGTGAAGCATCTTCTGTCTGAGGCCCTCTTGTCAGACTATTTTTTTTAGTGTACAGGATAAAAACAATTGTTCCATTCTTGCAGTCACAAAATACAGACAAAGGCATTTAACAATTTTGCAATGAAATTACTGTGTACAACTCTCTGTGTATTGTTGAAAACACTTGGCAGCAACCACAGCTTCAAGCCTTTTTCTTAAGCCACCAGACTTCACGTTTGTTGATAATTCTCCTTGATATTCAATTTGCTATTAATAACTTTAGCAAAGATGATTTTCCAGAGAATTCAAAGTAGAAATTAAAATTTTATGGCCTCAACAATTTAATTGTGAGCATGATGGAGAATTCCTGCAAAACAGTCAAATAATAACGAGTTATTACTAGATAATAAATCATAATTTTGAATGGGGTTCTCACCTCTCTGAAGCTGTTGTTTTTAATAACTGTCTTTGCCTTTTGGCATCAAGCTCACCAATTTTTTTTTCCCCAAACTGAAGCCTTTTGAAAAAGTTAATTTCCTCGAGTACTTTGATGCCTGCCTTTGGCGTGTTTATTTAAGTAAACAAATGAACCAGATCAAATAAGGGCTCATTAAACACCTTCCCTCAAGCTGAGGTGAGCTCCCTCTGGAGTGCACTGAGCCCCAGATGGACTTGTGGGGACACTGCCGAGAGCTGACTGATGCAAAACCACCGCGTCCTTTTAGCATCGGAGGCGGAAAGATGAGCACCGATAATGCAACCTGCTTCTTCAGTGTGACCCCGGCTACTTCAGTATAAAGCTGGAGTACTTTGGTTCTTCAAGTAGCCCAATAAACTCAGAATCAAGGGCTTAAAGAGTTTATTTTTAGTCATTTAGATTAAAAGTTGGCACATACAAGAAAATAATTTGCTAGTATATGCAGTTTATGGGAAGGTACACATTAATAGTGGATCAAATAGTGGATCAAAGCCTCTCCAGGTGCTGGGAACACCCACAATGTTTCCCTGTTGGGAGTGCACCCATGGAGGTGGCAGTTGGCCTGGGGATCTGTGTGTGTATTGCTGCAGCATCCCCCCAGCACCTCGTGGCTCCTGCTCCTCCACCTCTCAAACTCACAGCCTGTCCTCCCCTCCCCTGGCGAATGAAAATACTTTTTCCAAGCAGTATTTACTGTGAGAGAAAGATGCTGAAGGCAGCAAGTATCCCTCTACTGTCCCTCCTCCTGTCCGTTTGTCTCAAACTGATCTCCAGATGAAGGCTCATTGCAATCCTAGAGTCATAGGAGGGAATGCACCTTCTTCTGTTGTTCAAAACTTACGTGTTTCTCAACCTGTATCTGAGGAACAGAATAAGAACTTTCCCTTGTTGGTCTTTACCTCTTACAATATCACTTATATGAGTGCTAGAATATTACCAGGAAATTAGATACATATTCTAACTGCGGTTAATTTATTTTAAAAATCTCAGAAGCACAGGAGCAACTTTTTCTGGTATACTGACTCTATCTACTCTTTAGACAGATAATTTTAAATAAAGAAAAATATGCTTGATGTGACATACTATTTGCACATACATAAATGTGGCTATGTGTGTCAGTTGTTGAAGGCAGGTACTAGCATTTTTAACTACTAATTATTCATTCTTTAGAAACAGATGCATTTAAAACCAGGCAATAATGAAATATGTCAGAAAAGAATTAAGGGATTATTGCTAAGGGAGCTACACAGATCTATTACCAGATGACAATCTATCCCACAGATTCTTTGTTCTGCTGAATACCTAGATTAGCTGTTCCCGCACTAAAACGTCAAGTACATCTTAACCTGAGCTGCTAACCTCCCGATTTCCACTAAACAGGAAATCAATATTACTTGTGAGTGTCTTTCTTTCCTTTTCTACTAATAAAAAATGTTTTTCGTACAAAACCAAATGCATCTATAATGCTGGTTGTAGTTCTATAAGATTACCTTGTCTAGTTTCTACTTTTGTACAATTATCTAGTTTCTACTTTTGTTTTAGGCTTCCTATTTGGAACCTGATCTCTTCAAAGGCAAAATAATTTTCTATGACCTTTTTTTAATTACTAACTTTTCTTCTAAGGATTAGTATTAAGACTATGTCCATGAGTTTCAAAAAGAGGTTGTGAGGTTTGTTTATGTTACTATTGCCTGGAAAGGGAAAGAGCAAGTGAATACTAGTGATCCATTTTCAGCCTATGATGTTGGATAGGCAATTTCACACAATAGTTTTTGATTACTTGCATTCAGTGCACTATATTACATTCCGTTTTCTGTCTTGCAGTTGGGACTGTAGTTCTTGAACTGAGGCTCTAAAAATGAGAAATTACAGGACCAAATTTTAGCATTGCAAAAATAAACAGGGCATAATTAAGCAGAAAGCATCTCCCCATCAGTTCTGCAGCATTTGTTTCTGATGCAGTTCGTGCAGGAGCTGCTGAGGACAGGACTGAGGTGACGCAGGGAGAGCTGTAGGCAGCGCTGCCTGGGTGCGCTGCTCCTTGAAGACTGGCAGAAATGAAGAAAATGCGCTTGAGGAAAGGCGTAAAAATCTACACAGGAATATAAGAAAGTGCAGAAATGCACAAATATTCACAGTGACTTTCCCAGCGTGGAATTTTTTCCCCATGACGTATTTTTTCCTTTCTGCCTTAGAAGAACAAACTAGAAAAACAAAACAAAACAAAACAAAACAAAACACTGCTGGATTGGCAAAACTAACTATCCCGTGGGTTTTTGGGGAGGTGACTCTTCCTTTCCCTCGCGAGCATCCCCGCCAGCTGCTGGTGCCCTCCCTGTGGTACGGCTAACCTCTCCCTGTGTCCCCAGCGCCCGCTGTCCCCACCATCAAGGCCGAGGACTGCACGGTGTGTTGGGACACGGCCACCGTCCGCTGGCGCGCCGGCTCGTCCTCGGTGGAGTCCTTCACCCTGGAGTACTGCCGACAGCACTCGCCAGAAGGAGAGGGCCTCAGGTCAGTGCTGCGGTCGCTGGCGCCCCTGGGTCGGGTCAGGCAGCCGCTAACGAGTGTCCCCCGGACTGCCTGTTCGTTACGCAAGAGATTATTCTGCCTTCAACCGTGCAAGGAAGAAATCTGCTGAGGAATTTACGGGACGGACACTAATCTATGAGATTAGTGAGATGAGCTCCACGGGAGGGAGCGGGATGGAGGACCCTGGGCCAGATTGCTCCCTGCTTTGAGGTGAACAAGATAGGAGCCAGCTTAGAGGATAGGGAGGGTGATATGGGAGTCCCGGTGATGTTGGTGACCCGTCTGGATGTATGGGTGGATCTGTCCCAAAGGATATCTGAGCCCCACGCTGCCTGGCTCTGCAGACATGCCACAGGGGTCAATGAGAAACCCAAAGAGCAGCTTTGACACTGGGGATGGGGTCTGCTTATGCCAGAGCCCCTCTGGTTTCTTCTACACTGAGACTGCTGCACAGAGGAGAGGGTGGGGAGGGAGGTAGGCACCACTAAGCCATGAGACCGTGCATAGAAAATTATGTGGTGCTCTGTAAGTCCTTGGGGCTTGGGTTGGTTTGTTTGTTTTTTAAAAACAGTGACAACAATGTTCCAGCAAAATAAAGTTGCAGAGATCTGAGAGGCTTTGGGAAGTAGGAGGTGACTTGCCATACAGAACCCTGTGGAAGAGCCTCAGCCCAGCTGAGTTTGTATGTCTTCACCTCCTGGACGGCCTGATTAGGGTCTTCACCCAGGGGTCAGTTCACATGGAAGACATGGAGATGTAGCAGAGAGGGAACAGCTCCACCCCTTGCAGTCAAAACTAGTTAGATGGAGTAAAGGGTTCACAGGTATCTAGTAGACAAGTATGACAGTGAAATTGTGTGCACCTTGCTCCTTAAAAAAGTAGGCTAAAAATGGAAATAAAAAACTTCTGCAGGGTTGGGAGATGTGTTTTTTCCAAGCAGTACCAGTGTGCTGCATTAATGCAATCAAGGAGAGGTCTCGCCCAGCTCTCCTGCCTCTCAGAGGGCAGACATGACCTGTTCTGTTTCATACATATTTCATGAGGCCACCAGGCTCCTGTCAACCTGCCAAAGTCGCTGTTGGTCAGGGAAAATAAAGCTGCTCCCAAAACCTGGGCTGTGTGTTTACCTTTGAGTTTCTTTGCTCTTAATTGGAATTGACTCTTTTTCTCAAAAATGAACCAGAAACTGTACTGATTTCTGTAATCTGTATGTGAGGTGTCAATAACACCAAGCAGTATGCTTGTGTGGTGATAACTGTGGCAAAAATCTGACCCATTCCCTTTCTCAAGTGAGCTTATGCAAAATCTAACATGTTTATAATTATACTGAGTCACATTTGACTTTTTGGCCTCCATGTGGGAAGAAGCTGGCCTTGTACTGTGACAAGTGTGAAAAATTCCCACAGGACAAAATAATGAATTTTCTCAGAATTGTTGTACTTTAAATTTCTGCATTTATAGAAGGGCTCTGACCTCTTTTTACAGTGTCAAAGACCATCTTTTACCACTTATTTTCTCTCAAAGCGATGCCCCTCTTTCCTTTTTCAAAGGCAGCCCTTCAAGATTAACCTTGGCAGCTTCTATAATGGCAAATGATGTTTTGGTGATGGAGATTTTTTTTAAGATTTCTATTTAATTTTTTGCATCAAGCCAAGGAAAAAGGAGCCCATGGATAGTCAGAACATACTGCCTGTATTACTCCCATCAAAGGGCCCCAAGGTACTAGTTAGGACTAGAAATCAATTCCTTATGTAGCTGATATAGTGAGAAGCTGCCTTCTTGAAGTACCTTAGGGAGCTTAGAGTTCCTGTGTTGAGAACACACATCAGATGGAATAAAATTTCTCTGGAACATTTGGGCCTGGAAATACTGTAGTTTCTTCTGGTTGCTCTCCTTGAAAGCTTGGAGTTTGTCCTTCATAGGTTTCCTGAGCAACATTTGTCTTGGGGATCAGGCAAATCTGGAGCCCTTGGACAGACATGACTCTCATGCTTGCAGTGGCCCCATAGTTAAGCAGTCCCTGGGTGGGAGTTCAAACACATTTCTCAGCAACCGTGGAAAGTTCATACAACTGCTGTTGGGGGCACAGTGGGAAACCACAGGTCAGGGAAGGACATCCAAAGGAAGTCCTGGAGAAAACAGTATGGTCCCATCCCACAAAGCTGCTTTTGCATGTGTCATTCTGGGAGCTCATCCAAGGCAAGGGATACTGCCAAGGAAGCAGGCAGTAAGAAATGGCCCCATCAAACAGCCAGAGATGTGTGTGGAGCCCCTGATCTGGGCTGGCTCCCTGTAGCCTTTGGCATGTCACAGAATCACAGGGTGGTTGAGGTTGGAATGGTCCTCTGGAAGTCATCTGGTACAACCCCCTGCTCAAGCAGTGCCACCTAGAGCCAGTTGCCCAAGTGGCTTTTGAATATTTCCAAGGAGGTCCTTGGAGCAGTCCTGAGGCAGTCCCAGATCCCCAGGGAGAGAATTTGAAGAATGTCTGGAAATAAATCCTTGTAAAAGTTTCCTTCTGAATACCATAAAAAACCCCAACATATTTCCCCCTTTGGGTTCTTTCTCCTTGCCAGCTTGCCACCTGAGGGACATGGTTTTCTAGAAAACCTTCTTAAATCTTCTGCAACAGAGTCCCTAGCCTACTGCTGTGGTTTTAAAGCTCCTTACTGGGTTGATTCTGTTTTCAGAATCTTTATGAGGCTTTGAAATATTTCTTTCAGTTTCCAGAGTTCTGCTATTTTCTCACCGTTCAGCCTCTTTGTTGAGAAGTCAATGGATCTGTGTGTGGGAGATGGAAAACTGCAAGAAATGTAGTCCAGGGATTAGCTGTGTGGGCTGTTCAGATGGAAACCATGTATCACATCATGAGAAATCTGTAAGACTCAGGGAGGCAGATAGTACAGCATGCAGTGAGTTTGTAAAAGTGGAAGTGGCTGTCATCCACCCTGCCAATGCAAGACAGGCACTCCTAGTGACCGAAGTTTTCCATTGACCCATAGGGCAGGTCTAATGCTGGAAAAAGGGGAACACGCCTCCCTCCTGGTGCATTGCCCGCATCACTGCCCTGCCAGCTCAGGAGGCAAGACGTGGAAAACAGGGAATCTTCTTCCCCTCTGGCTGTGCTGGGTTTAGTATCTGAGATAGCAATGAGGACCATTCCAGGTAGTACTTTGGTGGTCTAACCCCAAGACAACCAGAGCTGGGACAGCGGAGAGGAAAGGAAGCATGCGGCACAGCTGGGAGCAAACTCAGACCTATTTGTTCTTTATTTTTAGCTTCAAGAGCTTTTTTTCCACCCCTGGTACAACCCTTCTTTGTGCTTCTACACATATCTTGAGAATGCTTTTATCTTTAACTCCACATCAGTGGTAGCAGTGCAGGTCTGGAGGTGCTGTTTCAGTGGGATCTTGGGGGTGGAGATGACAATTATAGCACAGAGGGCGTTCTGAATCACCACTAGGCATATCATTTGCTGGGTTCATGCCATATTAAAAATTATCCTCTAGACGTTTCCTTGAAATAAATGAGGAAGCTGATGAGAGAAATGTGCATCAAAATACAGCATCAGATTTCCCTAAACCCAGGAAAATTACTTTAACAGACAACTGTCACTATAATATTCCTTGGCAATTTAAAGGTGAGGAAACAAGTAACTCCTTTCTGCTCTGCTTTGAATATCATGTACCTGAAATATGGAGGCTGGATTTTGAGACTTTAAAAGATTCATCTTACAAAGAGAGTCATTAAGAGGAGATACTTAAAGTATTAAACTTCAAATATTTCTTTAATTTCTATAAACTGAATTTTATATCATGATACCAAGACATTGTGGGGACCATGCAAATATGATAACATTTAGACTAAAGGCTGGGATACCTTATGGTTTTATAATAATATTATTACATTTCCAATCATCTATAAAATGGGCAGATGTATTTAAAGGAGAAAGTAGCTGATATAAAAAGTGTTGCAGGTGGATTTCTCTTTCTATCTGAGGGTGACAGAGCCCTGGAACAGGCTGCCCAGGGAGGTCGTGGAGTCCCCTTCTCTGGAGACTTCAAGTCCCTCCTGGATGCAGTCCTGAGTGATGTGCTCTGGGCAATCCTGCTTTAGCAGGGGAGTTGGACTAGATGATCTCTAGAGGTCCCTTCCAACTCTGTCAAATCCGTGAGTCTGTAAAATACGTTTCATGACCAAAATTACACAATTCAATACTTTAGGTGAGCTTGAGGAAGATCTAGCTACAATGGAGCTTACAAGAACTTGTAGATGAACTCTCCCATGCATAACCTGTATGCTGTAGTAATCATACCTTCTCCTCATCCTTGTTTTTTTATCACTGATTGCAGGGTCAGCCTGCAGCATGACAAACAACAATTGCTGGGGAGCCCTCTGTATCCTCCAAAGAGAAAAAGAGGCGATAGAAAGATCTATTTCTTCTTTGTACAAAGCCTCTTGTGAGCTTGGAGCTGGCTCAGAGTGTTACAAATGAAATTCCTTCATGTTGGCATATTTTGTTTTATTAGTTGGCAGCAGCCAGGTTTTTTAAGCCTTAATCATAGCTAAAATTGATGGGCTCTTATTCTTAGGCAGCTTAAAGCTGGCTAAAATAGATTACCAAGCAGAGAATGCTATTAGAAAATCTGATCACTGTTTACTGACCAGATCTGCTTAAATTCTAGAGTTTTCTGTCTCACTATTACAACTGAAAAGAGGCATGCTATTGCTCTCAGATTTCAGCATGCAATCAAATTCTTGATTTGGAGAATTTCAAATTTGAAAGAAGCCCAAGTCTGAACTTTGATTGCTGACCCTATTCTGCAATTGGCTGGACCCAAATTCTTTTCTGAATAGCCAGGCTCTAGGATCCAGACTCCAGAATATGAATAACTCAGGTCTACTCATTAGACCAGAATGTACCTGTCCACTTGGATTTAGAAACAATTTTGTGTTTTTATTAAATAGCACATAGTGAAAAAGAAGATCTCATAATTTATTTGGAAGGATGCTGATTTACATGGCATTTTCCAGAAGACAGACGAAAGACTTATATAGAAGGCATCATTGTGCTATGACACATTGATCTACACATTGTCATGAACAGCTTCCAGTGAGTAGCTTAGCATTGCCTCCCTTCATTTCACTTGCAACTATTGGCTCAAAACTTCTTTCTACTGGTCTATGCTGTAGATTCACACCAAAAATGTCAAGATGGTGCTTGTCTAGGAAGTATGGACAAATTTCTTCAAAGCTTAAGTGCCCACTTCTTTTGCGATGCTTCTGCTTCCATCCTTGTTTTCCTTTCTCTTACTTCTCCTGTATTTGTCTCCTTGACCAGTTGCCATCTTGTATTTTTCTCCTACTCATCTTTCTTTTTTCAAAGGCTCAAATGAGCCTTTTTCCTCTTTCAAGTGTAAAGATCTCAGGTTCTCACCAGGCAACTCATCAAGTGGCACCTCTTCCCTGAACCTTTCATAAGAACTGACCAGCCGGTCAAATTCCTGGTGCCTTGCTGAAGTGCTGTCGTGGTTGGGGCTTTGGTTAATCACAAGGGTGAAGCAAACTGCAGTTGCTACCATGTTTGGGCAACCCACTTCTATTTACCGCATCAGTTCCAGCATTAATGTAACACATTGTCCAAAGGTGGCATGGCTCCAAACTCTCTGAAATTCTTTCAAATTGAAAAAAAAAGATCACGGGAGCACCCAGTGTTTTTTCTCACTTAATGACAGCTGTCAGTACAAAATACCTGTTACAAGGACGGTACACCAGTCTTTCCCCAGAGTGCCATTCTCCTAGATGCAGAGCTTTATGTGGTGTTTGCAGGAATTTGGTGTGTGCAGGCCTGTGGGATTTTACCTTTATGTGGTAAATGCAGCAGAGACAGGCATGTGAAAAAATCCTTGTGGATAAACAGGGATTATTCTTCAGATTATACTGCTCTCTGGTGGGACATACGTGGAAAAACAGTCACTACAAATGAATAGCAATGTTCTGATCAGACTGCTAATTTGCCTGCCTTACCTCCTCTGGGCTCACAGTAATTAGTGCTGAAAAAGGTAATTTGTTTAATCACAGAGATGCTACCTGGGCTGTACTCTCAAACCTGAGGTGGAAGGGAAAGTACCTTGCATGCTCTCCAAAGGCACGTCTCCTGTTCATGAATGTGCTGGAGAGCACAGCAAGGCTCCTGCGTTCAGCCCTTCCTCACACTGACCAGGTTATTGCCCCTCAGTGCAGAGGACAGGGGGGTTATCTCAAAAGACCTGCATTACACTTGGAAGTTTAAAAACTTACCTTGAAGATTCCTGTAAACATGTCCGTGAGGAAATGATCTAATTTACACGGATAAACATTCTTTACCAGCAGGCATACAATGCGGCAGATAAATACTGTCTAGCTTTGCCGTTATCATACGAGGCAAAAATGAGGAAAATCAGGATTCAGTGTATGAGAATTTGTTAAGTCAATCTTTCATACTCCTGACAATAGAGAAAATAAAATTGGCATCTTTCTAGCCATCCCAAGTACTTTCACTGGCACTTCAAAGTGCCTGTGAAGCAGATTGAGTGGGTGCTGACTCTCGCTTTCCTGCAGTGTGTCAAGACATCAGCAGTGGAGGATGTGAGGGCTGGAGCTTTTGAGGCACCACAAAGGGGAGACTTAGTCAAAGCACTGAGGGCACTGTGCAAAGGCAGTTCCCCTGCTGCTGCCTCTTGCAAAACCAGCCTGTTAGAGTGCACAGCACTGTGAGGGAGACAGAGCCAAGACTTTGTTGAAGAACAATTTGTGAGCAAGGAGTTCATAATAAGCAATGCACGGTTTCTGCGCGGTCTCAGATAAGGGTATGCATTCTTTTGGATCAGTACAAACACGCCAAGCACTTTCACTGTCAGGCAACTGAATTCATTAGAAGGAGGGTTTTTTTCCTTCAGAAGCTTGTTCATTTTGTAATGCAGCCTTTTTACAGGAGGCGGATGAGAATTTGATTCTGTGGTGCTTGCATTTTATGTGATGACTTATGCTGCAAAATGAACATGAAGTGAGCATTATACCAAATGACTGCACTGAGTGAGAAGGTGGTACAGGAGCAAAGGCTTGAAAATTTGTCAGATGAAGTAAGGATGATCCTTCAAGCAAAATGCCGAAGGTCCTACATAACCCAGTTGTTTGTGAAAACAGTGTTTGTCTTTCCTGTTTGGAGTTTCTCAGTGATGCCTGTTGTTTCAGTAGTCAACAATACTGTTAGGTGGCTTAGCTGTTTGCATAAATTATTCTTTCCTGGTTTGGATATCTGCATACATTTTCATGTATGAAAATCTTCAAAATTTGCAGATCTTTTGCTGGTATAAAGAGACCTGAATTGAAAGTATCCCTGGAGCCCAATGTGAACTATTTCTTCTACTTGAGGGCAGTCAACCTATTTGGGACAAGTGAACAAAGTGAAGCAGCTCTCATCTCAACTAAAGGTAGATCACCATATTCTGATGTCAAAACAATGGGATGGAGGGGCAGAGCAGCCAAAGATGGCATTTTCCTACAGAAAATAAAACTGGACTTTATAATATGGGAGTAATCAAGTTATCGAGATTAAAAGGATTGTACTTTGTCTGCCTAAAATTAGCACAATCAGGGACTACTTCTCTTGAAGTTGGTAGATTTATGTCAACATAAAACTGTTGTGACCTCAGAAACAAAACCATTTAATTCTGTCAGAAATATGAAATTATTAATTTTTCACCTAAGTTTTCTTGAGTGTGGAAGAGCATATTCTGAAAAAGATGTCTTGATCTTTAAAAAACCCTGCAATTAAAACCTTACGGACTTGAGGTTTCAGGGATGAGGAAGCAAGCAGAGCAGCTTTAAAATGTCATGGATGATTTGAACTTTAAGGTTTCCAGTGTTAAATCATGTATGGTTCTTCCAATCCACCTTCAAAATTCAAATTTGCTATTTTGAAAAGGCAATTGCTTGAAAATTATTCAACCTTCTTGAATAGCGAAGACTCCTTTGTCACCTGGCCACATTTCTGAATAATAGCCTGCTGTCCCAGTCAGGCACAGCTTGGGAAAGTCCTTGCATTCGCACCCAATATTCTGCTGCTTCTATTTACCAGCAGACACAGCTCTGTCCATCTCAGAGGGCAGTAATTGTTGCTTAACTTTTTATGATTCAGCTCGTGTTAACATTGCCAGCCTCTCAGAACTGGTGTTTCTTTGTCGTGAATTGTACTAGGAACTCGATTTCGCCTGCTGAGCGACACAGCCCATCCCGCTTTGCAAATCTCCTCCAATGCAACGGTCATCCGCCTTCCGGAGAAAGCCAAATTCACTGGGTGAGTACCAGAATGAAGAGTGTGATCACCCCGAGGGTTCAGCATGGGTACCTCACTCTTATTTTTGCCTGTTGGTAGCTTTCTCGTGGCACTAACCAATTTTGTAGAACTGAATCATTTCAGCCATGTAGTCCCTGGACGTTGTGTGATTGACCCCCCTTTCAATCACTGCAATATCTCAATAAAGCCAGTAGCAGCATTGGTGTAGGTGCTGGGAAGAGTTCAGCGTTGCACTGAGGAACCCCCAGAACGTCAAAGGCAGTGGTGCGTGCTGGGACCACTGGCTTTGCCTCAGTTGGTGGTCACTGCTTACTCCTTCAGAGCATTTCAATCTCAAAGCAACTTACTGCTGCCCTGAGAAGGACGGATTTGTGGGCTAACTTTTGAAAATATTCTGGGTAGAATTAATCCATGCTTTTTACTTTGCTCCTCTACTGAGGGCATTATTGATAAATTTCTCCAAAGCATCTGTGTCTGTGGAGAACTCGGAAGTGTGCCTGGGATATGTTAGAATGGATGTACCAGGCTAGCTCCAGCCATTGCAAACATGACTTTTGTTTTGACATACTGATATTAGTTCCATCACAAGCACAGGTCCACTTGTATAAGTTGTGCCATACTGATATGACTTATTATAAGGTAATGAGGTGTTACTGGTTTATGTACTTCTTTTTACTGTTCCAGCTGAATACGCATGAGATGTCTGTCACTGTTCCTACTTCAAATAGCCGTGCTTTCTAGTTTGAAAAATCCTGCTAAATTACTATATTTGAGGTCTTGTTTACCTCCAACATCACCTTTCCCACCGTTTTTTTAGCTTCATAGAATTTGGAGTAAAGTTGCATAGTTTTCAGTCCTCACAATGAGTCCGTTGCAGTGCAAAGATGAAATTTCTGTCAGTGACAGCACTCAAATCTTCGATAAAACCCCTGTAGTTAGAAGAGCAGAGTGCAATCCACGAATAATTTTAGATGCAGCTGCATGACGTGACTATAAGAAATATCACAATGCACTTGGTCTACCAGCATATTCACGTTACTGTACACTTCTCCCACAAACAGGATTGCTTCGGTCCTGGGTGAACTGCTGCCTCCTCAAGGGCATCATTACTGGGAAACCGTTGTCTCTGCCTGCAGAAGCTACAGGATTGGGATTTGCTATGAAGCAACATCGCGGAGCAGCGTCCTGGGGCTGAGTGATACCTCCTGGTGCATGCGGTGCTGTCCTACACAAACCAGGTAAAGCTGGGTTAGTTTTAGCTGCTTGGGGTGGTACTTGTCCTTCAGGTAAATAAAGCTGGCCAGCTTCAAGAATCATGACAGCAGAAAGGACCTGTCCACTTGCTTTCTGCAAATTTGAGTAACAAGAAAAGGACAACTACAAAGGAACTTTAAACCTCCTCTTAATTAAAAAAAAAAATTATATAACACTAGTCTCAAATAGACCAATTAAATAAAACCAGTGAATAAAAGTTAAAAATCTCATTTGCCACTGCTTTGTCATTCCAGGCTCATTTCCTGAACTGCTTTACAAAATCCCAGCAAGTCTATTTATTTCCATAAATGTGGTCTTTTTAGAATCTACAGCCACCTGCAGGAGACGTCAAGCCTCCATAGGGAATGCCTTCTCCTACCTTGTCTTCCACAGTGACAGGCACCCACTGCCACTGTGGCAGGGCTGCTGGACCCTGGGGTAGTCTTCAGTGGTCCAGTGCCAGGCTGCTTGGAGGTTTGTAAGGCCTGAACCCTGTTAGTGGTGTAAAGGTGCTTTTGATCTAAACAAGTGTGCTTTTCTGGTGTGAAATCATATAGACACATGAACATAACTACCTAAATGAAATAGCTGAGAGGCAAAGGGTTTTGCCAAAGCAGTGCTCATACTTAAATCCCCACGAAGACATGTAATAAGAAAGATAGAGATTAATAATATCGGGACTGCTTTTATCCTGAGAGTCCAAAGATGCCAAGTGAAAGGACTTATCAGCATGCCAAGCAGGGCTTTGAAGCGATGCCACGTTTGCTTTGCTTACGTGCTGAGCGAAATGCTGTTGCCACGTGATACGCGGCGGTATGCAGCCACCTAGGTTAATAGGTGGGAATTAAGCAGGATATTATTTCTGGTAAATTGCCATGAGGAGTCTCGCTGTATCCTGGTTTCTCTTTTCCTGTAGCCTTCTTTACAGATTCCTTCACACCGGTGTGATGAGCGACGTCCGTGTGACAGAACACCCGGCCAGGATCGGCATCCTATTGGATTACAGCGGTGGCAGACTGTTGTTCTTCAACGCAGAGAAAGGACTGGTGCTGTTGGCCATCAGGCACAAATTCACGGATGCTGCTCACCCAGCCTTTGCCCTGGAGAAGGCTGGAGCGCTCACCCTGCGCACGGGCATGGAGCTGCCGGAGTTTGTGAAGCACAGCTAATCCCTTGCTTCACACTCGCAGGAAAACCGACAATCAGAGTGTCAGGGGATAGGGAGGGGAAGGGGGATATCACGGAGGGGTGTCCAGTCTTCGGTGATGAAGACCACAGCTCTCCCCCACATCATCAGTAACTGTAGTTAGTGCTCAGCCACGTAATCACCCTGAGCCTGGAGAGAAAATCGACGCCTTCAGATACAGCGTGCACCTAGAGATATACACAGCAGCACTTTTGAGGGGGGAAAAAAAAGTTTTGTTAGATATGAATATTAAGAGGGGGGGAAAATGTACTTTCCCTGTGAGAATAATGACAGTGCTAGCTGTCTTTTTAAAGTTGATGATGAGCCTGTGTATAAAATAAATGCATCTCTCACTGCAACACATGAAAGCCATCATTTCATCATTTGCCAGGACAGTTGGAGCCTGAATCCAAGCTGGTATGTTTGAAAACTGTGCAAACGTTTGAACAACTGAACCATTCCGCAGGTTAATATATCTTGTGTTATTGTTTGCTAACTCTTTTCTTTAAACGCACAAATTAAGAACACCTGGAAACTTAGAAATATGCACGTTTCCAAAATGAGACAGTCCCAAACTGGCCCTCATACCAGTCATGTAAATTTTGAGTATGCAACACCTGCCTACCCTGCTCACAGCAGGCTAGCAGACAGCTACCTGTATGGGTCAGTAAATATCTGTACCTGTAAATAAGTACCCATGAAACACATGTATGAGGAAACTTGGGGATAGTGGTAAGTCTTCCCTATGTTTTTCATTCTCAATTAGTTGGCTAGGTGGTTTCAATGGCGAAGGGAGCGTTCCCACCTGGGACCTTAGGGAAGTGTTCAATTGCTAGCGACCTTCTTGTGGATCACCCCCTTTTCCATCACGGCTTTTTACCTTTGCACTTACTGATTTGCTCTCCAAATTACAGGCTTAATGACATTTTCCTGCATCTGCCCTGCTCCCTCCTGTTATCTACTCTAGCACCAGCACCACACCAGCAAGGGGCAGTGTTTCGGGGCCAGACAAAAGAATGGCTGGTGCAAGCAGAGCAGTAGGATGCTCATTTTCCCCCTTGGCTTTTTTCAAACCATTTTTCCAATCACTTCACACGTTCAGTGGTATGGTTATCTTCTCGCCTGCCCCAAGGGCTGAACGCATGAGTGCTAGTGGTGCCCAACTCCAGCGAATGCCGGGGGAAAATTAATCTTAAGGCTGTCAGGCAATGCTTTTCGTGCTGTGCCTGCTCTGGAGATTTCTGCCACCAGGGAATACACTGCCAGACTAATTTCTGAGCTCAGCTGAAGAGCTGTACTCCCCAAAGTAAAGCAGATTTCAGGAGTCTAACAGAGAGGCCTTGCTTCCGAAGAGAGGACTTAAATGAGCTACAGGAAAGCTTCTGCTTTTTGTGCTCAGAGGAGGTGCCTGCTGCTGCTGTTTTATTTATGATTTAACACCACGAAGGCACGTGCTTGGTGCTTTAGCCTGCTGTCCCAGAGGAGCCACACTCCACACTGTTACAGCAGGCTTGGGCGGGGTGGTTGAGGCAAAATAAACAGGATCCTGTGACCATTTATTTTAAAGCAGAGCTCTTTTTGGCATTTCTATTAAAGAATGCCAGTTCCCAATCCCTGCCTGGAGTGAGTGGAATGAAAAAGCAAGGTAGTGCCCTGTTGGCTCAAGAGAGTATTTTGTGGAGGTGTGCAGGATGGTGAGAAAAAGGCCCAGGATTAACTGGGAAAGAAAGAGAAAGGGTATCGAGAGTAGCGTTACCATGAAAGCTGAGGAGGAGGAGGCAGAAGGCAGGCTGGAAATTTACGCAGAGCAGATGGTGATAAACTTAGAGGCAGGTCAGTGGTGTTGGCAGGGTGTGTTCCTCCTGCAGGCAGTGAGCTTGCCAGGGGTTTGGCTGTCTCCAGAGCTTAACGTGGTGCTTTGAACTAAACCTGAAAAATCCCAGATATGGGGCAATTTTACCTGCATTCTCCTCGTCCTGGTCACTGCTGTCCCAAGCGTGGGATTGCTTCACGGACACCAGTGTGAGGTACTGCCAAGGTGACAGCCAGGGAGAAGAAGAGCGAACAGCCATGAAGTTATTTGGGTGGCTTTTTCAATGAATCCAAGAAGCAATTGCCTTGTCAAAGGTGACTGTGTATTAGTAAATAGAGGTTTTAACATGAAAAGATAAGTCCTCATCTACTGCCACTCATTATTACTCAGGTGCTACTGCCACATTTGAGCTTGGCAAAATGTTTTTATTGGAGGCACCTCATTTTTAGAAATATTTGGTTCAATTTGAAAAACTGCCTGACTCTGCTTTCTCGCTAATTTTTGTGTAAGGTTCAGCTTTTAGATTGGGCAGTATCAAAATGTGCATTTACCATTTATGTGAAAGTGGGATAAATTATTTTAAATTTAAAATCCCTCAAAACTCAAAAAGCCTAAACAGTACTGATCTCAATGTCTATATCTGGTCTGCATTAAGGTATGCCAGATGAAGAAATGCCTAACGAGAATATCTTGTTCAGAGAGATGGAACAAAGTGCTCACTAAACAAAAAACATTATACAAGAATTAAGATTCAGTACAGGGAGAAAATCCATTGCAGTGAGGAAAGGAGATCCTGAAAACTGCAATTAAGCTGCTAGGACTTATAATACATGATAAAAACTTTCCTGCCCATAGAAAGCCTAGAGCTACGTCTGCTATGATCTTTTACTTGCCTGCTGGGTGCAAAGTGGCACCAAGTTCAGAATTCACTTTTCAGAAGGTAACTGTCCATAGGTGCTTGAATGAACAGTGCAGCCCATATGACTTTTCATTTAGAGGAATTGAGATTTTGAGGCTCGTTGCATCAATTTTTTTCTGGCCATTGCATTTTGTAACTGTATTAGAGAAGATAAAGACAAAAACCTCCCAGTCACTGTATTTTTCTTGCGCTTGATGAGTTTAGCATTTAGAAATACTTTAAAAATAGAGTGACTTATTTTTCAGCAAAATATATTAGTTAGTTTGGCTGAAAGTAACTAAGACTGTGAAAATGCTGACAGGCTTGTGTGGTATGTGTACACATCTCTACGTCTGATCATCATTCCATGCTTAGAATTACACAGAAATAATTTTAAGAGTTACAGAAAGAACTGTAAAAGAGTTCACCAGTAATTGGGGATTTATTTTCATCTTGGAAGTACAAAAGCTGATGCCTAACACTGTTAATATTATTAATAAATATTTGGACTGATCTGAAATACATTGGATTATAAGGAACGATTTCTTTTCACTTCAGCAGGTTTTAGATTAGCCTCGTAAACCCTTGTGCGCTGAGATGAGAATACAGGTCTGACTGTAAGAAGAGAAACATTAATTTCTACTGTTAAAATACTGCTGAATGGGAATATTGCTGGTATCAGTAGTATTGATCCTTAAACCTCGTTTAGGTCTTTCTGTTCCAGAGAGTTTAATGCTTCCATGTGACATCAGGCGGGGGAACTCAGCAACGCGTCTGCAAACCTCACTGCATGCACGCAGCATGACTTTGTTCTTGCCCTAGCTCTCTTTATAAAGGGAAATGTCACTGAAATTTAACTGTTTGTGCTGAAAATTGTCTAGTGACACCTTATTTTAGAAACAGGTACATTAAGAGCCTCCCCCTCCTCACAATTATAACTTAATTTCATGTTATCACTAAGCCTGTTGTAAGACATAAACCCAGCATGGCACAGTACCAGTGGACTGTTGGTAAGCCCACAGTACTGTGACATACATATGAAATATGATTTCTATTAGCATGGCAGAGTTTTGAATATGTATGTAAAGATGGATTTAAAAATAATATGAACTTATCTTATTTTTGAATCATCCTCATTTCAGGATAATAAATAGGACCGCGGCCATGTTGGGGTTTAAATTGGGTTTGAAAAATTACCCTACTGTCATTTTTCTGATGGATTTACTGACTATCAAGAAGCTCAGTATGCTCAGATAGTCACACAACCAGCAAGGAAGTGAGAGCATCTCTTCCACTTCCAGTCATGTGCTGTGAAAGGGAGATTGAACTACAAAAGTACATTCATTTTTCCTGTTGAGTTTGTCCAATTTTCTACCATAGTGGAAAGTAGCGTTTGCTGACCAGAGACCACCCCACAGCGCAGTTCCAACAGGACCACAACCTGGAAGGAAACGGAGCAGATGTCTACCCCAGACCCACAATGATTTTATCAACAGTTAGAAAACACACCATTTCAAGTGCACTTTTTTTCACTCTGGAAAATATCCGTGCAGAAATGACACCTTCCTTCTCAGGACTTGTGTTACACAGACGCTCTATTTCTGAATCATACTTTTCTCAGCCCTGAAGAAATGGTGCTGCAAGAAGAGATGGAAGACACCCATAGCTTGTCATACACTATTAATGCAGTGGTCAGCTAAATTTCAACCTACCAGACTGCGTACCACGCTACTTGAGGTGTGAAGAAGGGAGATCTGAACACCAGCCACAACAGATACATGAGAGAACTGGCTTCTGCTGAGCTGGCAAGAAGCCAGAGTGGCTTTTAATGGTGAGGCTAGCAAAAGCAGACCTTCGTCTGAGCATCCCTTTATGTAGCCCAGCCTTCTGAGTTTGTAAAAGTCTACTTCACATCGCCTCATGAGCCTGGATCAGAAGGCGCAGTGCATGTGTAGTCCCACAACTCCTATTTTCACATCCTCCATGAAGAAAACTACCTTTTGAAGTAAAATTAACAGAGATTATTTTATCTAGTGCTGTGATTGTGTCTTAGATACATGTCTGTCTGCTTCCTACTGTCTCTTTAAAAAGAAGAAAATTACTGAAAAATACTTGTAGAAGGGAGCACAGCCTTCAGAAAACAAGTTACAAACGCCAATAACCCCTGAATACTTTGTAAAAGGGAGGGAGCTTTACCTGCTACTCCAACATGTCCATTGTTGCTGGTGTCCCACAGTGGCTACCAGTGTTATTCTCTTTACCTGTGAAGGGGTTGTTGTTTTTTTTTTGTCTGAAACACATATTAATAAAATCTATGTGCAAGATGTGCAACAAGCAGTGCAAATAACTATTAGATGACTGCTAGCACTGAGGAAGTAGTCTACATCTGTATTTAACGTACCAAGTGAGGGCTTTCCTTCCAAAGCAAAGAATGTGTGTTGAGACAGGAAAAGAGGTTTCTGTGGTTCGGTCACAGCAGAATTGCACAGGAACACAGACTAATAGCCTGACTAGGTACAGAAAGGGCATTGCTTTCTAGAGTACAAAAGCAGATTTTGGAAGTTAAACCAGGGTGTTTCTTGGTGGTATAAAAAAAAAAAAAAAAAAAAAAAAAAAGCCCATTGTCTGAGTCTAAGTTAAAAAGTTAAAAATTACAATTTTCTTTTTCTTTTTTTTTTTTTTTTTTGGTGCTCAGGGGTGTATATTTCTATTATATGCTTCTCCAGGAGAAACTGATGCTATGTTCTGTGCTGGCAGTGCAGTGAGACTGGGCTTTGCTGCACAGCACTGCAGTTACTGTTGCACACGCTCAGTAAGTTCAGAATAGCTTGGACTTGCTGATCCTACGTGACTCATTTGGGCAATTAAAGAGCAATAAATCAGGCAGTTCCTTGAAGCGTAGGATTTCCAGGACACCTGCATTTCCATGATGGAAAATGCCATCGGCTTTTCTTCCCGTTATTCTTCCACAGCTGCTGGACCCTGGAAATCCCCAAGGAAGGGGTACAGCAGCTAGACTGCATCTGAACAGTACTCCTGCTGCAAGAGACATTCGTGCTGGAAGGGCTTACTTTGGGCCTTAATCATGCCTGAGGTACATTTTCTGCTTGAGTTAACAGGATAAAGGTAGGTAGGTCACATTCAATTTACCAGGAAAAAAAAATAAATCCTCTGCACCAGTCCACTGTACAGAAGCATTTGTTGTTCTGCTACTGAAAGCTTGCTTTCCAACTGCTTTGTAGTGTATTCCTTATCTTCAAAAAGAGCAAGATCTCTGTTAACAGCAAAATGAGTAACGATAAATCACAAGCAGTTACACACATATTTATCATTACTTTTACACTGTTGGTTTTTGTTGTGGTTTTTTTTTTTTTCAAACAAGACTAGAAATAATTTTAGATCTTCACACTAGTGAAATCCTTCCCTTAGTTAATATATTTCTGATCCTGAGTTAAACAGGTTAGCTTTAATTTTCCAAGCTTAAAATAGTTATCTGCCTTTTATAGATATGTATCTGTGTTTTAAGGTGGTACATATGCTCTGCTCGTATATCGTCTTGAAACTGCAGGCAGTTCTATTTTCTGCAGTGCGGTGGTTATGGATGACATTAAAGATTGTGAAGTAATGGGTTAAAGGAAAAGGCATTGTGGCTGTAACCCTCAAGAGGATGCTAACACAGCAGCGAATTCATGACCAGCACCACCCCTGTGTAGACAGCGGGATGTCAGCATAGGGAAGCAAAAGCTTGAAGATGCTATAGATGTTGGAAAATGGAAATGTTTTGCCAGACTCATGGCACCGAAATGAATCCAGAGCGGCAGTTCCAACAGTACAGCTTGACATAGTCGTGTTCCTTGGATAACCTCTGCAGCTGAGAGCAGCCATCCTCAATTCACTGCCTGCTTCAGCTGAAGTTTCCCATCTGGTTTGTAGACAAAGGAGAATAAACCTGCATAAACCAGGCTAACAGCGAGAAAGAAGGACAGATGCTGCCAGCAGGGCCACCTTCCTCAGGACTGCCACCACGGGGCCAGCCGAAGACAGGTCCACATGATGCTGAACTGCAGTTGCACTTCCTTAGCCCTGTAGAGGTGCAGCAAAGTGAACTGTTAAAATCACCCCTCTCAGCCCCTGGCTTCTAAACTTAGGCAAATGGAATCATGGACTTGTATAGGTTGAAATGGACCTTTAAGATCATCTAGTCCAACCATCAACCTAACTCTGATAAAAAAACTCTGTCCAATCCCACCAAACCATGCCTCTAAGCACTATATCTGCCTGTCTTTTAAATACCTCCAGGGATGGTGCCTCAACCACCAGCAGTTGACCAACATGCCCAGGTCAAACAAAAAAACCAGTACTGACAGAATGGTAAGCTTCAAATGAGGTGGCAGAAGGAGTACACAGGGTGCTGTCATGTGAAACAGCTGGTCTCCACAAAGGAACAGCTCCTAATCGCAGCTGAAAATGGTAGCCAAGTGTGACATGAAGTTGACTTGCTGCAATTTCACAGCTACGTGTCTCTTGTTGTAATTCCGGAAGAGTGTAATTATTGTTCTACAAGTCTCACTGAAATTTGCATAGTTCAGCTTTGATAAATAGACAATTTTAAAAACAAAAAACTGCTTCATAAGGAAATTCTTGGCTTGCTGTGTGCAACCAGCACTCTGTAATACCTTCTGTGAGCTTTCTGTTCTCTCCAAGGCAGGGAGGGTGCTTGTACTAGGCCAGCTCTGGTATATCATCCCTCCTGAATGATCCCCATGTGGCTGGCAAAGGCTGCTTGGTTGGGTCACCAGTATGGTAAGCATACTAAGTCACCCAATAGCTTGTTCAATCCTACCTGCCTTTCATGGATTAACCAGTTCCTGATTGCTTTTTACTTTTAAAATATTTATACCTTGCTTGCGGTGTCCTTGCACATCTACAACCAGTAACATCTAAAAGTAAGCAAGCTAGCAGCCATAGCAAGTATCAGGTTTTCTCTCATTTCTTCTGCAGCCTGTAGTGACAGCACTGATTTTTGCCAAGTGTCTAATTCAGTGACTGCAGCAGTGTGAGAAGTGCTCTCACTTTCTTCTACTTCAGTCTACAGAGTCAAAGTATGCATGTGTGGGAGTACAACATGCAAGTATGGTTTCACAAGAAGGACTGACAAATTTTTAAAACACTGTGTTCTCTGATCTCAGTCCTGAAATAACCCTGGTGCTCCCTATGATTATTTGGGCAGTTTTATGTCAGCACACCAGTGCTTGTAACTAAGGTTGACAGGATAGGAAGAGTATTTCATTTTCTGAAAAGAATGGGCTGTGTAGAACTTCCAGGGAGAGTAGCAGAAGACCCGATAATGTTTCTGAGCCACATAATTCCAAGTTACTCAGTAACTCAAATGAAGTGGGTTTATATCTTTCATTATATATGCTGCTTTGGAAAACAATTCCATTTCCTCTTGAATCACAAAGATCTTCTAATCTAAAAGCTCCATCACCTCAATCACAAAACCACAGAATGACTGAGGTTGGACGGATCTCTAGAGGTCATCTTGTCCAATTCCATGGCTCAAGGAGGGCCATCTAGAGCAGGTTGCCCAGGACAATGTTCAGGTGGTTTTTGAAGATGTCCAAGAATGCTCACTCCACCAGTTCTGTGAGCAACCTGTACCATTGCTCCATCATCCTCAAGGTAGAAAAAGTTTCCTGATATCTGTATAACAACCAGTCCAACTAAGAAAAGATGATGGGTGATAGTAGTAGTTGACACTATTTTGAGAGGTATGGAAGCATCCATTTGCAGACCTGATGTACTCTCTAGAGATGTGTGCTGCTTACCAGGGGCTCATATCAGGGATATCACTGAGAGATTACCAAAACTTGTACAGTCCTCTGACTATTATCCACTGCTGTTGCTTCCTGTGGGCACCAGTGATACAGCCAGGAGCAGCCTAACTATCAAGAAAGATTATAGAGCCCTGGGAGTGGGGGTCAGGGACTCCGGAGCTCAAGCAGTTTTTTCATCAATCCCCCGTGAAAGGGTAAAGGGTTGATAGGACCAGACAAATCTGTCAAATCAAGACATGGTTAAGGGACTGGTACCACAGCCAGGCATTTGGCTTCTTAGACCATGGGACTGGCTTAGAGAAGCCTGGTCTGCTGGGGCCTGTTGGGGTGCGCTTGTCAGAGAAAGGGAAGAGCATCTCTGGTCAGAGACGTGCCAAACTCATGAAGAGGGCTTTAAACTAGAGTTTCTAGGGGAGGGGAACCTCAATCTGTCCCAGGCCTACAATGTATGATGCCAATATCAGGAATATATGCCCAGAGCCTGAAGAAGGATCACAGGTCAACAGGAGAGCACCTGGAGTGCAGCACAAACGAATACGAGCCACTCAAGCCAGTAAGCCAGCTACATCAGGGGCCCAACTTCATTTCCTCTATGCAAACACATGAGGCATGGGGAATAAGCAGGAGGAGTCAGAGATGTGCATGAGCCTGCAAAGCTATGATCTTATTGGCACCATGGAGACATGGTGGGATGGCTCCTATGACTGGACTGTTGGAATGAAGCATACAGGTTCTTTGGGAAGGACAGGCAGGGAAGATGAGGAGGAGCTGTTGCCCTCTATGTCAATGACCAGCTGGAGTGCATGGAACTCTGCTGAGTGTTCTGTGGGGGTCTCTACTGATGTTACAGTGGGGGTCTGACCAGGAAGACCAAGTAGATGAGGCCCTCTGTAGACAGATAGGAGCAACATCACATTCACAAACCCTGGTCCTTATGGAGGACTCAACCACCCTGATATCTGTTGGAGGGACAACACAGCAGGGCATAAGCAATCCAGGAGGTTCCTAGAATGCATCAGTGATAACTTCCTTATCCAAGTGATAGAGGAACCAACGAGGAGAGGTGCCATGCTGGACCTTGTTCTCACCAACAAACAGGGGCTGGTGCTGAATGTGAAGCTCAAGGGAAGCCTTGGCTGCAGTGACCATGTGATGGTGCAGTTCAAGATCCTTAGGGCGGTGAGGAAGACACACTAAGCTCACTATCCTGGACTTCAGGACAGCAGACTTTGGCCTCTTCAGGGATCTGCTTGGCAGAGTGCTGTGGAATAAAGCCCTGGAGGGAAGATGGGGCCCAAGGAATCTGGTTAATATTCAAAGATCACCTCCTCCAAGCTCAGGAGCAATACGTCCCAACAAAAAGGAAGTCAGGCAAAAACATCAGGAGGCCTGCATGGCTAACCCAGATACAATTTAATCTGGCCAGGGATATCAAAGGCAACAAGAAAAGCTTCTATAGGTATGTCAATGACAAAAGGAAGATGAGGGAAAATGTGGGTCCTGCCCAGAAGGAAATGAGAGACCTGATCACCTGGGATATGGAGAAGGCTGAGGTACTCAATGACTTTTTTGCCTCAGTCTTCACCAGCAAGTGCTCTGGCCACACTGCCCAAGTCACAGAAGGCAAAGGCAGGGACTGGGATAACGAGGAACCGCCCACTGTAGGAGAAGACCAGATTCAAGACATCCATAGGACTTGATTGGGTGCCAGCAGCAGGCACCAACAAGGACAGGGCTATCAGCATGGCCTCTGTCCGTGGCACCTGACTTTGCAGGTCTCCAGGACAGGTGGTCTGGCTGATGTCCAAGGGCCTTGGGCAACCCTGCCCTGCTGCTATGAAAGAGGAGGTGGGAAGGCTGGAAAAGCATTCCCTGCAATGTTTTTGTGCTTTGATTTTGAAACAAACACACCTTTGAATGCTTCAATATCTTTATTCAGTTTCTGTGCATTGAGAAAACTGTGTTCGCAGTTGCCGCACGTGAGAGCGGAGGGCAGGTCCTTCCACTGAGTGGGCCAGGCGCTCCAACGCGTCCTGCCAGGTGATGCCCCTGGAGGTGCCTCGGCCTCTACCCCGCCGCGCCCCTCGCTGCCTCGCCCTGTGGACCCCCTTGTCCCTGCTGTGGGCTCGTTGTTGGTGGGCCTCGGGCGCAGGAAGGTGTGGTGCTGTGGGGGTCTGCTGCGCCCCCTCCACCTGCCCGCTCTCCCCCGCTGGAAGTTGGTTGCGCTGACCTTGTACTTGTGGTGGTTGTCATCCGCCCTCACCATGTGCAGAACACAGTCGACAGGCAGCCTGCGGGCCGGGCACACACCATTCATGTACATCCACCTCTGGATGCAGCTGAGGCAGAAGATGTGGAAGCAGATGTTGATGTAAGATGGGTTTTTGATCTCGCTCAGGCAGATGGGCCACAGGTTGTCTGAGGCTTCCTCCTACAATCTTGCCTGCTGCAGCTGGCTGTCCATCGCCGCGTCACTTAGCTCAGTAGGCTCCTCAGCCCTCACCATGTCCTGCCAAGAGAGATGTTCAAAGTGTGTGAGCTTTCCTGGCGCTAGGAACGGAATAGCAAAGAAAGCCCCAGAAGGTGGTAGAAGAGGGGACATAACAACCTCCCCAAGGGTCTCTTTGCAAGCTGACAAGTGGGAGCAGAGGCAGCCCTATGGGACAGCCAGCGCCAAGGGCTGCCCTCCATACCTGTCTGTCCCCCTCAGCTTCCCCCAGAGACACTGCCCACAGTCCAAGTCCCCCCCCACCCCGCGACAACCAGCACGACTTGAGCTAGCACGGAGTGCCTGCAAGAGGCAGTTGGGGAAGGCAGAGGAACTGGCTGGGAGCCTTCAGCAGTGCCCACGCAGCCCTGGCACAGCCATGATGTGGGACCTGCAGCACCTCTGCTAGTCAAGGCTCTGCACAAAGGCAGCCCTCCAGGTGGAGGTCCACAGTCCTGATGGACCACCAGGACCCCCTGGTCCTTTTCTGTGTAGCTACTTTTCAGTCAGTCCCCAGCATATACTGGTCCTTGTTCCTCCCCAGGAGCAGGACTTTGCAAGTCCCCTTGTTGAACTTGATAACGTTCCTTTCACCCCATTTCTCCAGCCTGTCAAGGTCCCTCTGGATGGCAGACTGGCCTCTAGCATATCAGTTTTGTGTCACCAGCAAACATGCTGAGCACACACTCTGCTTTATCATCCAATTCATTAATAAAGGTTTTGAACAATACCAGACCCAGTATTGAGCCCCAGCTGCTAGTTACTGGCTTTGAACTAGACTTCATACCATTGATCACCATGCTGAATTCACCTGCCCAAGCTCTCAACAAAAGTCTCCTCTCTAACCCCTTAAAGAATTATTTTAAGCTGCTGCAGTAAAATTAGCACTATATAATGGAAACTTTGCATGTAATCACATCTCAGTGGGATGTTTGAGCTTCACCATGACATTCTGGTGAGGCAGATCCCCAAGATTTTGTGG
The DNA here is from genome assembly GCA_033628505.1 of Tringa tobata. NCBI lineage: Eukaryota > Metazoa > Chordata > Aves > Charadriiformes > Scolopacidae > Tringa > Tringa tobata. The sequence continues at coordinate 6,668,117 of JAHREE010000379.1, read as the reverse complement.
AGGTCTAATGCCCACATAGTTACTGCTTAGCAACCAAGAGCCTCTTCAGGAGAAAGCAAATCCTTTGCAGCCTGGGAGTTGGTTGCTGTGACTTCCATCCAGGAAGGAGGAGGAGAGCTGAAACTGTAAAATGAGTGGCTCTCAGCACATTCATCTCCAAGAAGATACCAATGGCTTTATTCCTCACACCAAGACCCGTATCACTATCTGAACCAAGCACTGCCAGCCACTCAGAGCCAGCCACTGCCTTGCGGACTTTCCCAGTGCTCTGGGGACATGAGGAAGGCTCACCATTTTTCTCAATACGATTCTTGCTTATAGGTGTGCAACAGGGGTCCTGCTGACAGAACCCAGGCTGTTCTGAAAGCCTGTCCTCTTTTATACACTTCAGTGAAGTCTGTTTATGTCCGCAGTCCAGGTAACATTAGCCCAGCCTTGAGAAACACTGGCCATGCACCTATTGGGAAGCCAGGGCGGGCCAGCTGAGGCCCAGTACTTGCTTGGTGTAGCAGAGATCTGTAAAATTATGGAGAACTGCTCCATAAGGTGCAGTGTCTACTTATCTTCCAGAGCAATATAACTGGCCTTGCAGAGAGACAGATGAACAAAAGGAGCAATTGATGAGCCAGACTGGAAGCAACAGTTATTTTCCAGTGAACAATGGGCATGTCCAGAGATGTCTGACAAAGTTCATTTAGACTTAGCTCCAACTGCAAGATCACTAACGAAGACATGCTTGCCATAGGTTATCAATACTGCATGGAGTTGGACTTCCATTGGTACTTTGCACCTCTTCTGTAGGGTAAAGAATATGTGCTCTTTCTCTTTCCCTCTTACTGCATCTCTCCCTGCCATGAAACAAGCCACTGTATACAAAGAGGAAACAAAAGGAAAGAAAGTGCTTCTCAGCTGTGTTTCAATTGTTCTCCATCTGAGTCTGAGTCTCTGACAGCATCCTAGCTAACTTATCTCACACTTCTCAGTTTTTCTGTCATTTTCATTATCCTTCAATGGGTCCATTCCAATGCGTGATTTACATTGTTTGTCACTCCTTAGGGTCCTTTCTGTAAGTATTAAGAAGTTGCCTTGGAGTTCCTTCTATAAATATTAAGGCAGTCTTAACTGCCATCTTATATGGTCTCTGTGGCAACATTTCAGAGCTATTTTTAGGCCCACAGTCTTGAAGGCTGTTGTGCAAAATTCATCATTGTTTGCTCAGGGAGGTTCTCTTGCCCAATAAAATTTTAAATTCTCTAACCTCTCCAACGAGCAATCTGGTACTTGATGTTCCTTGTGGCTCCAGATTTTTTCCTTGTGCCAAATGTAAGTGTTCCTTGCTATGATATAAGCAGCGACCTTTCTTACAAGTGACATATGGAAAGATCTATTTCCTTCCGGTTTGTAGATACTTTTTTGCATTATTGTGTCTCTGCTCAGGCTTTTCTTTGCTTAAATCCTAATTTTTTCTATTTTCTCAGAAGTTATATTTTCCACACTTCTGAATAATGACTTTTCCTTCTCTGGATGCTCTCCAACTGGTCTGCTCTTTTTGTGTTTTATGGTGGGTTTTTTTTTTCCCTAACATCTACTGCCAAATACAAGAAATGGAGTGAAAAAGAGTTTGTTCTTTAAGTCTTACCTGTGTTTTTATACACCCATAAAGTGTTCGCCTTTTGTCCAATAGCACAATGCTGTTCAGCATAAAACTCCGTGAAACCTACAGAGCCATTCCTGAAATACTGCTGCAAAACATTGTTCCCCCCACTATGCGTGTGTAACCATATATTCTTACCTAAGTCCAGAGTTCTTCTTGCTCTTCAGGATTTTCAGCGTCTTCCTGTTGTTATGGTTATTTGCAGCTCTGCTTCTGTCTTCCAATAGCGTTGTAACACTTTGACTGTCAACGGGCCCTTGTGTATTCCAGTGTTCAAGACACTGAAGTAGCTCTGGAACAGCAGTGGACTCACAACGACTCTCCTGGACTCTATTTCCTACTTCTTACATCTTTCTTCTGTCTGGGTACTTTGGAGACGAGGAACACGTATTTTCCAATTAAATAATTACAAAAAATAGGATTTTTTTCAAGAATCGGTTTTCGTGCTTTTTCTGGTCATCTGTTGTCCATAAGGGGGCAACGTGTGGCAAGAAGAGAACTGTTGAGCTGCACAGAAGGTGGTGTCAGGACCCGAGATTAGGTGTATCTTCACTTGCCACACTGGAGTGTTTCTCTTTTTCTTCATCTGAGAAGGGCTTTTAAGGATCCCAACCCTACGATGTTATTGTTTTACAAAACAGTGTTATGTCTGAGGGCTGCTGAGAATCTCATTTAATTTTGCACAAATATGGCCTTCAACTTCAACAACAATACAGCAGTTGTGCTATATTTATCTTTTGCTATCCTGTAGAGAGGAAGATAAAAAATATTTGTAAGAAAGAAGGGCAACAATTTTCCTTTCTGGTATGCTATATCAAGAACTCATACAAAACTGTTGTTCAGCTGGAAACTGAACTGGACTGTAGTCCATTCTTGGACTACCCTGATTATTCTCATAAAATAAAGAAGGCTTGTGACCAGGTGCCATCAATACCCACTGTCCAGGTTTGAAGTAAAACAGAAGCAATTTTCTGTTTTGTAATTTTAGTTTTTAGCTGGGCCTCCTCTAACTAACTAAACTCTGAAATTAACAGCATATTGTTCAGAAACTGTTCACTTTCATAGTGATAAGACCTGATTACACCAAGGAATGGTAGACAGAAAGGCTCTTACTTATAGCTACAAGAACCAAGGTCAGGTAACTTCATTAGTTGCCCCATTGGAGGATTGGAAGCTGGAAAGCATAGAGGAGTCACACCTGTAGGGAGGAGCAGACAGGACAGGTGACCCAAAACTGACCAACAAGATATTTGATACCATCTGCATCACACTCAGTATACAAGCTGAGGGATCAAAAGGTCAACTCTCTTTCTTCAACGGCCAATGTTTGAGGAGGACCCTGTCTGTTTGCCTGCCTTTGATCCTGATCTGTATGCTCCTGACTCCAAATCTGGAATCCAGCTCCTGTCCATCACCGAATCCAGTCTGGGACCTTTCCCTGTGCCTGCTGGTGATGTGATTGTAGTCCTGGGAGCTTGATAAAGTTTTGTATAGACTGTATATTTTTTCCCCTTTTTAAATTTTTTTATTATTATTTATTTCATTACTTATTAATATTTTCATTAAAGTAGTTTAGGTTTTTTCCAAACTCATAGATCTCTTTATCTCTTCTTCTCCTGTCTTTGAAGAGGGGGAAGGTAGGGGCCATCTGCCTTTCTGATTGGCCAACCTGGCTAAAATCACGACACCCAGCAACTGAGATTAGCCAGAAGATGATGTTCCAACCATATCCCATTTCCTTTACCTGCGCTGCAGTTTTGGAGTGGGACACAGCAGTGCCCTGACAATAACAATCTTCTGTATGCAGCACCCAGGGTGTCTTCCTGCGCTAGACATTGCTTGTTGTGGTGAAAAGTGGTAGTGTGGTCCTGTATGTGTCACAGTGATGTGTACTTGCATGGTTAGTTTACATAATTTCCTGTCAGATTTGGTGGTGAATGGAGTTAAATCCAGTTGGTGGCTGGTCATGAGTGGTGTCCCCAGGGCTCAGTATTGGGCCCAGTTCTCTTTAATATCTTTATCAATGATCTGGATGAGGGGACCGAGTGCACCTGCAATAGGTTTGCAGACAACACCATGTTAGGCGGGAGTGCTGACCTGCTTGGGGCAGAGTGGCTGGAGAGCTGCCTGGAAGAAAAGGACCTGGGGGTGTTTGGTTGACTGTTGGCTGAACATGAACCAGCAGTGTGCCCAGGTGGCCAAGAAGGCCAACAACATCCTGGCCTGTATCAGGAACAGTGTGGTGAGTAGGACTCAGGAGGTGACTGTCCCCCTGTACTCAGCACTGATGGGGCCCCACCTTGAGTATACTGTGTCCAGTTTTGGTGCCCTTACCACAAAAATAGACATCGAGGTGCTGGAGTGGGTCCATGAAGCTAGTGAGAAGGGGTAATGAAGCTGGTGAAGGGTCTGGAGAATAAGTCTTAGGAGGAGCAGCTGAGGGAGCTGGGGTTGTTCAGCCTAGAGAAAAGGAGGCTGAGGGGAGATCTTACCGCTCTCTACAACTACCTGAAAGGAGGGTGTAGAGAGGTAGGGGTCGGTCACTTCTCCCAAGTCACAAGCGATAGGACAAGAGGAAATGGCCTCAAGTTGTGCCAGGGGAGGTTCAGATTGGATATCAGGAAAAATTTGTACACGGAAAGGGTCATAAAGCATTGGAATGGGCTGCCCAGGGAAGTGGTTGAGGCACCATCCCTGGACATATTTAAAAGACGGGTTGAAATAATACTTAGTGACATGGTTTAGTGATGGTTTTTTGTCAGGTTGATGGTTGGACTAGATGATCTTAAAGATCACTTCCAACCTAGGGGATTCTATGATTCTATCACAGCAATGGTCTTTCCCTGTTCTGAAAAGCATGTAGTATGTGATATGCAAGAAAAGACACTGTGTGATAGTTCCAGAAGGAAAATCATGCAGAGGAGACTCCGTCAGCTTCACAGTGTTTTCTGTTGGATATGGACTGAAAAATCTAGGAATAAGTCAGTATCCAGATCCGCTTAGCTGAGGACTGTGATTGTGAACTAGAAGCCAGGAATTGTACCTGTTGAACAAGCCTCTAACAGATTTTGGTTGGTTCCAGCTGCTGTCATCTGAAAGTCTACTCTGAATAAATTGTACTATTTAAGTATTTTGGTGGTATGGTAATGTTTCTGAATGCATGCCAGGAACAGTAGCAAAAAATACCTTCACTATGCTAATGACTAAAGTCGTTAGCTTCTACAGAGGCCAGCTTCCTGATATCATTCAAATATCAGGCAGTCTGAGTCAGTCCTGATGATCTCTTTGGGAAAACAAATTCAATCCTTTGCCAAAAAACAGCATGAGAGAGGAGTGACCTTGCAATTTCTTTGCCATTCCACAGGGTTGAGGATAATGATGCGGAGCATAGCACGTCTTCCTGAGGCTTGGGATGGGCCATCAGGCAGGCAACTCTTTTATGCCCTAGTGCTGCAGGGTGCATAAAAAGATATTTTAGTCTCTGTGATGCTATCCTTTCCCCTCTGCACAGCCTAAGCCTCTTTCTTTTGTGGCCCTCTTCCTTTCTAGGCAGCAGCAACCACCACCAGTGGAGCTCTGATTTATTTCTCCATTTGACTTTCATACCAGTCATCATTAAAAGTCCCAGAAAACCCAGGCCAGGCTCTGTGACAACAGAAGGTGAGCCCTTGGGAAGAGATGGTGGATTCATATTTGAGCTACCTAGCCTGGACCTTTAGCCCCAGTAATGCTGTTTCATAGTTGGTTTCACGTATCGCCACACACATGTCCTCGGCCTCCCAAAGGGATCTGAGATGTTGGGCCTCAGGAGACCTCTGCGTGGGACTTTGTGAACTGCCCCACCACAATGCCTCTGCTGTGGCTGCAGCAAGCCAAGGCAGAATGAGGACCAAAGGACTCAGGTTGGAAAGAATATCCTTAAATTCTAAGTGTATACAGTCTCCCTAACTGGCCACACAACTCCTCACTTCAACATACTCTCTGACTTTTAATGTCAAATATTTCTTTAAAATTAGAACTAACAAAAAGACTAAGAAAACAGAATAGGGAGATAAAGTGATTTAAAATTCTAAAACTGAAAAGATTCTTGTCTTATGAGTTTCATATGCAGAACAGATGGTCCTTAAAAAAAAAAGTTCGGGCAGAAGAAAGGAGTTTAGAATGAGTCTATATCCTGCTCCCACTGCTCTGGGACCATAAGCAACTGAAATGCTAATGCAATTGATTATTCCATTGAATGGAAATGTCCACCCCTTAGTGGTACCGTCTGCAGAGAAAACAGCTCTGTTTTTTTAAGTCAGAGCTTCCTTTCATTTTTTTCTCAGTAACCAGTCTGCAACACAATCACATTATGTGACACTGAAACACAACCTTAGCTGGCCTTCTTAGCATACAATTTCGTTAATAGTCTATCTGGGCAAGAGCTAGACAATTTCTCTGTAATGATGTTTGTAATAGGATTTTTCCTTGAGTAAATTAGTGAGAAGAAAAGGCAAATAGTAAAATCTCTTATTTTCTTGACCTAAAATATATTCAATTTCCAGCCCTCCAGACATTTGCTTAGCTGGTCAGTGTACTTTTGAGCATTTGAATTGTTCTTCTCCAGAGATTGCTCTATTGTTGTTGTTAACTAAAAACTTAGCCTCTGAAATGTAAAACCGATTGATGGGTTTGACCTGCAAGAAATTGTCAGCTTCAAAAAACTAATATTTCTCTTTCCTCCCCTCTAATGATGCACTAGTTATAGCTGAAAGACCAGTAATTTGTACAACTGCTAAGCTTTTCTTGAAGTCAGTGTATTACCTGCCTTGGTGGGCACCACAAAATTTGTCAAAAACCCAAACCATCTTGCCTTCTTTTTCTTCTCATAGCTCTCTTAAACTGCTTTCTGATCACCTGGAAATAATTTTGAAAGTGGAAGCCAAGCAAGTGGTTCCCCTGTGGTACGCTTTTCTTTCAAGCAATTGGGTTATTAGCAATTTATGCTGGCTTGGTCTCTTGCCATTCTTCTGTGGCAGGCCTGTGACAGTGTATTTACAAGGAGGGTTGCTTCTAGAGCTAACATTCAAAGCCCACTTCAAATCAAACTGGTTAAAAACTTAATGTTTACCAAATGCCACGGGGAGAATATTTTGAGGCATTGCCTCCTAAATAAGGGTTTGAACCCTCCATCTCACAAATCAAAGGATGCTTGCTCAAAACAAATACTTTTTATTCCAGCTTTGGTATTACGTTCTATACTCTCCCTTCAATTTGTTTCATTTGGCAGTACTGTAATTTTAGCCCAGTTACGGACATGTGTTCAACTGAGACAAAGCACAGAGTGAAGTACAAGGGTCTTGTTGAATTTTCAAGAAACATTCTTTATGGATGATCATCCTGTTCTCTAGGCCTAAAAACTCAGGGAAACAACAAGGCTCTGCTTTTTCTAATTGCTTCTGAGCCACTGATCACAATAATTTTAAAGGGAAACAAAACAGAACAAGTTCATTCTAATTGCATTACAAACCAGGGAAAGACCTCACAGTTTCTTCTAGAGGGACATCTGTCAATTTCAGACTGCAGCCGTCACAGAAAAAGGCATTCAGAAACTGTTTCCTCTCCTCTGCAAAATCAGACTTCTGATGGCTTATATCCCTTTTATGTCATTTAAGACCTTCATGTGATAGACTATCTCCTGGTTTATCCCCTTGCCAACAGCACGCAATATATTCCCACAAGTTCACTCATCCAATGTAGTGGGAACAGCAGGCAGAACAATAATTAAACCAGGAAAAAGAATTAGGAAATATCCTATTAACAAGAGCATTTCCCCAGAGACAAAGGTAGAGGAATCTGGCTTTGCTGAAGCATGTTCTGTGGTTTTCATCCTTTGGATGCTCCTAGTATGTGTCTGAAAAGGGCCTTTGTGCTGGAAATGAAGTATTCTGAAACTGTACTTCAAAATGTTATCACAAAAAGTTTCTGTGTACTATATAATTTCCCTCCCTGTATACGTACTTGTTGCTGTTACTGCTTTGTGATACTTCTGCATGAGGAAAGACCAGGTTTGTAATAAGAGTGGAATAAAAATAACACTTGAATGTGAAAGATATTTGCTGGGTTTTAGAACATTTTGGTTTCTCGAAACAGACCACCTGCTGCGTAGGACCCTTAAGTCTACGAGCTAATAGTCTTCTCTCCACTTGAACTAATTTTAGCTACTGCCACTTGAAACTTTTGATGGCTTCAGCCACCTACTGCCTTAACACAACTTTTCCAGCCCCTCTCTGACACTCTGCCTGTTCAGATATCTGAGGTTTATAAATAGTTTTATTTTGGAAAATGGTCACTGGAGATGGAGGTGGAGAGACAGGAATCATCTGAGAGTAAATAGATTGTTAATTCCCTTCTGAGCACTGAGCTGCTGATTCACTCCCAATCAGTTCCCACACAGCCTGGGCTGAGTCAGCCCAGAGGGTGTTGAATAGTCAAGAACAAAGTCGATTCAGAGGATAATGGTTCTGCAAAGACCAAAACAGAAGAGTGATTCAGAAGGGGGAACTAAAAGAAGAAAAACACATACCAGAGAGAGGGAAGGGGGGGTGGGGGGGGAAATTAAAAGGGAAATAAAAATAGACAATCAACCCCTGTGCTGCCACCTCTATGTGGGAAACAAAGGTGTTCAGGGAGCTTAGAGAAAAAATAGAGGTGAATGAAAGAAAAGGACTGGATGGAAGAGGAGAAAGGACATTAAAAATCAAAAATAGTATCAGAGAGAAATCATCAGGGGGGAGCCAAAAAGGAAAAGGGGTGTAGGCAGGAAATGGGCTCACAGTAAGGACACAGTTCCAGGTGTGTCTCAGCCTAGCCACTGACTTCCCATCCACGTAAGCATGTACATAAAAGCTTGCATCTATAAATGTCATACCATGCATATCCATGGGGAGGAAATAGCTGAAGTGAGGCCCTACAGTCAAGGACTTTCTATCCCCTCCTGATCAAAGAGCTTAAGAGAGAAAAAAAAAAAAAAAAGGTTCATATGAGAAATGGGCACTCCAGAGGTACGTGAACACATCAGGAAGAACATTCACCCAGGTTAAAGCCAGGCTTCTTCTTTTGAGTTTCCTATCAATTCAGTGAAGAGGGTGAAGCTCCTGACCTGGATGCTCTGAATCATCCCGCAGGACATTTCCACAACCTTTATTTGCTCTACTGCTTCAAAAAGTGCCTCCTCAGTCCTCATATTGCCATTTCCTTAAATCTCAAGTTTAGTGCTGCAGCCGCTGAATGCACTTGGGCTCAGGACAGAGACTTGGCAGGCCGGAGAGTGACTTTTCTCATGTCCTGTGCAGGAGCCTTCCCTTCTTGCACTTCATATCAAAGGCAAGTAGCTGCTACAGTGCTGTGCCTCCCACCGCAATGAGCTCTCCGCTTGCATTCAGCGCTGCTGAATATACATTCTGCCACAGTAATATAGGCTCAGATTTCCTTCTTCTTAAAGCTTCTTATTTTAGAATAGCTTGTAACCTGTGCTAGTTTAAGGAGGCCACAGGGAAATCTTATCAACAACAGGGTAGAAGGAAATGGTTAACAAGAGAATTATTGACTTACATCTGGCAGATTTAATGGTTAAGATTTAGGCAGAAATCAGTGGTACTGATCCCAAAGCTTGAGGACAAGCACGTCCCTGGATACGTGACTTGTGTCTGTACAGAGCTATATGAATGATGAAAGCCCATTTGACCAAATGCCTAAGTTAGAAGTGTGTTTGCCCAAAGATACATGTGGGGTGACTGGGGAGGGGCGACAGCTGAGAAGATGATTCAGCTTTCAGTTAGGCCATCTTGTCCTCTGCAGGTTCCCCTCAGTCCCTTTAGTGAGTCAAAGAGCACGTATATTCCCAAACATTATCACCTCAGCCAGATAACTAAAGATAGGAGGGAATGACCCCAACTGTACATCCCCAATTTAGGCATTAAGATGGGCGTTCAAGTGAGGTTGTGCAAAGTTCCTCCAAGAGTATATTGATTACTTATATGTGAAAACAAGAAACAGGTAATTGTGATGTGAATGTTTGCATTAAAATTAATCCCACTTCAATCTTTTAGGGAACTGAGATAGGCTTAGCATTGCAAATAATCCTGCTATGTGCTGCTCTGACACTCAAACAGTTTCCAGAACTGGTGAAAAATAAAATTAATGGTTCTGGTATATTGTTTACATTGACACCTTCTCTGCCAAAGGGCGACACTTGTATAATTGTGGTTTGCGGTCTGGTGAGTTCCTGGGGCATGTTTAAAGGAGCTTTGTTTTTCCTTTGGTTTTGCTGTTCACCATCAGAGAAGGTGAAGTCTAAAAAAACACTCTTCACAGTCTGAATAAATACCATTGAGCTTTGAGATGCTCCCTAGCCCCTGGCATGGCTGAAGACCAACTTCCAATGTCTCAGAGCAGCTCCTGAGAAAGTCATATCTTGTGAAATTATATTTATGTCTCCACAGCACTGAAGTAGGCCTTCAGAGGGGATATTCTGACTGCTGACTGGGAAAGATTATCATGAGGTGGCTACAGCAACAGATTAAATAACTATGTGGCAGGACTCCCAAAACAGCAATGCCTATCAGCCTTGCAATGCTTCTTACCAGCTGTAGTTTTAGTAAGCATCTTAGTGATTTTTTATTTTACTGTTAAAGCAGCAATTTATCTGAGCCCATGAAAGAAAAACAATTGTCTGGAGAAAGAAATACATACAAGATACCAATGGTAACTTTGCTCTGGTAATGAGAAAGGAAAACAGCAAGTTTTCCTGTGCCATCGATGCAGACTATGGACATTGCACCTGCCCTCTTATACGGCTGTGTTTCTACAACATGCTGCTCAGCACAGGTAGCTAGTAGCAGGAAGAAAGAACTGTGAATCTGGTGAGGCGATGCTTGTGATTACAGCTGGAGTACCCATATCATGGGACAGTCAAAAAACAAACGGGTCTTTGATGAGAATTTTTGGGTTTGATCGTCCTGAGAGAGTGCTGGTGACAGAGAAATAAAATCCAAACTGATGTGGCTGAGATGAGAGGTGTTTCCACTGAAATATTGCCATTGTTAACAGCATTTCTGGAGGGCAAGCACTGGTGCAAAGTGAAGAAATTGCCTTGTTTGCCAGACACAGAGTGACCATCAGCAGTTCTACCACACTGTCTACATGGTGCAGGTTCCCAAGAACTGTGTGAAGAGCTCCCCCCATTCAACACCACCTCCCACCACTTTGGGGTTGGCAGGACTTTTCTGGAGTGGAAGGTGCCAAAGATGTACTGTGCTACCATGAAGATCATCTGTCTGTGGGGTACTAATAGACTGGTAGACAAACTGGTAAACAAACTGATGGAGGCAGAGAGTGTTCTCCTCTCCTTTCAGCAGGATTGGGAGTTATGGTGGAAGATGTATAGAAACATCAGAAGCATGGGCAAGGGCCCAGACTCAGGGAATCTGAGGGGCACAGGAATCGGTGTGCTTCAACCATGTAGTCTCCATGGGGAGCAGCATTGTGCTTGAGTGCCTTCCGGGGCTTCACAGTCCATTGAGGGGGTAACACATGATGAATTCAGTGATCCTCTGTGTCATGTATTGCTGGTTAACTAGGCAAACTGCTGTCCACAGAATTAAGGGGACAAGGAAACTTTCTTTCTCTCCTCCCTTTTCGGAAAATGAATGAGACAAAAAAGAGTGCCTTCACCAGTAACACAAAGGAAATCACTTTTGATCTTAGTCATTCACTTCCTACCTCTTGGTAAAAACATCAGCAAGGTCACGAGTTCTTCAGTCAGTACTGTAGTGGAGCCAAATTCTCCCACCCAAAAAATACCAAAGTGAGGAAATAGAGCTGGCACAGAGTGGGCAAAGAGAAAGTAGAAAAAGTACTGGATGAGAGATGTGCCTTTTTTTTTCCTTCTCTAATAGGTACTACTTTTCACTGACATAAGAAAAGCATGTTTAAACTGAGTTATTTGGTTCAAAGCATGTTATTCTGCTCACATGAGGATTTCTGTCAAGTTCAGGGCTTTTAAAGCAGTGAATTTACTGTACTTCTTTAATCTGGTACCATTTAGTAGGTCACTGATAGGTACAATAAAGGACAGCCCCAAGAAATGGCAGTGCTATAAAGGCGGGCAATAAAACTCCGATACCTATCTTTAAATTATTGTTACCTATCTTTAAATGTCTGCTACTGCATTTAAGATGAAACTTGCCAGAATGAATCATTACAGGGAGAAGATGAAATCTTTTGGCTCTTCCTTTTTTTGGGAAAAAAAAAAACAACAAGAAAGAAGAAAAAAGGAAAAAAAGTAACACTTGCCTGCTTCAGTCAGTTTTTACAAGTAAATCGCATACGCAAGGTGGTACTGTTGTTCTCCACTCTTGGAATCACTGTCTGCATCCCCTCTTTGGGGGGATGGGTACAAGCAGGCTGCTAGTGTGGTAGTACAGAGACCCTATAGGCAATCATGCTGCCTGGGACCAGACTGCAGACCTTGCCATCCATGGTGGTGAGCTCTGCTGGGTCAGCTTGGAAGCACCTGGCTCAGCCTGGCATTGACCAGAGCCATGACTGCTCCGTAGGCACTGCTCACCTCTGCTTGTCTTCTCTGTGGGCTGAAACCTCAGTGAGAAGTGCATACTGCTTATCTCTCAGTTCAGACGGAGCTCTTTGTAGAGTACCCTCTTCGTGCCTTACCCTGCTATAGGCTTCAGGCACTCCTTGCTCTGCTTGCTCTGCTACCTGGATGGCTCAGAGCCACAACGGTAGTGCGAGGGGCTCCAAGCAGATGTGAGACCTGGGCACGTCTCTTCTCCCACCATTACACTGTATGCTTTGCACTGCTATCCTGACACCCCGCCCTACAGCCTGCTGCAATTTCCTTTGGGGCTCCCTCCACAAGGCTATTCTGGATTGACTCACCACTGACTAACAGCGCAGTAGCGGGGACAGGAACAGAAATGGAAGTATATCTGTACGTTTTGAAAAGCTACAACAATAGGAGACATGTTAGCTTGAATTTTTCCTTGCTTCAAAGTGTCTTTGGTTGTATAGCTCTTAGGCTGAGCATGACATGCATTTTATGGTTTACATGCTTGAACACATGCCTAACTTCAGAATACTGTTCCCATAATTGGAGTTAAGTCTGTCTTTAAGTGTGTTGCTTAATCAGTGACCGAAAGCTAATGCAGAAACATTGATTTATTATATAATAAGAATTACTAACACCTTAACAGACTAATAAACTGCTAATTGCTTTCTGCCTATTTGCACTGATAGGATTTAAGATAAATACAGTATACTTGCAAAACAATTTGGAATCCTTATTAAGCAGAAATGAGTGGACGTGCTTTAACTCATTATGTTTGACTGGAAAAATGATGTTTGGTTTTACTGATGGTATAATTACTTGTGTCCAGGTTAGTTGGAAAGATTTTTATATCACCTAATGCCTCAACGTGTTAAGAAAATTTTAAAAGCATGTTTTTTCTACAGCTCACTTCGGTGGCATAGTTCTGGGCTGTGTATATGCTTGACAGATGTGAATCTGTAATCTTACTGGGGTTTTCTTTTGAAAAAAATGTTAAGAAGAAATAACAATAAGCAGATTTTTTTTAATATATTCAGCCCAGAAGGCAAAAAGATTTTGTTTGCTGAAAACATTAATTTTCTGTTAAAAATGGGACATTTTAAGAGTTGGGGGAGTGGAGGTACAATGAGCAATTTAAGAAGCTTGCTCTTTAATATGAAGACAAGTGGAGATCCCAAAAAGACTGAGGGGGAAAAAAGCATTTTTCAGGGGAAAAAAACCCAACCAACCAAACAAAAGAGGAAAGAGTGACACAGGAAACTAAGGCACAATCAAGTAGTGTAATGAGATAACCTCTTGTCTATTAGCAGCCTTCATCTGGAAGAGGGCAAGTTCAAATCTGTTGCCCACATGTATATGCTTCAGGATATGTTTTAACTCTGTTCTGCATGATGAAGTTCCTTTTGCAGAGAGTGAGTCTTATTACTTAAGCTAATGCTTCATACCACTCTGGAAAAGAGAAGGTGGGCTTTGAGGAATTTGAATCCGCTATGTGCAAGATGTTTGATCACCTGGAAACTCAGTTGGAGAAAAGAGAGAGATACTCCTGCTACAGCTTACTACATCAGTATGCTGAATACCTGAGGCTAGGTATTTTAGTTACCCAGTGCCACATTGGAGTTAAGAAGTCAGCTAGAGTTTTATAGGAATACTTGAAGGAGAAATATTTTCCTTCAATTTATTCATGGGCTAAAGTCTTAGGATATTGGGCAGGTCAGGAGAGCAAACTAAACAACATCAGAGAGCTGAGATAAGCCTCCAAATGAGAACAGTGGGTGCTCTGAGGATCAGATCCTGACCTGAGCATCATGGCACTTGAAAAACCTCAATACAGCTTCTCTGTCTGCATCCCTTCAGACAAGGCACTCAGACAGGGGTTGCATCGACCTAGGGTTCATCAGCATTTGAATAACCTTCCTTTTCCAAATGCTGAGCTCTCTCCAAACTGTTGTATTTAATGAATCACAGCATAGCAATTAAATTGCTGATGTACCCATCTTTCATCAGGACACTGACTCAAATGGTAACACAGTAGAGGAACAAACTGCTCCTCCTTTTGACCTGGTACAATACACCACAGCAATATACAACAGGCTTTTTAGAAAAAGCTCTCCTTCACACAGCTGTTATTCTGGAGAAACAGTGGAAAAACAAAAACAAAAAAAAACGAATGCTCTCTGTTGCACTTACTTATATATTTGTTGTTCTTCAGCTTGCATCACACCAACATCACTTTTTTTACCTGAGTGTTGCCCAGACTGGGCACATTTTAACACCCTGCTTTTGTCACTTAATTGAGAAAAGTTTCTAACTGGAATATCTTCCAAGGGCAGATACTTGAGGTTGGTGTTATTTCTAGCGAAGAATACTGCTTAAAGGGGCAGTGCTAAACGGCAATGCCAGTCACTTATGGCTTTTGCTCATCTCCCATTCCTGATGGTGCTGCAGGTTCCTGGAGGTGCCTTAGATGTCAGCTCTCCAGCTTGCCTCAACCCCAAGACAGGCAGAAAAGCTCCTCTCTTGTGCATTCAGCACCATCTATGAGTGGTGGGCCACTAAACTGGAGATTTTGTAGCAGCTACATATGATCGAGGGGGAAAGTCTTCATCCCATATCAGCTGGGGCCCACCCATAGCTTCGCTTTTATTAAGGGTATCATACGTCAAGTCAGTGGAGCCATAAGCTGCTCAGAGGCTGTTCCTCTGAGAAGATCCTGCTCTAGTCATGTAGCTTAGGAGCACTGCCACCTTTCTGTGCTGTTTTTCTTTCCAGCAGGAGTGAGGATGTTTGGAGTAGGAAGTGCTGTGAGGAATCTGTGTAGCTTTGGAACAGTTTCTTCTTGCAGTGATTTAACACTGAGTTCCAGCTCTCCCACAAAGATGAGCCAGCTACTCCATAGCAGCCTGGATTAGATTCTAATCCTGCCACATCATCGGTCTAAAAAGGAAGAAAACTGCCTTATTGGATTGGCTAAGCTTTAAATTAAAATAGATGGAATGCTAAAACATTGCAAATGCTTAAGCAGTAAAGTGAGGACAGGATAAAAATGAATGATTTTAGAAACCAGTACTGAGAGAGAAAAAAGAGCTCTTAAAGAAACCCAAGAGCATAATATGTCATATCTACCAGAAAGAAAAATAAGCACTAAGAAAAGGAAAACATATTATTATGAGGATAAAAGGAACTGCGTTAGAGTGATTGTCTGTAGACTACAACATCAAAATTAGACTAAATAATTTCTTTTCCCAGAACTTCAAAAGAGCTGTTTCCTCTACATGAGTAATGTGTTTACCAAATAATTTCTTGGGTACTTCATTACTGTGCCATTACAGAAAAGAGCTCTGATTTTTTTCTTGGAAGCCAGTACTTGCCCAAGTAACACCTGAGGCTTCCCACAAGCCATCAGTTTCTCCACTGTACATTAGTGGAGAAATCTGACATTCATAGTCTGGTAATACTCACAGGCTTGTAAAAAGCTAATTAGTGTTTCCTCTTTGCATGTATTCCCAAATGACTGACCTTTATAACATATAATACAGGTCACTGTGAGCTAGGAATTCGTGCTGGGAAGTTAAGGTGGATCCTCTAGCAGCATGGGGATGTAGCAGACTCAAACAGCCGTCTCATTATAGTTCATGTGTTTATAGTAGTCAAATTAGAGCATTTAAAGGAAAACACTTAAATAACTAGTTCTAGAGACCACTGAATATCCCCTGCCTAGTAGAGCAGTCTTTGAAGTCAAGACATAAATAACCTGGATGGCTAAACTATACTTGATATGACTGGATAATCATTTGCATGTGCATAGCAGCACAATGTGTGGATAGCTCTTGCTTTTACAAGCAATCTGAATGGTCTGATGCTTCTGTATCACATGCCAAGCAGTGAATAACTGAGCCCAGAACAGCAGCAAGAACGAAGGGGCAAATACGCTTGAACACCATTAGCTCCTGTTGTGGCCATCTAAGAAGACACACTGGAGGCTCAGAACAAGGAGAAACTGCCTGATCAATGGTCAGTGAAATCACAGACTGTCATAGTAAGAATGCTTAACCCAAAGTGGTTAGTCTGATTGAGTACTCTCCTAACTAACTCCTTGTATTGCTGTTGTATTGGATGAGACTGCCCCAGGGTCCATACTAAAACCTAGGACTGCTCATCTTTTTGCCCCTGTGATGTGACAAACCCTTGCAAGCAACAAGGATCCTGAGTATGAGCCTCTTTTCACACATGGAGTTGGGGAAGCTTACTCGCTTCTTTTTTCTACTTCTGCAAATATGCACCCCCTTTGTGAGCTCTATTAATTTTTTTCTTTCTTTCTTGGCTCTGAATTGTGCCAAGAAAGATGCTCCCCTGCTGCAAAACCCCTTCTGCCTTGCATCCTGCTGTGGTTTGCCCTTACTTTGTCACATCCACCTAAGCCAAGCAAAGATGGGAATAGAGGGATGGGATCATGCAGACTTTCTCTGCTGTGTCAGCTTTTAGCAGTTACCCACCTGCTTGATCTAAGGGGTTGTTGTGGGGTTTTAAACTTCATTTCACCATCTCCATAATAGGAAAATATTCTGGCCATAATTTGTAATAAAGAGGAAAGGAGAATTTCAGTTCCACTTTTGAAACAACCAGCAATAAACATCTATCTGGATTCCCTATCGCTTCTTACACCAGCCTAATGGAGCAAAATGTTCAAAATTATGACCTTCTCTTCCCCTGATCTCTTGCTCTGTGTCGTGGCCAGCAGGTAACGTGGTCTACTGGGAAGCTGCTTTCTGAGCACAAGCAGGGAAAGCTTGAGCCTGAAAACTAAAAGTTCCTGCAAACATTTGTACCATGGAAAGGGCATCAGCCCAGACTCACATTATCCAGAATTTGTATTAGAGTTAAGCATAGCTAGAAGTGTTAAGAACAGCATCTTGTATTTGTTGTATTTAGGACAGATATAAATGTATTCAGTGTCTAGATTTCAACCTTTTAAATTCCACTGTTTGGGGGCGTTTTGACCAAGTCTTCCTCTTTAGGAATGCTACAGCAAACTCAAGGTCTGTGCCATCTCTTAGTTGGCTCCCTGCAGGAATGTTCCTTTCACTCAGCCACCATCCGGTTGCTGGTTGGATTTCCTGCCTTTGCCCTTTGCTTCTTACATATTGAATCCCATCTGGTCATACACCTTAAAAATGTAATGTGCTTGTGTGCTAGTTGTCTTTATACCACACAGAAGGTATAAACATAGGAGAAATACATGACCTGGATTTATAAGCTGTCAGAGGGAGAAGATGACAAAGTACTGGAAAAAGATACATAGAGACAAATAGATATGGAGTTATTCTGGGCCTAAAAGACAAATGGTCAATAGCAAGGTCTCAATTTTCATTGAGGTAGTTTCAGCTGATTTGTAAGGAGGATTGAAAGAGCTAAGAAACAGGAAATTTTTGGCCATTCAGATTTTTCAGACCTGCAGAAAATATCAGAAATATAAGAGAGAAGGAACTTGGTTTTGCACTTAATGTATTTTACGCCAGATTTTGTACTAGACTTGAGAAAGTGACAGACTGCTCAAGAGGCTCTATAACGAGAAGATGCAGGGATTTCTCAGGAGCTCAGGTTCTGCCTTGTTACTGGTAATGAATGTATGCAAAGGCTAGATTTCATTGCATTTATATAGCTAAATTTCACCGCAGCAGTCTGGCAGCAAATAAAGCATATCCCACCGGAAAGATCACCAGTGAGTATTCCAGATACTGGAAAGATGCTAGAAAAAGAAGCAATAGAAAAAAGAAATTGCAATAGAAATTGCAATTTCAAATCTGGACACCCTCTCAGATCCCTAGGCTTTATTGATAGACACCTAGTGGAAAAACTGGGAGATTACCAAGACTGTAGTCTGGAATCTGCTGAGGAGTTTAGCCATAGTACAACCTTCTTCTTGATAATCATAGAATCATCTAAGTTGGAAGGGACCTTTAAGATCATTGAGTTCAACAGCTAACCTAGGACTGCCAGAATCACTGCTAAACCATGTCGCTAAGCACCATGTCTACCCGTCTTTCAAATAGCTCCAGGGATGGTGATAATGACTGCAGATGTCTGATATCCACAATGTGATTTTATTGCATGGGGAACTGCACCAGTCCTGACACACTTTTAGCAGTGACATTTCAGGTTTGACTCATTTTGGATGCGCTCTTCCCTTCAGATATCAGTCATAAGCCCTAGCAATAGTAGCTAGCTTTTCTGGATGTGCATTTCTTTCATGTAATTCTAGTCCAGTGTCCTCAATTGTCTTCTCACTATGTGTTACAGATGTGATGGTTTTCCTTACCTAAATGTCATATGTATAGAGGTGCAGTCCCTTCTTGATGCTAGAGAATAGTGCTCCTTTGAAGAGTTTCTGAAGCCCCTGTGACACATTGATATTGTACACAAGCCAGCTTCATGCTAAAAGGGCAATATAAAACCTCTACTCTGTTGCACTAGTCCCAGTTAAATCTGCACAGGCTTTGTACAAACCTAGCATGTATCTTGCCATTGCAGCTTGTCAAGGGTTTTGAATCACCTTAGGTGAATTATCTGCCCCTCAAGCTACAGAGGAAAGTGACCCTGAGTTATTCCAGTCATGGGCTGGGGTTCATCATGGGGAAAGTTTCTGAATTTCCTGTTATAATCCAGCTGCCAGGAGCTTTGCTTTGAATATAAAATAGTATTGCAGATACCAAGCTGTAGATGCCGCCTCTCCTGAGGAGTTCTGCAGTTCAGCAGTGATCTCAGGAATGATGCACTGATGACCTTTGCTTGGGGTCTGTTTCCTCTGCTTTGATCTACTCCATCTTCCAGTGAGGTTACTCCAGTTTTTCTGGTGATCTGACAGACCTCACCTTTCATGGGCTTTTCATCACAGCTGCTTCTACCTTGTTCCCAGATTCAGAGATGTTCCATGTACATCTCAGTGCCAAGAGAGTCAGGTCCTAGTGCAAGCTCCCCCCATTACTGCTATGTGCTTACTTCAGACTACCTGCCTCACAGTTAGCAAAGACATTTCTGTTTATTTTTCTGAAATATGGGCACTTCTCTCGCTTCTTTATAAGCACTTTCTCAGTGCCTTTGTGCCTTCCAGATAGTGTAAAGCTTGATTTCTGGCATTTTATTTATTCTCACATCATTCAGAAGCCATTTCCATTAACTACTGGAACAGAACCATGCAGTGTGAATCTTGTCTCTGCTATTGCAGTAACCTATCCCATCCTGTCCCCTCTCCAATCCTGCCATGCTGTGAGTTTGACTTTTCCCCTAGCTATTTGTGCTGGCACCTCAGGCAATAGCATTTCAGCCCCAGCATTCTTTCCAGGTCAGGAACAGCAGGGAGTTTTCCTTCTGACTGCTTCTGATAATTTTCTACAAGGTGAAAAGAGAAGTGTGTGCTCTGAGCTCCCAAATGGGCATTGATTTGCATGTTTGGAGTTACAGGTCTAGACAGCCATTTGACTAATGACATTTTGAAAGTGCAAATATGCTTTTTTTTTTTTCTGTTTTTTTAACCCGAGGTTCTGTCACCCTTCTCAAGCAACAGACAATCAAAATGTCTTGCAGGTGGGAGCTAGCTCCCATGGCCTCTGGGTATAATAGGTTAGCAATTTTTTTTAATTTTTTTTTTTTTGAGATCTAAAGTTGAGAAAGCTGTGTTGTACCTCTTAACAGTTAGAGCTTTAGGGGTGGGCTCTTTTAGGTCAAGCTCCCAGTTGTAACTTAAAGTGTTATTTACTGTCTGTACAGAAAATTAGTGTAATAAGACTAAGTTACAAGACCCTGTTGAAAGGGGAGTAGGATTTTATTTTACAAATCTCTGTGTAAGTTGCTTCTACCCACTGACACTCTCACACGCACAAAGTTCAAAGCAGCAGAACTTATATACAAGTTTCCTGACTGCTTTCTTTCCCAGATTTGGATATCTGTGCAGCTGTGGTCTGTTGTCCTGTTGGGAGAGCTGGAAGAAGAATGGCCCGTGCACCAGGCTAGACTTCTGTTGTCATCCTCCTGGCACCAGAGTGTAGCTTTATCAGAGCACAGTCCCTCTGCTCTTGGTGTAAACAACACATTCCTCTGTGTTTACCAGCTTTATCGCTTACAGAGCTGAGCACAGGCCATTCTTTTAACCCC
The DNA here is from genome assembly GCA_033628505.1 of Tringa tobata. Taxonomy (NCBI): domain Eukaryota; kingdom Metazoa; phylum Chordata; class Aves; order Charadriiformes; family Scolopacidae; genus Tringa; species Tringa tobata. Next base: position 6,647,706 of record JAHREE010000379.1, on the reverse strand, counting down.
CTCCCCTTTTTTTTTTCCTCATGCTTTCATACTGATTTTTCCATTTTACCTTAGAATTGTAGTATTTCTGTTACAAATCTCTGCATCTGCCAGTAAGTGTCAGGATAGCTTGGGGGTGGAGGTTTTCAAAGGATACCATATGGCAGGTTTTCTCACTAAGCGTCACACGCTAATGCCAATACAACCCCACTCTGGGTACCTCGCTGGTACTTGTTTTCACAAAATATTGAGCAGCATTTTATATTCTTTAAGAAGCCATACATTCCTGATATTTGTGGAAGGTGCTAGGCCTGGAGGAGGATGGTCTCTTGTAAGAAAAACAACTGAAAATTAATTTGCAGAAGTGTGCCAGTAGGAAGCTGCACTTCAGGTTTGTTCATTTGCTCTGTACATCCAGAATTGGCTTCTCTGCTGCAGCTTCAGCCAACAGGTGAAGCAGTCATGACTGCCTTTGAGATGAGACCTGCCTGGGTTGAGACCAACAAAACTCATTCCACATGCATCACCCAACAGCCCCCGGAGGGACAGGCACACTGTGCCATCTGCTGTCTCCAGCCCAGCAGAGGCATGCCAGTAATTTTCAGCAAACAGAAATGTTGGAGTGTACAGGGAGTAGTAATACTTTCAATCTGTTAGCAGACCTCTCTTCATTCTTTAAGAAGATCTCTCCCTTTGGTCTCTTGCCTTAATCTTCTGGGAATCATCACTGGGCCTGTCTATATTTAAAAACTGTTCCTGTTTCTGCTGGTATGTGTGTAGAAGCATATTTCTTTTACACTGAGCTCAAAAGATCTCATTGATAAGCTGCTGAGCTTCCAGAGAGTGTCATGATGAAGTCCTTGTGAGACATATGCTCCAAAGACGTTACATAAAAGATACACATTTTTCTTTTATTATGAATAAAGGCTACAGAAAAAGGACTCTGACACTAAGTATAATGTAAATAAATAAAATACATGCAAAAAAAATCTAGCAGTGTAGCTAGAATTAGCACTCTATGGTTTTGTATAAAAACATATTACCTTTATTAGCTGTAAAAGCAAAATCAGAATTGTCTGCAGGATTTTGCAGTGATTCATTTAATTTCCTGTTTTCTGAGTTATTTGACTTCTAAATCATGATTGTTAAGGGGGGCTAAGGCGGGTAATCATCAACTGCTTTTCTTTGAAGCTGATACAGGAAACTCAAGAAACTTAAATTTCAGAGATTAGCCAGTTCATAAGAGGAATGTATTTTACCAAGTCCACGTATTTTCCAAACAGTGAACTGACTCTTGACAGAGCTGTGGCGACCAGCAGCCTCCATCTGTTTTGAAAAAAAACAAACAAAGAGATAATGTTCTTCCCATATGCTGAGGGCCAGGAAAAAGGGATATATAAAATGGTTGCGTAACGCTGTCAGAAAAAAGCCACCTGCCACCTTTAACACATCAAAATAGTTGAGGTTTTCTCCCCCCAACATTGCTTCCCAGTCCCACCTCCACCCCAGTGTAAAGAACAGGTCTTCACTGATGAGTTTTTGCCCACCAAAGCATGGCAACTGTTTTGCTTCCCACAGCCCAAATCTAGAGCCACAAACCTCCCCTTCAGGGAAACACGAGTATGCTGTTGGGGAGAAGCGAGGCCATCACATCAGGCTCACCCACAGAAACATCAGTAAGGGGCTTAGCTCCCAGCCTGCAGATCCTCAGCAGCTCTGCGCTGTCCCTGTGGAGCCCCTGGGCCCACATAGACCATGGTCTCACTCCCATTACTGGACTCCAGCTAATATGCCTTCCTCTGGCCGCTATAATGCCCCAAAAAGGAGGTGAAGAAAACGCAGCCGCATGAATGGGCCACATTTAAAAGCTAATCCTGATGAGGGCTTCAAAAACATTCACACGGATTCCTCTTAATGGCCTGATGCAGCAGAGAGAAATGGTGGTGTTCGTGCCACACATGGCCTTATTCCTGCGTCACCTGCTCCCAGGGCCCCACAACACCATCTTGTGATCCATCCAAGTTTCAGGGTTAGGAGGCAGGAGCACAAGCACAATCTCACAAACGCGATTCAGCTCCCCTCCAGCTGCCGAACGACCACCCACTCCGAGCAGAATAAATCTTTTGCAGGCTAAAATCAGAAATTATCCACTGTGACCACTGCTTGGGATGCTGAGGGAATGCCTGAGCTTGCCCTATTCAACAAAAGCCACACTCCTGACTCAAAACACACCCTTCTGCACGGGCTTCATCTTTGCTCCTGGGGATGAAAAGCAGCCAAGGAAGAGGGAGGAAGTCCCCTCAGAGGAAAGCTTTTATCTAACCTCAAAGGCAAGATCGTCAGAGAGCAAAGGATTAATGAGCTCATTAGCAAACAACTTGCATGCTGCTACAGACAATAGCAATATCTGATTTCAGGCACTGAAACCTTTTGATTCCTCTCTTATTTGTAGGCCAGATCCCTCGAGCTATCTACTTCCAGGACCAAGCCTTAATTGTATGGCTGAAATGTAGGCCTAGTGCATGCAGATGAGCTGTAGTTTCAAGAAACCTGGGCCAGGGAAGATGCAAGTGTCTCAGTGTTGGAAAGCCAGATGAAATGCTGTGACTTCTTTAGAAGTACAAGATCTTCTAAAACTGGGGCCAGCGAAGCGTCCTGAATTAATTTCAGCTTGCATTGCAGCGGACTAGCTGGAAAACCAACCCTCCTCCCTTTTACAGTTTCTATGGAGGTGGAACCACCACAACATTGCAAAGAGGTCCCAAAACCTAAATATTCTCCCTATTAAGACTACAGTGCCATATTTCTGGTTGAGTTTATTGCACCTCAACATCTGGCCATTAAATCTGCCTATACCATTCTCTGCCAGAATAATGACCCTTAACATCCTTTTCTGTGCCCTTGCAGGTATTATTAGACTGTCATCAAGCACTTCCAAACCCCTCTTTTTTGCTAAGCTGCAAAACTTCAGCTCCCGCAGTCCTTTACTAGAAGGCATTTTCTGGTCTGTTAATCACTCCTAGCTCTGCTCTGACAGCCTCTAATCCACCACCATCCTTCTGCATCAGGCGCCAGCTGAGCACTCCAGGATTTGCACCGATGTCAAAGACAGACACGTGGCAACTCCTTTGCAGCTGGATGCAGGCCCGTTTTCATGTCCTCCTTTAGCCCTTGTGGCCCACATGGCATACAGGGAGCTCGCAATTTGCTGAGTGTCTGCCATGACCCCCCTCCCTCTGCAAACTGCTGGAATGAGTTCCCTTTTTCTGCAAACCTACTCTATGCTTTGCAGTCTTCAATGGATGATTTGCCATTTAGCTGTATTTAAATGTACTCTGTTTGCTTACCCCACACAGCCAGCCTGTCTAGGTTCCACATGCTTATATCTTTATTTTGCACTCCTTTGCATTCGGGGGTATTTTTTACCATCTGTGCTGCTAACAGGCAGTGTGATAGAATATAAAAAGAGTATTAGTTATTCAGTCCAGGAACTGCAGGGAGGGTGACTACCCTTCAACTCCTTTTGTTTTTTCTCTCTCTTGAAGCTGCTGCCGTTTTGGCCAAGCACAAGGACCGTTACGAAGGACGAGAGTGCGTAGTAACGCAGACGGAGAAGGGGATGCTGTGGTTTACAAGCGAGTGTGGACACAAGCATACAGGATCTGCTCCAAAGCCTCCCCTCAAGCACTTGCCCCCACGCAGTCCACAGGAGGCAGTGCATGGACACAGGGGTGGCCACCTTACACAGCTGAAGCCTTTGAGCTTCCTCTGCAGGTGCACGGGAGCACGTTTTAACCCAGGTGACTGGTTAGCCACAGCAGCTAACCATGTGGGCTCACCACTGCTGTGCTTGCCCAGGCTTTAGTAAGCCCCAATGGGTTGCCATGACTGCCGTGCTAACAACATCCAAGCCTGTCTCTGCAACTGGTTTAGCCTCAGTTATATGTTATATACTCAGAGGCCATTCTGCATTCAGAAATGCTTTATTTTTAAGGTACTAAACACCTTGCAGAATTTGAGTCTGTAAAGTATAGCACAATATCTGTTCTCATTTGCCTTTTGACTACCAAAGGAATTAATTAGCATCAGCAGAAGTGTAAGAACTGTGGAAAGCAGAATGAGCTACAAGAACTTTCTCAAGTCTGTTCAGCTCCCAGAGAGGACTCATCAGAATTCATCCAAAATGTCATCCTTGGTTTGCTTCTTTCAGAAACTTATTATTCCTGTGTGTTTAAAATGATCCCGTGGATGTGCTCTTCATCTGAGCTAATTAAAGCCTGTAGATTAACAGGCACATTTTGCTCCTTTTTCTATCAACAAATGCTGGAGAGGTTATATGTGCAAAGATGTGTGGTAGATTTTGGGGTTGTACGATGACAACTTTGTTTGTAATAAAATAGATAGATCTAAGCTGGTACTGTTTATTGCAAAGCTCATTTTAAGTATTGTTTTTTATTTTGATCTTTCAGTAATAACCTAATCATTTTAATTCCAGGAAGGAGTAAGGACAAATACATTACATTCTCATCTTTTAAAATATTTTCAGCCTTATACAGCAGTTAAGATTGAATAAGTTGATGTTATCATTTGGTTTACTATCACTCTCAAATATTTTTAGCCAGCTCTTGATATAGTGTTTTTTATTAAAATCTCAGGGGTGTTGTGGTTTAACCTCAGCCAGCAGCTAAGCACTAGGCTTGCTGGCCAGGCATTTATTATATCTCTGCCTTTTAAATCTCCAGTGACTGCCTAACTAAATCTATGGCTTTGAAAACCCACTCTTTATTCTGTGTAACGAGTTAGTAAGCAAATGAAACAATGAGGAAATCTAGTCTGGAAGGTACCACTGTATGCCCTATTCTCCTTTTTTATTGTTTTCACTACCTTCATAACATATTAAAGACTGCAATGGTTTGAATGGAAATACATGCAAGGCTATTTTAACAGCCAATCCCGGAATATCGCACAACCGCATTTCTGTTGAGGTTTAAGAGGACTGATTAATTTTTCTTGTGTTTAGATATTGGTTCATCTGTGATCATCTATTGTTATCTACAGTTTGCCCTGCTGGCTGCAAGGCCTTTTGAAAACACAAGTGTTGTTCTCTGCCTGGAGCATCGATCAGCAAAGGCTGTTCCCACAGTATATATCAAGACCATATTGGAATGAAATGTCTGCGTAACAAATTAGATTTATAGACAGATGGATAAGACAGGCAAATAGATGAATTGGGTAGAGATCCAGTCCCAGCTGACATATGTTGAATCAATATTAAAATAGCTGTGTTAAATCACAAGGCTTTTACACTGTGTATGTTGTCAGGAGTTAATGGGTGGAGAAGAAAAGCAAGATTTTTCCAAAGCCAGGTAATGTCACAATTTTTTCAATTACAATCTGAGTACACCAAAATGGACAGCATTTGCTATTTAAGAACATACGGTACTGGTGCAGGTTTGCCAGGTTATCCTGTAAATCCAGAGCAAACAGCTTATAAGCACTGGACAAAGGGAGACCAATGTAAAGAAAATCCCATTGCTCCTAAAACTGAGAGCAGCTGCTGTAATAGGTGCAGGTCTTCTCCTTCCCCTGGGTGGGTGTGTTGAAAGAAGAATCCTGAGACAGGTTGGGCTGTTTGGCACCTGCTGTCAGAGGGAGATGCATTGCCATGAAATGACTGACGCTACTGCAAAAATGCTACCTGTTTTGGGATGTGACTCATTTAATCAGAAACTTCTGCTGCTGGAACTTTTTTCATGGCAGTGGGGCCCAGAGCACCTGCCAGGCTGTGGTCCTTTTGCACTAGGCATCACACAAAGTTATAGCAAATTATAGTCCTTGGGACTGGTGGCCCACTCCTAATACACTCAAGGGGAACTTTATCTCTGGTGCCAGCAGGAACTGTAGCATACTTTCCCATATCATCCCATGCATGTCCTTTGTCATACAGCTCTCAGGTAGCAATGTATTGCCCAAGACTTGGTCTCAGTAAGGTGGGCAAAACTGTGATGAGAATTAATGGGAGCAGTAGCCTTGCTAAGGTAAAAAAAACAGCTAAGGAGCAGGAAAAGAAGCAGTAGGTATCTGAAGATTAGTTTAAACCATTACCAGTACTTCTGCACTAACTTAATAAGCCTGTGAGGGATTTCCACCAGAAAGGACTTGGACCCTAATGGTCACATTTTTCTAGGGTAAAACCGACCAAACAAACAAAAACCACAAACAAACAAACAAAATCCAACTAACCTAAGAAGCCAGAGGTCTTAAAGACCAGTTTTCTGGATTTGGGGGTGCACAGATAAAATTCATTATTTCACTTTCACTGAATTTTTTCACTGAATTTTAGAGTTGGAAGGGACCATAGAGATCATCTAGTCCAACTCCCCTGCCAAAGCAGGACCACCCAGAGCATGTCAGATCATGCTACTCAGGACGATTATCCATCATCTTAACCACACAAATTCAACACTGGTCAAATTATTCCTCTTTCCTCTTCCTCATGAATGTAAACCAGTTTTAAAAGCAGATGCAAGTTGCTGTTTGAGTACTTTGCAAACATCTGGTGGTGATCAGGGGCCTCTGCGTCAGTTAATCCAGCTCACTGTTGGACTAATTCTAAGAAAAATAAATATCTTCCATGGCTACTGGACTGTTGAACCCCTGAGGAGCTGGGTAGGAGTGAGGAAGGTTAATTAAATTACCTGTGTTATCAGTTGGCTGTACCTTACAAAAGGGACAAGTGTCCTGAGCTCCCAGTCCTGTCTGGGTGAGGTGGCTGAAGTGCCTTCATCTGGGCTTAAGCTGTCAGCAGGTGTCACATCAGACCACCACTTAGTGGTCTGTAAATCACTCCTGCCATGTATGGTAGCATCGTGTCCATCCTTGTGCAGAGCCAGGAAATAAGTTTGGATCTTTAAAAGCAAAAGGGAGATCAGCCCACCAAATGAAGCACAATCATCTCCCCCAGAAGAAGAGGGTTTCTGAGGCCAGACAGAGAGAAACACTATCTGTTTTGAGGAACCAAGCCTGGGGTGGACAAGTATGAAAAACAAGCTACGAGAGCTAACTACCCTACCTACAGGTGCCAGGTTTGAGCCTGTTCTGTGGATTACAGATCTTGGACCAGAAAGGCTGGTTGGGTTGGAGGAGGGTGAGATCTCCACAGTCAGCAGTTATCAATATTAACTGCTATTTCAATGGTGCCTTAATACTGTTACAACAGTGGCTCATCACCAGCTTCTCACCCTATGTGAAGTGCTGGAATCCTGGAGGATTGCTCAGATCTGATTTTATTCTGCTAGGGTAGAATTGGTATAGGGAGGGTCTCGAAAGGCCCCTCCTTTAGTTTATGATGTCAGCCTTGGCCCTTGTACCACCGCCAAGGAAGAAGCTCAGAGCTGCTGCAGGTGATGTAAAACCTGCAGCCGACAGCCGATGAAATCAAAAAGCAGCTGACTATTTTGATTAGGGGGGAGAAAATGTGGAACTGCCGTTAACTTTGCCCAAGTGGCTTATTTGGGTCTTCATCCAGTCAAGAAGCAATGCCAAGAGGAAATTCCAGCAGAAAAATCTTGAACTCCCTTTTTCAAAGCATCTTGAGTATATGACAATACTCTCATGCTATTTTTTGGGAAATCTCTTGAGATATAGTACTGTCAAATGAAGTACAGCACACAGAGCTGGTGAAAAATCCTAGCATAACAGAGTAGCAGACAGCCCAGTGTAGGCGACATTGTACAGAGGTATATGCATGTATTCTTAATGTAGCAATTTTCAAACAGTGGGGTCGTGGAGCAGCTGGTTAGCTCAAGAGGTGATAATCTTTAAGTGCTGAGGTATATAGAAAAGATTAACAAATAGCCATGTTGATTGGGAAGGGTCTTTGTGCCTTGTAAAATCTAAAATCTCATGTTTCTCACCATCTCCTCTAATTTAGCTTTCTATGGAGGGTTTTAACAACGTGAGAAGTAATTAGAAGTAAATATGGAGGTTTTCTCCATCTGCTCATATTTTAAATCCACAGTTGGTCAAGCCCAGCACGCTGAATTTACAATAGGTTTTACTCCTTGCCACGTGCAGCACAACTCATCTGAAGCCTCATCTAGGGAGAAGGCTTGCAGGAGGAGGCAGCGAAACTGCCATAGCACTGATGCCCAGACCCCACCGTGCCCTGCGGGGTGATGAACAGCAGGATGGAGCGTTTTCTGGCAATGGAGGCAGCGGATCTCTGCTGCAGGAGGGGCTGGGGAGCTCTTGGCTGGGGCTGTAGGAATGCGATGGGAGAGGGAGAGGGCTGCTGTGAGGCACTGCGGCCACAGCCAGGCAGGGCAGGACAGGACACCACTGGGGGCTCTGCCACCACGTCCTCCTTTGCTGCTGAAGGACCCACTAACTCTATGGTTCATCTGCAGTGCTGTGACATGGAGCAATCCTGACATGGAGAAAAAAAAAAAAAAAAAAAAAAAAAAAAGAGTATTTTCCTTTCCTTAGTTCAGTGTCCCGTCAGGTTAACTAGACTGGAAAGACCGGCTTGTCCTAATGAGTACTGGCCTCTATTTACTGTCAGAGAAATGATAAGGGCTTATAATGCAAAAGCAGATACTTAAGATCACCTTATGAAAACTTTGCAGTTAGTGTTAACTTTTCCAAAATTTCAAGAACTGCTGATGTTTGAGAAGTTTGATGTTCTTGCCCGCGGCAGGGACACAGCTGAGTGGTTTTGTTTAGGAGAAAGCAAAGGGTGTTTTTATCAGAAAATGCTGAGTATTTATACAACAATCAGCCCTGCTTAGATAGCACATCTGCTTTTTTAGAGGCTGGCAGAAATGCAGTCATAGCACCAATATTTTGTCCCCAGAACCACTTGAAAAAGAAAAAAAAAAACAACAAACCATGAAGCTCTCCACCTGGAGGGAAACGGCTGCCTGACATATCCACTTGTCCCATAGGACGAGACCCACTCCTGCCCACAGAACGGGGCAGCATGGTGGGAACAGGAGAGCCTCCAGAACCCCTCTGTGGAGATTTCCTCAGCAGCCTGAAGAAGAGACTGAGTAGACAATAATGAATTCAAAATATTTGCCAGGAGCCCTTGGAAAGCCAGGCATTATCAGCTTCAGGTGTGGTGCCAGTCATTCTTTTTTCTTGACTGAGTAACATGAGCCTAAGAAAAGCATTACTGCCATTTAAATAACAAGCATAATTTCAAATTGCTTTGAAATGTCTCTGGTTTCCAAAGGACTGCTGTAGGAATACAGCTTCTGTATCCCTCAAGAATTTGTCTTTCCACTTGATAAATTCTTCCTCTATTTTTTCCCTTAACAGTTTCTTCATTGCACTTTTTCCTCTCTTTTCTAGTCTGTGGATTGAGGCCCCTCTAAATCACACCAGTGGTCTGTATCATTTCCCACCAGAGCACAGTTAGCCCTAAGTGAGTTTAAGCCCAGGGTTCTGCAAGCATATGCCAAGACTGTGACCTGCTTCCTGATGCTGTGGATCAAAATTCCCCACAAAAAGCATCACTAGGACCATGGGCCAGTGTTAAATGCTTATTTCTCATCAAGCCACATTTCTCAGTCTGCGTGGAAAAGGGTGACTGGGGTCCTGTTTGATCTCCCAGCAGAGGTCTGATCCAGGGAGGATGGGGATCCCTGCTCAGTCCACCAAAACAGCAATTGCTGAAGAGAGTCAAGGGAATTGAAACATGCCTAAACTCCCAACCTGACAACCCATAAAGTGATCATCCTTAAAGTCACAGTGTTACCCAAGCCTCTCTGATACCGCAGGGCCATCCAGACCATGGAACAGAGCCCTGCAGTGAACAGTGCACATTCTGGGCACAGAGCAGCAAAGTTCAGCAGGCAGCTGGGGCAGTGCTTGGGTGAACTGGGGCTTTTTTGGAAACAGCTCAGAAAAAAAAGATTAATTTTTAATCTGATGCTCAGTCAGTAAGACACGCTCTCCCTGCGGAGAAAATGTGACATGTTATAACAGCACTCTCTGTGCACTCTCAGAAGCCCTGGGGACCTCACCTGGGGAAGGCAGTTCTGCAGTGGAGCACAAAAGCTGCCTTTGGGGTTGTTTTTTTTTTTTTTAAACCTTGTGCTATCTAGGAGGTGATGTCTGTTTTGTTGAAGTGAACATTACCAGAAGCAGGAAGGCAAGCTGGGAAGCCAATGGAGCAGCACGGAGGCCACTGCTTATATCTCCCAGGAGGGAGCAAAACTGTGCAAAACCAGTGAATTTTAGCTGCCGATTTGTGAGAGTTTGTCATGCTGGTTTGGAAATGCTGTGAGGCAGGGAGGGATGTCCACATCTCTGGAGAAACAGCCGTGGAAACAGGTGGCTCAGTCTCACAGAGGTGCACCGGTGTGCAGTGGCTGAGTGGCCTGGATCTGCAGCAGGAAGGACTCCAGTATCTCACAGCCTGGGATGCAGCTGTGTGCACAGCCCCAGCCTATAATTAAGCAGTGAGCCTTGGTTGTCCTCTCTCTGACAGTCACTTGACTATACCTCAGCTCCTCACTGTGTGTGGTGTGTGTCTTGCAGCTCCCCGCCACACTGGGAGGTTGATATGGGTTTTCCAGAGCTGTCAACACTGTGTGTGCCACCATGGGTGTCATTTAGATGTCTCCACTCTCAGTGGGGGATGAAAATTAGAGCAGAGATGAGATGAAGCCGAGATAATATCTAGGAGCAGCAGCATCTAAAAACCCCCATTAGGAAGGATCTTAGCTGTGTGGTCAGCAACAGCCCACATCCTTAGCAAGCTGGACGTAGACACACTGGGCCAAAAATTTCACCATGTGCAAATCCCGCTGTTGTCATGAAGCCAGAATGTAAACCTGCATGCTCATGCCCTTGTTCAGCATTTCAGTGGGAGGAAAGCCCAGGTTCATCTTCGTCTTTTTGATTTCCAGGGAGTAATGTGTTGACGATTATGTCAAAGGATGTCCAAGGTTGCCTGCTGGCTTGGCCTGCTTAGCATTTGGGTGAGATCCGCACTTTGAAATGGTTCTGCAGTGGGTTCGCTCTCACCTGCCAGAGCTGCTCCAGCAAAAGGAGAAGTTCAGTGTTTAGTAAGCAGAAGAGCACGGCTGCCTGAGGAGCTCTGTGCTGTCTTTTGGCCATGTACAGACTTGCTCAGGCACTGCTGCTCCCCAAGGCAGTGCCTCCACCTATCCTCCCTCAGGACTGGGAGCTGCTAGAGTTTCAAACTATTTCAGCTGGACTGCATTTGTGCAAGGTAGTAATACTTATATCGATAACAATGACCCCATCGCTTGTCATCTCTTGCAAATGAAATAGGACGGTATCTGGATGAGAGCCCTCCAAGGATGATTTGTGTGCCGCAAGTTGTGGTGGCAGTGGCTGACTCAGTAAAGTTGGCTTTGAAAGAGCATGATGGGAGTGTGATGCAAGTGATGCTGTCTTTGACATGAGGCATGAAAGAGAAGTCCTTCCTGCTTATTGCTGTTCCCATTTCAGGAGTGCCTTTCTCTCTGCAGGAGTGTCTAGTAAAGCTTTTACATGAGAATTTTAGCTTAGATTTACTGGCTGGGTTCCAATTCGGGCAGTTACCATCTACCTCTGCAAGCTTTCCATGCTGTTTCAGTTGGCTACAGAATGATTTTTCATTTCGTGTTCAAATCTGATTTAAATAGTTACTTTAGACACTTGAACAATTCCTTTATTTCACACCCAGTGGTGGGTGAAAGGGTGTTATGTAGCATATACTTGGATCCACTTCGGTGAAAGCTATTACCATCACTACTGGAGCTGCAACACCGAACAAATCCATGCTGAAGGGAGCAAGCCAGCAAAACCGGAAAATACCTCATTGTAAAACATAGCGTAGGGCTTATGGGCTTATACTGTCCTACTCAATATACCAGCAGCTCATGACAGAAATCTACAGTAACTCCAACACATTATTAATAGTAAACGTTTGGTTCTTGAAAAGGTTACTCATGCTTGTGCTAACCATAAGAAATGAGATCTCTCTCCACTGAAAACAAGGCAGTCAGACACACGGCTGAGCCTCTGCAAGTGGCCAAGCCCCGTTCTAGATGCCTGCAATTTTCTGACACTCCAAGAGGACAGACTCCTCCTCAGCTACTCGAATTCCCTCATTTCACCAAGTAAACTTTTTTCTTCTTTTATATTCCAGTTGTTGAAATTCATTTGCCACCCTCTGCTGAGAACTCTATTTATCCTTTTCCTCCCACTTTTCAGAACTGTCATGGTTATCAGCTCAGCAATGTGCAATGTAGATTCTTGAGATCTGATGTCATCTTGCTTGGCATATGTTACACCCTCAAATAAGCTGTTGTGCTGAATAATGTACCATATGTATATCTCCCAGGTCCTACCAGCATTGTGAAGGCTTATCAGGGCTCTGATTGTGTGCCACTTAAACCATGTTTTTTGTCCTTGTTGTGTAGAGCTTCCAAGCCTGGTGTTACCAACAGAAATAAAATCCTCAGCTCACCCTCTCTTCTGCACAGCATACTGCTCTGCCTATCAAACCCTGAAAAGGTTCTGGGAAAAGCCTACTCTGATGATCTTTTAAAGAAAGAAATTGCTCTTGATGATGTACGCCCACTTGTCCTTTAACACTTGAGGTGCTGCTTTGGGTGTTTTCTTTCTTGCATGTGGTTTGTGTGCGTGTAGGTTGGGAAGCGGAGTGGAAAGAAAATGCAGCAGTGAATTTCAGCCTTCCACAGGAAACTCAAGAGATTAACACCCAAAATGGTCTTCCTACAGGGGTTCAAATAACACTCTAGGAGGGAGCAGTGCAGTTCTAGTTCAGCTCACCAGAGACAGCGTGGAGCCACTTCCTTGGAGGTTTTTTGGGACTTGGATGGACACAGCCCAGTCCAACTTAGCAACAGTGTCGCTCTGAGAGGGGAAGGACAAGAAACCCCCAGCAGCCCCTTCCAGCCAAGGCTGTGGTGGCTCTGTGTACCAGAGTCTGACCGGCCTGATCTAGGAGGCTGCAGATGGCGATGTCAAGCCTGGGGGAAGGAGAGGAAAGTGACCCAGGATGGTCAGAGAAAGTAGGGTGGTACCACAGCACTCCTGCTCCAGCTGCAGGCCATACCTGGGCTCCCTTGAAATGACCCTGCAGGAAATGGTCCCCACCTGGAGACAGCAGAGCAGACAGCCACTCCTGTCAAGGACAGCTTCTTCCCTTTCCCCAGAAGCTTGGGCATCCTGTCACAGGCATCTCCCTGCAACCAGCCCTGAGCAGGACTGCCTTGCCCCTTGCCCAGCACTCTCCCCACCAGCTGTGGGCACGCCTGGGCTCCTCATGCTGAGCCAGGCACACACCAAGCACCCAACACCTCTTCTGCCTTCTGAAAGAGCTGTAGCACCAGCTGACCCAGGGTGCCTCTATGGTTCAAGGGGCTGTAAGCAGTGCCACAGCACACCAAGTGCCTGCTCAGACAAAGCCTTTCATTTTAAATGATAAGGTCTCTAAAACATTCCATTTTCAGAGAAAATTCTGCAATGTCTTTTCTTGGAGGAACACAATAATGAGTAAAGTAGTGCTCTCTAAATGTTACTCATGGACAGAAGCATCAACTCTAATGACCCACCTTCATTTTTTCACTTTAATGCTTTTCACATGCATGTCACTGGCAGCATGTGTATAAATTTAAAGATTTTGAAGCCATTAAAGGGAACTGGAGCCTGATCACCATTGTGGTATCTGCTTTACAGTTAGCAAAACATTCTGTTTTTCCTGGATCCCGTTTGCACCCTGGGAAAACACTAGGAACAGATGGTTTACTATCCAAGTTTTACAAGTGGCTCAAACAGGAGTAGGCACCCTGCATGCTGCAAATGTTTATAGAGGTTAAGCATAATCAGCTCCTGCTAGTCCCTGCCAACTGCATTAATTAAGTTAGCGGTGAGTATCAGGAAAAAGCCTAAGGAAATACAGTTTTATGAAGATATTACTTTAGCCTACACAGTATTTAAGATCACAGCTACAGAGCTGACATAGATGAAAGAGTCCCATGTCTAGAGCAGAGATTTTAATTTTCATGTTAGGTTATTTACCAATGCCAGTGACTGGCAAAATAAATCTTTGGTTTCATATCACCCTGCAGATGGGAAAGGCTCTTACAACAGTTGCTGGTGAGAGGTACTCTATCTGCAGTGCTTTTTCATTAACACTGATCTACTATCACAGAGGGAGAAGTAATGGGAAGGTTTTATTTGCATAGGGGTTCTCTGGGGCAACCGAAAAGGTATCTGTCTTCGATGTTCTTTCTTTTGCTCAATAACAGTTAAACCTCATACATCTCCTCATTCTTTCTGTGAGAAATATGCTGTTCAAGATTTACAAAGCTCAAATTAACAAGGAAACCTAGGACCCCATCTTCTTTAACTACATCTGAAGTGCAAGCCAACAGGAAGGTCTGTCTTTGTTGTATGTTTTCTATGTATATTTGATTTCTAGGTGCATTTTTTAAGTTCAGCAAGAGCTGTACATCAACAGAGACCAACAGTCAGCAGAATGTGCAGTTTAGTGGTTTTCTTTGTTGGTCATCCACAGTGAAAGATCTAATGAGTAGCACACTCTCCATTGCAGGTGAAATATTTTCATAGCTTCCTCTCAACACCTGAAAATGTGGAAGAGCTTCATTATGCTGTTACAGTCAGCATAACAGGTCATTTAAAAGCCCAAACAGATCTGCTCAGAAATCACTACAACTCATGAAGTATGAGGTATACGTTCTATTTCAGTAGTCTGTAGGAATATTGACCTGGATGAAAAGATTTCACATTAAATAAATGCCACTAGAAAAGAGCATCCATGCTACAAATGGAGTTTTAAATTTGGAATTTGAAGAGAAGTGGTGTAGTGGGCTGTAGGTTGCAAACAGGTTTTGTTACACAACCTTTATACTGCCTTTAAAAATTAAACCATGGGTGTTAATAGCTATAAAATGTCCTATAGATGGTATATTGGTTGTTTATAGGGTTAGTGATTCAGAAGAAAAAAAGCCACGTTTTTCTTTGTCAGTACTGAAATAATTACACCTTGGTTTCCTTTTAGGACACAAAACCTAGGGCCTGATCAGCTGACCTCATTTACATACAGTGCATCTTTTTTTAATAAGTATTGAATTTTAATATGACTGAGAACTTGACTTCTGGAATCTGAACAGAACCAAAGTGCATTTACTGCTCGTATTGTGACAGCCAGCATTTTATTTCCTGGGAAAATCTGCAGTCGCTCTGCTCAAGGCTTGCCGAGAACTGAGACTAGTTGTTGTGACAAGGCATCATCAGGTTTGGCACTTTCACAGCAACTAAAGTTCTGCTCTTCTTTCCAAAGCCTTAAATACTTTAAAATACCTCTAGAAAAAAAACACAGCTCTGCCTCATATGCTTAACTCCTCAGGAAGACATTCGCAACTATATTCAGTTTTTGATGAAGGAAGAGGTTTGGAAAGGAAGGAAAATAAAATTCACTCATGCTCTAACACAACTAATGTTACTGGAAGAAATTCAAAGGGTGAGTATTAAATCATTATGAAGTAACAAGAGAAATGCTTCTGTCAAGAAATAATCCTTTTGTTTCTCTGTCTGAATCATTTTGTCAGAAGCCCCAGGTAATTCTTACCATTAACTGTTCTGAGTAAAAAAATTACTGTTAGTTCAACAGAGCAGAGAACACACGGTTTAGAATATCTACCTGATTGATCTTTTGAGGAATCAGCCAAAATTTCAACTCTCTGGTACTCCGAGTACGTCTTTCTTGTGCCAAAGTATTTGAAAAAGAATACACTTTCAGCATGAAGAGCTATAGCACACCTTGGAAAAGTCAGGGGTGGGATTACAGACTGCTCTAAGTGATGAATGGGCTATCAGGTCCTTAGGCAGGTTCCTTTCCTTGTGGACATGCTGCTTGCTGCTCCAAGTCTTTCTTTGACGCCAGGCTCCCAGTACGGTAGCCTTCTTTAGCTCTTTTTTTGTAACTTCTGTGGAGTAATATGGTGAGCTGCAAAACAACTTCTTTGCTTTCACCATTGCTGGATGGATAAAGTGATTTCATCAGCAGCTGGGCCTTCCAAGGGCAGTTTGGGGGTCAGTCTCCAGAAGTGATGCAGCTGTACATCAGGTGGGGAGATACAGAGGTCAGCCTTTGGAAAACCTTGTCACCTGTGGCCCAGCCTGTGGCTCAAGTAGACATAACTGGGCATTAGAGACTCTGCTTTGTCTTGCTCCAGTGTGCAAGTGCATCAGTGAGGAGATACTAGAACACAAGTAGAAACAGTGTAGATAAGTTCTAAGTGCATGTGGTTTTGTAAGGATAGTATCACGTGCTGCAGGTCCAAGAAATAATGTTGTCCCTTTCAAAAAGCTTTCCTCAGGGTTTGTTCCTAACCAGTGATGTCAGAACTCATGTCACTTTGTTCCGAGGGTTAAACAAGAGAAGCACATCCATTTCTTTCCTAAATTGTTTAGTTCACTATATCCTCATCTGTATGTTAAAGGAGAGGCTAGGAAAATATCCTATGCTCCTTCCAAAAGTGAACACCCCTCCAGGCACCGTGGGGTACCTTCCTGTGATACCTTCCTGTGATACAGCTGTTGGGTGACTGGGAAGGTCCTGAAAAATGGTGAAGAGCAGAGGAGCACAAGGAGTCGCACTGCTTGGACAAGCTATCCCATCTATTCAGTGTTGATGTTTGACCTGTGACAGCACCACAGGCTTCTGCAAGAGTGCACCAGAAAAAAAACTGATTTTGTGAAAACACGGGAAGGGAGAAAGTAGGGGCAAGTTAATATATCTGTCATCAGATGTAGTCAGAGGAAACAAGTAGGCAAATTAAATACATTTATATCAATTTAAAATTACTTTATATCAATTCTTTCCAGGGTGTGTCACGTTCATAGGCTAAATTACCTAAATTTTTGTGGAAATTCTCTCAAACCAAGCCCCAGGGAGACATCTGGTAAATGTACACCTGAAGGAAGTATTACTAAAGCTGAAAACACACAAGAAAGTAATTAAAGCCCCAGACCACACTAAACTGACTGAAAAAGAATGCAAAGGGTATGATTATTTTTAAGAACTAGTAGCTAATAGCTTAATAAAAATCAGATGGTTTGCATCCTATGGGTAACTTCCAGGAGCGTAGCCTATTTCATGTCATTCAAATGGTCCTTGGAAGAAACGTGATCTGGTTTTGTTCTGTACCATCCTCCTTGTGGCAACACACAATTTTAGTAATGCTTAAACAAAGCAGCAGAAACAATGCAGGCTCTAAGGTTGTCTAAAACCATTCACGTAGCCTGACAATTCAGAGAGCAGATGTCATTCTGGCACTTACTGTTTCTTTCTCCAGGTGTACAACTTGTGATACAGGATATAAGACACTTCCCTCTATGCCAGTGGACAATATTTTTACTCAAATGGTGAACAAAGCACCTCTCAAAACTGATTTTTCTTTTATGTCAGACTTTTCCAGGCACAAGAAACCAACAGGCATGCAAGAATTTTGGGTGCCAGAACTGTGAGTTAGAAACTTGAGAGTGGAAAACACAGTCTTACGCAGATGCGGGCAGGACTTCTCAACAAACGCATGCCCTTACTGTGAAGGAGGTAAGGAAATCTTCCTTTACTCTGCCAGATAAAACAGCAAATTCGTACTCTGCAAAGGTTTTCCAGGCTACAAATCACTTTAGAAACTTGGCACGTGCTTAAACCCAGCTCTGGAAACCAGCCCCTCGCATTTCTCAGGAACACCCACCTCTCCCTCAACCAGATGAGTCAACCAGCATCCCGGAGCCTCCTTTCAGGAATCTGGCCCACTCAGAAACCCAGCAAAGAAGCACTGATAGTAGCCAGTGCAGAGGACTGACATCATCTTGATAAAAGGGAAAATACAGTGGGCAGATACACTTAACAAAATCTACACTGGCCATTAAATGAAAGGCCCTGAAATTGCCATGGATTCCAACCGTCTTCCATTCCAACTGTTTTATTTTCTGTTAGGAAAAGAGACTTCTGCACCCACTTTGCTGTCACTGATACCCCAGCTTTTCTCATTTAAGCTGTGTGTCATGCTTGGTTCAGAGTCAGTGCTTGTCACAGCTATGGGTCAATTTCTGATGCCCGAAGATGAAGACAAGGCATCTACCTTTCTCTCCTGTCCTACTGCCAACCGGTCAATAAATCCCAGGGAAAAAGCTGTAAAAGCAGTGATGGGAGCATCCTGACATGTGTTGGAACTTCCCAAACCAAACCTGGTAAGCAATTACATGGGGAGTTGGGCAGCTTTAGGTTTAGTCTTCCTCAGGCTGATGAGACAGCAGGAGAGCAAACTGGCACAACACCAGTGTCAAGACACGCCAACATGTCAGGGGCCTTCTACACCGAATTGACTTAAGTGTACCTAAGTGTGACCTATGGCTGACCTGAGAGAAAGCTGAGCTGGTAATATTAGGAGAAATGTGGGTAGTGCCCTACTCTTCCTGCTGTCTTTCACTGGGGATCTGTAATCCCAGCTGGCCTTGTCCTCCCTGGACTCTTTGGTGGCATTTGATGTCTGTAGGACAGGGCTGGAAACAGCACAGAGCCCTTAGAGATTGCTCTCAGGACCTGCCCGTTGCTGGAGGTGGTATCTAGCAGGTACTGTGCCTCCCACAAAATGTTCTTCAGGAAAAAAATGTAAGCTTCCTGCCTGCTTCAGTTCTTCTGAGCACGTCACTTCGTTGCTATGTTCTCCACAGTGGGTGCCGCCGATTGCCAACACCATTTCAACACTTAGTCTTCCCTCTGTGAAAACAGCTACCTGGCTCAGCTAAAATAAGGAGACCAGATAAACAGAATAATCCTCGTGATCTGCAAAGGAAGCAGATAGAACAGATGGGAAACTGCTCTGTTACTCCATGGACGTCAGGGGGATTTCTGAGTTTTTCATATCCTGCACCGAGGAAACAGGACCTTTTAAGGATTTTTGACAAAAATAAGATCTCTCTGCCCACTGCAGAAAAGCTACTAATTCACTAATCTAGGTTCGGACACTTGCCTAGAGCTATGGAGCAGCCAAAATGAGTTATCACACTCCTTAATTCAGAGCAGAGAGCTGAAATCCCCCTCCCACGTAATCAGAGAGTATCAGCTATTCCAGGGAAATCTGTGCTTGTTCTGTATCCATCAGTTCCCTTCCCCCCTCTCCAAACTCCTATCTGGGTGTGACCAATCTTTCCTATGCAAAACAGTACCTTTTCTGGAGAATTTGTTGGTTTCAAAAATTTGCTTTTTCCAACAGCAGCAGTTTCAGCAGAGTATGTGTCTCTGGCCGTGGAGGTGCTGCAGCCCTTTCTCTTCCCCAGGGCTGTTGCTGAACAGTGGAGCCTGCTACTGAAGCAATTTCCAGAGACGTCTTTCGCTGTGGTCACAGCTAAGAGCAAAACTTGCTAGGAATTCCTGACCTCAACATACGCAGCCCATTTTAACCAAATACTGGTCTTGCCTTTTAACAATGAGAAGAAAAGCTTTCTCCTTTTTCTTCACCCCCCCCCCTTTTTTTTTTTTTTTTTTTTGTGGGCTTGTAATAGTTCTCAGCACACAGAGACACCCCATAGCTGGACCCCACATGAAAACTTAAAGACTTTCCCTTCGACATCTGATTCCTTAATCTATGGCATTCAAGTGTAAGTTAAACATAAGTTGGAAGAACTGATTGCAGGAATGGAAAAAACATTGAAGAAGGAGACTTAAGATTTAAAATAAAAACAACTAAAATGCATAAGGTAAAGAAAACCAGCCATATTTTTTTGAAACAATTAACTAAATAAGCA